>JAWMRA010000161.1:62417582-62429857 GCA_035584735.1 Pseudotriccus pelzelni | reverse complement strand
TCCAGCTCTCCTGGAGCCCCTTTAGGCCCTGCAAGGGGCTCTCAGGTCTCCCTGGATCCTTCTCTTCTCCAGTGAACTCCCCCAGCTCTCCCAGCCTGTCCCCCGAGCAGAGGGGCTCCAGCCCTGGGATCAGTTTAGTGGCCTCTTCTGGACTCACTCCAATGGGTCCACACCTTATTTTACCAGCACAAAGAGCTTCCAAAACATCTCCTTCACGAGACACCGGTGGCTGTGACGAGCAGAAAAATCCCACCCATCTGAAACATCCTCCATGGAGGCCTCAACACCCACAGAGAAGTTAAACAAAGCTTCCATGTTGCTGTGCAATTCCTGTTTGGATATCTCACAAACAGCGTAACTCGTGCTTAGCTCCATCCATGAACTCCTCAGGAATGTTCAGTATAATATTTTTCAGACTGTAAATGTTAAAAAAAAAAACGTAATGCATAGGAAAGCAGAGGAAATATTTCTGTTTTCCTCTGCTCCCCTGCTGTTCTCTGGAGCCCTGAGGGGTTTAAATGAGTTAAATCTTAATATTCTCTGTAAGAGGAGCTGGGGGTTTATGAGGAAAGGGATGGTCTGGCTGCGATTCCCTCTCCGGTGAGGGGCTCCCAGGGGGAAGCACTGACCAGGGAATGAGCACACATCCTGTGAACTAACTCACTCCAGGCTGCTGAGAGGGGCAGGAAGGGTGTGGAACAGCATGGGAGGGAATTCCTACGTGACCCAATCTCTTTCTAATCCCATGAAAATGAGCGCACACGACCCCAAAACTGCCGGCAGAATTAATTAGCTACCACACGTGTTTCACATGCTCTGATAACTGAGCCTCCAAGTCTCAGGAGTTCAATACACCCACGAGAAAACTGCTTTTTATTTCTGTTAAGAATTGACCATTTAACCCCAGGAGGCCAAACATTCCAAGACAGCGCTTTCCTAAGGCACGATTTCCATCATTGCCCAACTCCTGCTCTACTATTAACCAGGACACACTGGGACGTGTTGTTCTCACAAACCTTGCCTGGCAGGCTTACAAATTTTATTAATGGTTATTTAGCTCTCAACCATTCCTTCTTCATCATTTACTTTCCAGGCTGTGTTTAGCCAAGGAGTGAAACTACTCACAGTTAAAAGTCCAGGGAAGACCACGGCATTGTAAAGATCTCCTGAAAAGAAACAAGGATGGGAAATTCCAACTGCTCAGCATCTATGGAAACTGAGCTCTAAATGGATCACCTTCCAGCACAGGGATTCAGCCACAGCTGACTACAAAGGGAAAAGCAGTCCTTGAAATTCAGTTTCCAGCACGGTGTCCCAAGGACAAGCTCAGCTCATTCTTCCACCAGTGTCTGGATCAGACCGATTTCCAAGAAGAAACTGGCAGTTAATGGGAGAGAACTGGGCAGCAGCCTCACAGGGTGGTGCAAGAGCCACTGTGGCACAGGTTTCCAAAGAGGGACAGATTCTGAACTAACCCAGAGGAATTTGTTCCATGGAGCAACACAACAAACCTCAGTCTCCAGGAGGAAGCAACTTCCCAGATAATAACAGAGTAGGAATTTTATATCTGTTGGAAAAAACACTGGTCAAACCGGATGGAGCTCTGAGCAACCTGGATTAGAGGAAGGTGTCCCTGCTCATGGCAGGGGGTGGAACGAGATGTTAAAAGGTCCCTTCCAACCCAAACCATTCTGGGATTCTCTGATTCCATGATCCACTTTTGCAGTGCACTATCCTCTGGCAACCCTGCTGCGGGAGAAGAGATGATGAATAAGCACACTGGGGGGTGCAGGATAAAGTTCCTGCTCCCCTCAGCCACCAAAAGCTCCTTGAAGGGATCAAACAGGGCACTGCTTCGTGCACTCTGCAATGACTGATGCGTCTCCTTACAGGTCTCAGTGCAAGAGCCACAGCTCTGATTTATAGAGCGAGAGCCAAAGCAGAAAAACACCCAAAATTACATCAGACAAATTGAAGAAATCAACATAAGTAGGAAAAAAGCGACCAGGAGCAAATAGTTAACGGCCAGAAGACAGCATATAATAGTGGCTCTAATTAAATATTAATTTTTCTCCCTTCACTCTGAGTGAGTGCAGCTCTCAGTGCTGGCACAGGCACTTCGGGGAAATATGAGTCAAAAAAAAAGGCAAACAGAACAAATGACTTCAGTTTATTTTGCCTGCTTCAGTTTGCAGGCCCAGTGTCCAGAAGGATTCCATGCCAGTAGAATCCTTTGGAGTCTGCTCTGTGAATGAATGGCTGGGAAGCCTGTGACTAATGCCCAATCTCTTCCTCCTACTCCACCCAAAACGTTTTGCAATATATACTAAAATCAGCACAGTCAAGGTTGTGGGGTTTTTTTTAACTCACAAAACCCAGCTCTCATTACTGGGTGGCCTTTTAGCAACTTCCAATCCCGAGATGTTCCCCCAGTCGCAATAACAAATGCACACACAAACCATCAGTGCAGCCACCGACCCAGCACCACCACCGTGTGCAGCACTAACCCACTGTCCTCAAGTGCCACACCCACACGTTTTTTGGACACTTCCAGGGACAGGAACTCCACCACTGCCCTGGGCAGGCTCTGTACCTGTGCACAAAACAGGCAGTAGTTTACGCAGTGGCTTATTTGACGTGGCAGCAGCACCCAGTACCCGGTTCCAGCAACTAACAGCAGTGCTGAGGGCTCTGTGGCCCCACTTGCACAGGCTTGCAAGGCTTCTGCTCTGCTAAAAGCAGAGGAAATGCTCTGCAAACAGCTCAGCGTGGGTGGTTCTCCATAAATTCATCATCTTTGATACTTCCCCGAAATGATCAGCTCCCCCTTCACAGGAATCGCTGTTATAAAAGGTGTGCAGCTGCTAAATGGGACATTAAATGTGATGTTTCAGCTGCACAAACACTAATTGGATAAATATATTTCAAAATCATGCACAAGTAATTTCTAGTGGTAGGGAAGGAGCAATTAAGCTGCTCCAAGGCAAGTCTATCCCAGTGGATACGCTTGAAGCCTGCCAGCTTTCTGGACTTGCGCTCCCACAGCACATGATCCAAAATGCAAAGGATTTTATTGCTCTAAAATCAAGCCAAACTTCAAATCCCATGGCTGGAAGGTTACACAAGAGCTGTGCAGCCTTAATCCCTGCTCGTGAGAAGCTGTTTGAAGCTCTGAGCTTACAGAATAACGTGGTTTTCCACAAAACTTGTGTGAGTGCTTCTGGACAGCGAGAGTGCCACGAGGTGGGGCATCCCTTTCGGGACACTGCCAGCTCCCAGCTCGTTACCATGGGAGCATCACAGCCAAACGACCCATAAAATCATAAACCACTAAACCGGAATCATATCCAGTCAGGGAAGAAGAGAAGGTGAAGGTTTATCCCAGCAAAATGGACAGTTCACAGCTGCTGTTTGCTGTTCTGCTCTGGTTGAACTAATGGGCATTCCCATGGCTCTCAGTGGGATTTCTGTCTGAAAATACAAACGCAGGGACCCTCCACTCACACTTCATGACAGTGTTTGCACACGAGTGTATGTCTGGTGTACCATAAACATCTCCTTTCTTTGTGTGAACGAGCTGCACAAGCAGTTTACTTGGGTTAAAAGTGAACGTTAAGGACATAAAGGTCAGGGCAGGCTTTGTTTTCACTTATCACCACAATTTCCCTTAGAAAAAAAGTCGGCGTGGGAGGCAGAAGTCATTCCAAACCCAAGGATGAAGGTGTCAGCTCTGTGATGTGCCCCTGGACGAGACTCGCACAGATCAGGTCACTCCACTGACATCCGGGAGCAGCTCTCGGAGGAAGCAACTTCTGTCTCTACCAGCTTTGAATTCAACCTCACACCTCCCCGAGACATCACTCACCAGCGAAGCCAAACAGCAGCCACGCCCAGCAGCGGAGCAGCGGCTCCCTGGGGAGGGGACACCCCAAACCTGCCCCTTCGAAGCCATTACCTGCAGAGCGGAGGGCTCGAGGCCGAAGCTGAACTTCTCCCAGGGCCCGGTGCTGTCGGGGGCCTTGGCCAGCTCCACAACCGCGTTGTGGGCAGAGACGCTGACTCCGGTCTCGGGGGACACCAGCCTGCTGGCGGGAGGGAACTGCAGGAACAGCGCAAAGGCACCGCTGTCGGTGGAGAAGCGCAGGCTGTAGTGGTGGGCGCCCACGTCCCCGCAGAGGCTGTGGGGATGGATGCCGGGCACTCTGAGGAGCAGGGTGAGGGACGCCTCGTCCTGCCGGGCCTGGAAGGGAGGGCACGCGGCGCCCATCCCGGCGGGGCTGTGCCCTGCGGCCGCAATGGGGCTCGGAGCGGCGGGCACGGCCGGCTCGGGGATGGCGACGGGGGCAGCGGCCCCAGAGCGGGGTGGTGGGTTGGGGGGCTCAGCGGGTGGTTCGGGGGGTGGTTCAGAGAGGGGTTCAGAAGGTGGTTCAGCGGGTGGTTCGGCGAGGGGCTCCACAGGTGGTTTTGGGGGTTCAGCGAGGGATTCAGTAGGTGGTTCAGGGAGGGGTTCTAGGGGTGGTTCAGCAGGCGGGCCAACGAGGAGTTCAGAAGGTTCAGCGAGGAGTTCAGCGGGAGGTTCAGAGCAGAGTTCAGCGGGCGGACCACAGAGCGGTCCAGCGGGGCGTTCAGCGAGGGGCTCGGCAAGGGGTTCAGCAGGCGGATCTGCGGGGAGTTCTGCGGGTGGTTCAGCGGGGGGCTCCCCGGTCTCCCCGCCGCCCCACGTGCTGCGGGCCGCGCCGCCGGGGCCCGGGGGAGGAGCGGCCCCGCCGCCCGGCCCAACCTCCGGCGGCTCGGCCGGCCCCTGCGCCGCGGGCTCGGCCCCTTCCCGGCGCTGCCCGGCGGGGGCCGGCGGCACCACGGGCAGCGTGACCTGCAGCTGCCGCTGGGCCCGGCTGAAGGCGGCCCGGCCGCCGCTCTCGTCCACCTCGTAGGGCAGGCGCAGGCGCAGGCGGTAGGCGGGACGGGCCGAGTCGAGCCGCAGCTCCCGCCCGCGGATCTCCAGCTCCGCCTGCGCCGCCGAGCGCAGCAGCGGCAGCTCCACCGTCACCACCAGCTCCCGCGGCACCGGGCTGGGCGCCGAGTCGCGGCTGTGCCGGTAGTCCTGCAGGTCCACGTAGGAGCGGTGGCGGATGCTCCAGCGCGGCGTGGTGGGGCCGGCGGGCGGGGCGGGGGAAGGCGGCGGCGGCGGCGGCGGCGAGTCCCCGCTGTCGGCCGGCGGCGGTGGCGCGGGGTAGGGGAAGGGCGGCAGCGGCGACTCCCCGCCGTCGGGCGGCTTCGCGGCGCCGCCGCCGGGCAGCGGGGAGCGGATGACGGGCGCCTGCGGGACGCCCTTGTAGCGGGTGCCCCGCAGCACGGCGGCGTTGGCGCGGTCCAGCCGCACCCCGCAGTGCCGCTCCACGGCGCCCAGGGCCGTGTCGCAGAGCAGGCGGCGGAACGGGGCGCTGCGGGCGGCCAGGCGCAGCGCGGCCGGGTGGAACACCACGTCGTAGAGCAGGCGGCGGCGGCCGGCGCGGCGCAGCTCCTCGCGGCCCGGCGCCAGGCTGTAGGGCAGGGCCCAGCGCTGCCCGCCGCGCTCGGCGCGGGCCCGCGGCTCCGCCAGCGTCGCGTTGCCGCACACGTTGATGTAGCAGCGGCGGGAGCCCTCCTGGCTGGTGCGCAGCACGAAGCCCGGCGAGGGGTGCACGAAGCGCACCTCCACGCCGCGCTCCCGCTCCAGCGCCGCCACCTCCTCCTCGTACAGCCGGCGCTGCTCCGGGTCGGTGAGCTCCGCCGCGTACTCGGCGAACAGCGCGCGGAACCTCTCGTCGCGGAAGGCGCGCTGGAGGCGCTCCGCCTCCTCGGCGCTGAGGTCCAGGTCGTGCAGCCGCCCCGCGCCCGCCATAGCCCCGCACGGCCCGGGCCGGCTGGCGGTGGAGGCGCCGAGCAAGATGGCGGCCGTTGCTGTGGTAACGGTAAACAAGGCGGCGGCCGTTGCTGCGGCGACGGTAAACAAGATGGCGCCGCCGCCGCCCACTTCCGTCCCGTTGCTATGGAGACGGCAAACAACATGGCGGGCTCGCCTTCAGGGTGCAGGCCTCTCCACCCCTGAGCTCTCCGTCTGACCTTGCTGAGCCTTTCTCCGCCTCTCAGTGGCTCCCTGGTGGCTCTTGGCCCTTGTGCTTGTCTTCAAGAGCGGTGGTTTTCCACCATCATTTCCTCATCCCTCTGAAAAGCACATGTTCTCCACTTGTCCTGCATCCCTGAGCTGGCACTGGCATCCTCTCAGGATGGCAGTTCAGAAGTGCCAGGGTAGCCTGTCCTGCAGTTTGGGTTTTAAATCCTTGGCAGTCCACTTCATGCCTCTTGTACCCAACTGCCATGCCCACCCTGATGGCCCCTCAGAGCCCGGATCCTGCTGTCCCTCTGTTCCTGCCCCTGAGCTGTTCTCAGGCCGTGCCAGCACAGTGGGAAGGGGTCTGTCAAACACAGTTCCTGGTGACAAGGGTCTCCTTTCTGTTCTATACCTTATCAGGGCACTTTGGGATAGTCCCAGGCTGCTCCTCTGGTCTCGAGGCCCATGAGCGCCTGGAGGAGGTTTTTGCTTGGTTTCATCAAACCAAACCAAACCCTGACTTTCCCACCTTCCTGACTGCTCCTCCTGCAAGATTTTCTCCTCCCAGCCTTTTCCAGAAGTTCAAAGGACCCTGTCCTTGCCTGTCTTACTTCTCCTCTCCCTGTCTGCATAATGCAATCTGCAAATGGATTATCAAACACCACCTCACAAATCTTTTGTGGACCTCTCCCATCCAAAGACAAATCCTATTCCACATTCCCAGTAACTCCTGCGGATAACCAGCTCTCAGTCCATCTCAGACGAAGTTCTCCCTATCCTTAACTTCTTTTTTTAAAGACAGATCTTTCCTATTCTATACACAGTTGCCTTTTTTTATGCTTTGCCAATTCTTGACTCTGACTCGACACTTTATCCAAACTGACACCAGTGTCTTTTCCTGTAAAAGTTTATTTGTATACAAAATTTGACATCTATTATAAAAAGTCCATACTACATCATGAAATCAAGATACCTAAAAAGTAAGAGCTGGAGTTGGCTTCACATGGGCTCGCTCCTTTTTTGCTGTCTTGCAGAAATTCAGAGCCCCTGAAGCTTGCTGAAAATACCAAAGAAAAACAATATTTAGAGCTTTTTTCCTAAAGATAGTTCACAATACTATTCTGTGTCTTGATCTATTAAAGACTTGGTAATGTTTTGAACCATTTAAAGACCTAAAATATGGTATTTTTTTATATTCAATTAAAGGGTTACATGGGCTGATCCAGTATCAATTCCCTTGGAAGGCTTCTGCAACAAGGGATGAAACAATCAGACAAGATAAATTTATGCTTTTCCTATTAGGTTATATCATCATCATTTCAAACAGGCAAATTTTCATCCACTGTAAGGCCTTTGATACTTTCAATACTTTTTGGTGTTGCAGCTGGTCTTTTTCCAGTCAGTGTAATGCCACAGTTGGAATGAATAAGTACAGATTTAAAAATATGTGAAATCAAGGAACGAAAGTGCCTTCTAGGCTCGAAAATGATCAGAAAATGAATTAATTTTGTTCCTAAATTTAATTATGTAACAAGCATCATCCCCAGAAACAAATCTGTTTCCCAATCAGGTTTCAGTCATTGAGAATCAAACAGTACAGTCATCTTTCCTTTTACTTCTGGATTCTGCTTCCCATCATTGGTATTTGCCTGCAATTTCTAAATTTATTACTTTAGTTCTGGGCATTTGGATTTCTTACCCTGCCTGAGTATGAAGCGTAAGTCAGTTAAACTGCTAGAACATCCACTCTCTTTGTATTACCAGTTTTCTGCGTTCCTCCTGATAATCAGGAAGTCAGGACGTAAGAAAATACTTCATTTTATATGAGAAAGTGAACAGATTTACCTGTCTTCGACTGTCTTGTTGGAGGGGTAGAACACCTTGAATGAAAATCCGCTTCTCGGAAACGAACCCTGTAAAGAAAAAAAACGCGCGTTTTGCTTACGCATGTGGGTACCTGAAATACTGAACGGATGGTAAGAGATGCGCTGGAATGCTTTTTATCTCGGGAAGGCCCCCGGGAATCTTACGGGATTGATGCAGAGGCAGTCGGTGTTGGTGACGGTGAAGGGGTCGTGTTTGTCCGCGACGATGAGCACGTCTGGCACGGGGTAAACCCTCAGGGAATAGTCGTAGGCCCAGTACACGGGGCTGACGTACAGGGGGAGCGGGGTCAGGTGGGCCTGGGACAAAATGGTCTTGACAAACTGCAAGGGAAGCAGAAATCGTCGGTTTGAGCCGTTTTCTACGAGTCAAATTCGTTCCTGCGCAGGCCAGTGCTTGTTAATAAAGAAGCTTTGAACTCGAAAACGTTTTTATTTGTGTCTGATTTTGCATCCTCTGACTGTTAATAATTTCTGGGGTAAAGCAGCAGCTCCCTTACAGCACTCAGCTGCTCTTTCATTTTTGTGCTGTGGGGTTTTTTTAATACACGGTGTCCTTTCTAAAGCGTATCAGGCAATATTTGAAGATATCAAAACTACTCGATCGTTCAGACTCTGCAAGAAAATCTACTTAACCTGTTCCTCCAGCACAGGAAGTACCAACAGTGCCATAAATTTCATCTTATAGATTGTTTTTTTCCCCTCGTGGCTTTCCTTACAGTATTAGTTAACAACAAAATCCACACTTTAACAGTCTTCCCCCTGAACTGAGGAAATCATTTGATTCCCAAATGACTTCGATTCCTTTCTTAGCAACAAAATTTCCCTCTCGCATTTTTTAACACAGTTGAATTTTAAAAAAAAATAGTGGGAGGCGAAAAAAGGCAGAGAAAAAGTGGAGTATGCAAAAGCATCTGCAGAAAGGGTTGCAATACATAATCCTACATTTCTTTTGTGATTCCCTCCTGGAAGGGAAGCCCTCAGTGAGCACAGGAATGCAAATGTGCACACCAAAAGCCAAGGCAAATCACTGTCCGCTGTGGGTTCACGAAGACACTGAGCGCTGTCGTGATGAAGAATGAGCTAAAACAAGTTTCTGAGTCAAGCAAACAAAAAACACACACCCTATAAAATAAATAAAACCAGGCACCATCCATCACTGCAATGAGCCAGTACTACCTGCTTCATTCTCATCCAATTATATCAGTAAATCTCATCAGCTCCTGCTGAGGACTCATTAACTAGAGCCATAATTTGATGGATAAAAAGCAGGATTAAGACTTCAGGTGAGAAGACAAGACAAGCAGACGAATTTTTAGAAAAGTGACATGCTGCTTTACTGCAGATGGCACTGGATAACCAATCAAATCTTCCCAAAAAATTAATTTATATTCAACTTCGCCTTTAGGAATCAATGTTTCTTGGTAGACATTGATGGCTGGTGCACAGAAAGTTGGCTGCTAGGAAGTTTTGTGTTCAAGGGCACCTGCAGTGTGACAGAATGACTCAATACCACCTGAAAGAATCACGGTTTGAGTTATTTTACTGTAAAAACAAAGAAAGGTAAAAATACTGAATGTACAGATCCTCCTTCCAGTCCCTCCGGGTTCCTCTTGCAATGTGTCGTGGGAATGAGGATCAGAGCACCCGAAATCCAGACCTGCTGAGCAATAAAGAGGTCAAAAATCTTGGCCAAAGGTGCTCAGCACGACTCACTCACATGATTGGGAATGTCCATGTTGCTGCTGGGGAATCTGACACAGTTTCTGCACATTTTGTTGACCAAATCTTCACGAAAGATAATAATTTCTTGGGTGCAGTATTGAATCCTAAGGGGAAAACAGTAATGAAATTAAATAAGATGAGCCTAAAAACTAGGGAGCTGCATTATAAAGTTGATCTCCCCCTAATACAGCCAAATAAAAAAAAAGCACATTTGAATTAAAATAATATCTTCCCATCTTCCCTTCATCTTTCATCACTGATTTATTTATGTCTTAATGTATTTAGAACTAGTTACAATTCATGCATGTGAAGAATTCTATTAGTTAGACAAATTTAAGACCAATTTTTCCAAAAATTTGTAGGTTTTGAAAATCACATAAATCAGTCATTTAGTAAAATAAATAAATGAATAAAATTAGTACTTGCACCGTTACCTGCAAGGATTTGTGGTGAAAACTGAAAATGGCACCAGCTGCCTGAACTCCTGAGTAATATTTTCAGTCAGGGGAGGTCTAAAATAAATAGCAGCAGATGTATCAACAAAAACTCTTCCCTTCTTTCACTAGTTAACTCCAAATTCTTGAGCAAACTGACCTTGGTAAAATAGAACCAGGACCAGGGTCTTCAGGGCCAGGGACAAACACAAATCGACTGCTGTAAAAAGTTAAAAGGTATCACTTTTATCACAGATGCTAGGAAGGAGGTCTAATGCTAGGAATTCAAAGATCAGGAGCCAGGAAAATATTCCAGGGAGGGACCTGGGCTCCCTCATTAGCAGTTTCCATGCCCCAGCTATTTCAGATAAAATCAAAGCCTCACGCTGCTCCCAAAACAAACTTGCAGGCCTGTTACAAAACCAGCTTGTTATCTGGTCACAGCTGGGCTCACAGCAAACAGAAAATACTACGGCACCTCTTACTCTCTTACAGTAATTAAAAGGTTTCGCAAAATGAACACATTTCCCTTTGCTCTGTACCTTTTGTGAATGCTGGGGTGTTCACATATAATATCTGCGAGAGCCTTCAAAGAGCCTGGAGCCAGGGAAAAAACACAGCACCTGGTTAGATAACAAACACAAGTCGTAGGAATCGCCCCCCTCCGCTTGGGTGCGTTCCAAAAGTGTCACTTAGGAAGTCAGAGCTTATTTTCTGCTCTCTTTATTTGTTTGCCATCGTTACTTTCATTTAGTGCACACAGTAAACAGTGTGACCGTTTACAAGGACCCCCCTACCTTTCAGCGACTGAATTCGATTTTTTCCATATGGCGCCGAGGAAAAATTTCCACAGAAGAAAAAGCAGGTGGGAGGTGCAGAGGAATAACCTGGGAAAACAGAGGAGCTGTGACTGTATTCCATTCACTTGGGTATCTTTCAGCACTCAGCTTCCAGCCCCTTCCATGAAAGGCAGAAACTGAAACGGCTCGTCAAGCTCTGCTGCTATAAATACACATGAACTATTTTCTTGATACAGGCTGGTTTCAGCTTAAAAAGGGTGGTGACAACGTACAAATGGCACTTCAAGGGAGCCCAGTTTCAACGTTCTTTTTGTGTACCCATCTGCTGACCCAGTCCAGACAATAATACAACATGCAATATAATAAATAATACAGTGTTAAAATGTACTAGTTCCTTGAAGAGAAAAACAGCAAGTAGGCAGCAATGGATTGCTATTACCCTCCACGATCACTCTAATTCAAGGCTCTACCCATATTTAATTCATTCTTTGGCATTACAAAGCAACAGTAACTGGGATTGCCTGAGCAGTTTGAGGATCTGATGAATCCTGACAGTCTCACTAATCACCCAGAAACACAGGGCTTCATAGCAAAGGGTGAAAGAAGAAACCTGATTCCCATCCCTAAAATAAAAATAGAAACATCTACTCAGGCATTCATCTCACATCCCAGTTACTCTCCATTTTCCTCACATGCAGGACCAGACTTGGATTTACTTCAGTGGTTTTCAATCGGGTTGGTAAATAGAACAGAACTGCTTATGCCAGAGAAACGGCTCATCAATATTTTCCTTGCTATTCCACTCAGCTATTCCTTTCAGGTTATAATTATGAAGGTAATCACTTGCCCATTAAAATCCCAAAATAGGAAACGCAGCGTCTGCATCTTTGCTGGGTGAGTTCAGCACACGAATCTCACCGACCAAAAGTCCCTCTTGTCACCTCAGCACCTGAAATCTTGGATCAGGTCCAGTTTGCTTCAAGGATTTGCCAGCTCTGATCCAGATACTGGAACTGGTTTTGTAACTTCTGGATGACTGTGTTAATTTGTGTCCAGTTCTCTTCAGGTGAGGAGCAGTTTCCCCCCCTTAATTTCACGTTGTTTATTTTTAAAGCAGCCACCCTCTCACACTCTCATTCTATCTAAGGCTGACAGGACAAGCTGTAGCAAAACTGCTCTGGAATACAGAGAAGCAATTCACAGATGCTTTGTTACCTCAGTGTTGTCA
This sequence comes from Pseudotriccus pelzelni, assembly GCA_035584735.1. Classification (NCBI taxonomy): domain Eukaryota; kingdom Metazoa; phylum Chordata; class Aves; order Passeriformes; family Tyrannidae; genus Pseudotriccus; species Pseudotriccus pelzelni. Next base: position 62,417,696 of record JAWMRA010000161.1, on the reverse strand, counting down.
ACATTACTAACCACAGAATCCTGGAATGGTTTGGGGGGGAAGGGACCTTAAAGCCCATCTCATTCCACCCCCTGCCATGGGCAGGGACACCTTCCACCAGCCCAGGTTGCTCCA
>JAWMRA010000161.1:62381500-62402877 GCA_035584735.1 Pseudotriccus pelzelni | reverse complement strand
TCCAGGGGCAGCCACAGCTTCTCTGCCCAACCTGTGCCAGGACCTGCCCACCCTCCCAGCCAGCAATTCCTTCCCAACATCCCATCTAACCCTACTCTCTGTCACCGCGAAGCCATTCTCCCTTGCCCTGACTCAGGCTGCGATCCAGCCCTTCCTTCCCTTCTTACTCCGGGTTTATGTTTAGCCCTCCTATTCTCGCTGCCTTTTTCCTCCTCTCGTGGTCTTTACTCACATCCTCCCGGAGGCTTTATTAAGCCCCAGCCCTCACACGGTCCCCGACGCCCAGGGCAGGGGCAGCGCCGCGCTCCCCGCCCCGCTCCGGACCCGCGGCGGGGCTGAGCGGCGGGTGCCGCCCCACACTTTGGACCCTCCTCGCTTCCCGTCCGCCTGAGGGGAGCGACCGGCGGCGAGAGCCGCAGCTTCTCCCGGAGGAGGCGGTGGCGGCGGGACGCGAGCCGTGAGGCAGCCGGGCCGTGAGGCAGCCGGGCCGCTCCCTCCCCTCCTTCCTCCTCCTCCTCCTCCTCCTCTTCCTCCTCCTCGCTCTCCTCCCCCCCCCAAGATGGCGGCGGACCCCGCGGAGCAGTTCTGCGTGGCCGAGGAGCGCAGCGGCCACTGCGCCGTGGTGGACGGGAACTTTCTCTACGTGTGGGGGGGATACGTGGTAAGGCGAGCGGGGCGCGGGGGCCGGGCGGGAGCGGGGCGGGAGCGGGGCGAGGGCGGCGGCGGCGGCGCCGGGAGCCCCGGGCGGGGCAGGAGGGGAGGGGAGGGGGGGGGGTCTCCCCGCCGCCCCTCAGCGCTCGGCGGGCGCTGATTGGCCGCGGCGGCCGCGCGCGCTTCGAGCGGCGGCGGGAGGCGCTGAGGGGACGGGCGGGAGCGGCGGGGGCTGCCCGGGGTGTCCCGTCCCGTCCCGTCCCGTCCCGTCCCGTCCCGTCCCGTCCCGTCCCGTCCCGTCCCGTTCCCCCCGCGCCCGGTGTCCGTGAGCGGCGTCCTCCTTCCCCCCGCCCTCGGCCGCCTCCGTCACCCCGGCACGTGCGGGGAAGGGCCGGTGGAGCCGGTTTGCCTGCCCTGCCCTGCCCGGCCCTGCCCTGCCCTCCCGGCCCGCGGCGCTCCGGGCGTGACTCCCGTGTCCCTCGGCGGGGCGACGGCTGTAATTTGTGGCCGTTGTTTTCCAGCGTGTGCGTGTGTGTGTAACTCGCCGCCTTGTCGCCGAGTCCCCGCAATTTTTTTGTTTATTAATAGTTGTGTTGTTGTGTACACAGCGTGCTTTCGTCCCTCAGAAAGCACTGCTGGTCACCACAAAGTGACGGTAACCCCAAGCGGGTGGCCGGCAAAAACCCTACATATTTTATTTATTTTTCATTGGAAGATCGGTTCTGGGTCTGCCATGAACAAATCCTTGGCTTTTAGCTCTGTGGATTCACCTGCATCAAATTCTACTGACACAGCCACTTCATTTTATCTACAGCGTCTTTGCACGTTGGCTATAAAATGTGAAAATACCTGTGCTTTGTGTTATTGTCTCGATCAGGTGGAAACTGTATTTCTATTAACATATTTAATATTCTGCCTGTATTTTCCGTGGGCAACTTTCAAACGTGCAGAGCTTGTCCTGCCATACTCAAGCAAAGAATTCTAGTTGGGAACTCCTGGATTTAAACTCCGTAATACTCTGAATAACTATATATATCACTTAAATCACTGGTAATTCTTGTTAGTCTTCTATGCCCTGGTCTTTAAAACTGAGGGTGGACTGGTGAGCACAATGTTTTCAAAGATTTTCTTGTAAAAAACTGTGGGTGTATGGCACATTCAAAACAGACAATGTGTGTTAAGCTTAGCAGAAAAACTTCACAAATGTTTTTAATAACATTACCTATTTATTTGTCGAGAATATTATGAAAATCGTTGCTCTTTAAGCAGCAGTTTACACAGCTAAATCATTTTTAACATGTTGTTGGTGCACTGCTGCCCAGCAAACTTATTTTTGGCATCAGTGCATTTGCTCAGAGCAGGTTCTGGAGCAAATGCTCGGCCTCTGACATATCCAGATTAAACTGAGTCAACTTCTGCACGTTGCAGAAGCTGCCAGGAGTGTGGAACAGTGGAGCCTTCCCAAGGAAAGGGAACTGGCAAGGTAAACCTGCCAAAAATAGGATGTACATGCCTGGTTGGCACCTTTCAAACTGAGAAAGTCATAATAAGGTATCATTTGAAGCCAAGTGATCAGTATCAGTAACTGTGTTTAACTTTTTCACATTCCTTTAATTTTGATTCAATTTTGATTTATTTGTTTATTTACTGGCTCTGGCTGCTTATTCCCTCCCAGTCTTTAATTTCTTCCTAATGCCAAGGCAATAATTAATGGTGTAGTTGTTACTCAGCATGAGCGCTGGATGCTTTTGGGCTTCCTTCTCCTGTTTGTTGTTCTTCCTCATCATTATTTCCTAAATTGTTTTTTCTCTTTTAACGACCTCTGTTGAGGAGTCTTTGTTTTTGTCCACGGAGAAATTAATATTTCTCCTTTATATTTGACATTTTGTTCTTTCAAGTTCCTTCTTTCAGCCGCTGCGAGTAACTTTTGGTGCCTTTTCAGTTCCATTTTTTATATCCTATTTTTTATTCTACACTTCTCTGTTGTGCCAGGAATTGCCTCCTAATTAAAAGTGTCTCCCAAAACAAACGATAATGAGTTTTAATTGGGGAACTGCAGATCTGGTTGATGTTGTTACACATCTTTTTTGGCGAATCGTTAAGTTGGTCGATCTGTGCCTTTAATAAATGGTTGTGAGGAATTAAGTTCTTTATTTTTTAAAATCCATTAGTCTTAAAATTGGGATGATCAGAGCAGCAGTGACTTATGCTGTGGTAGATTATTTCCTTAAGATTATCCTGTGTTGCTTAGTAACGTGATTTGGCATTTCATCTCAAAACGTATGGTGTGTAAGGCATAATTGATTTAACATTTGCACATTTCTCTTCCATTTTAGTCAATTGAAGAAAATGAAGTTTATCTGCCTAATGATGAGCTCTGGATCTATGAAATGGACAGTGGGTTATGGCAAGTTCCATAATTTATGTTTAATTGATGTATAAAGTTGATCTTTCCATAGATGACAATTAGCTGCAGTGAAAAGGCTTCAGTGACGCGAGTTATTGGCCACGTTCCCTGAGTTTAAATAGCAGATGTTTAATGTAAAGACTGAAGAACAGACCTATGTGCTTGCAAATTAACTCCAGGAAACACATTCATTCCTGAACTCTAATTATTATGTTCAAGGGAATGTTTGGAATGGTTGGCCGAAGGCTCTGTTGAAACAGGTGCATTTGTTTCAGGGTTTATTTTGGCTCAGTTCTTCACACACAAACTTCTGTGCTGGAATGAACAGTTGAACACTGGATACTTGGGTTCTTATTCTATTTACAGTTACCTATATTTTTTGTCATTACTTAATTGCATAATAGGATGCAACTCAAAAATAACTCAGAACTTCCTCTTTTTTATCTTCTCCCCTTTTTAATCTTGCTCACTTCTTGCTCCCTTTCCTCCCATTTTTTCCCCTTTTTCCTTTTGTTTTCCCATTTTTTTCCCTGAAGTCCATGGCTCCCTGTCCCTCGCCCTCCCTTGTTTTCCCTGTGATGTCCCAGTACAGCTGTCTGTGCTCGCACGGGAACTGGGATCAGGAGAATGATCTGGGTTAAATATAACTTTTATTTTCTCAGGGTTATATTTATAACCAGGATCTCCTTGAGTTCCCAGCACACACCGTTGTCCATGTGCAGCTGAAGGCACAGGAACAGCAGGAATGAGGGAGCAGGAATGGAGAAATGTTTCTACTTCTGCCTCAGTTTTCCGATTGCAAAATAACAGCAGTGCTGTGTTCTCATTTCAGGAGGTTTTGGATTTAATAGTATTTCCGTTTTTTGAATAATCAGTGTTTCGGCTCTGCTAAAGCTCTTTTAATATGAATTTCACCTTCAGAAAAATCAAACACACACAATATTCATCTGGAAGTTCTCTTGCACCACAGGTGCCCGACTTCATCAGCACTTCCTAGTGCTGGTCATGGCCCAAATTGTATTTTTAGCTTGAGGTCTAAATATTAATAAATCTGGTTTGGGAATTGTTAATTTGTAGTGGCTTTGAGAGGTCTTAATGTATTTTTTTAAATTGCAGGACAATGCACCTGATGGAAGGGGAGCTGCCCACCTCCATGTCAGGGAGCTGTGGGGCCAGCATCAATGGGAAGCTGTACATTTTTGGGGGATTTGATGATAAAGGATACAGTAATCGGGTATTGTATTCACTTCTTTCCCCCCTACCATTTCATTTGAGTGAGTAATAATGCTGACCTTGCTGTTTGTGTGATGTGCTTTGCATTGGAATTAGGGAGAAATTGGAGGGAAAACTTCATTTGTGCAGAACTCTCTGTCTTTATTTCTGAGAACTGCCTGTGCTTTCCCAATTGCTTTTTTTTAAAAAATATCTCAACAGCCAAGAATGAGACTAATCTCAGAATATCACTTTTATTTTTGCTCTCTGATAGTGATTACCTTATATAATCAGGTAATAATTACAGTTAAAACACAGCTGCTAACTCTGTCCTTGTAACTGAAGGCTGAATTAGCAGAGTAAATTAGTTGTTTTAGCCTTTAATGAGGATGAAGTCAGAGTTCACTCCTGACTGGAAAAGAAGTAAAATGGAGCCTCTCATCAACAAGAAAACTTGTTGCCAATTTTTACATTCTGTGTGTGTTTTTGTGATGTATTTGGCTCTTCCTGTGTGTTGCTACATATTGTAAACTCCACTGCCAGTTCCTTTTTTCTTTTTTTTTAAATTCAAACTAGTGTATTTTGGGGGAGGTGGGTTGTTCTTTCTGTTCTTTTTGATGGATTCTTTGATATCCTTTATACTGAAAACATCGTAATTTTTTTTTTTCTTTTAAGCTCTATTATGTTAATTTGAGAACAAAAACCGGAACCTACAGATGGAAAAAAATCACAAATTTTAAAGGTCAACCTCCTACCCCACGAGACAAACTTTCCTGCTGGGTCTATAAGGACAGGTAACACATTTAGAATGTTGAACATGTGTTAATTGCAGAGAGGAAGGGCTGCAGAGTGAAGAGCACACAAGTTTGGGGTTCAGGAAACTCTCATTCTTAGCTTGGCTTGCTGTGGGATTTTGTGTAACAACTTCCTGCCAGAGTTTTCTCACATGTGAGAATTAATGGGAAGTAAAAACCCGCTTTAGGAGAGGGGTGGGAAGTTTAGGGGAAGTTTGTGGAACGCTTTGAGACTTCAGATAAAAAATCATTATGCCTGTATTATTTATGGTTTTAACACGTGAACGTTGAACACATTAAAAATCAGGATAAAATTAATTTTTTGTTATATCAGTCAATGTAATTGTTACCTGCCAAGGTCACCAACACCTAGAGCAAGTGGCCTCAGAGGCTGAAGTTCAGCCAAGCTTTAGGAAGCTTTGCTTCTGGATGGCCAGTTCACGGGTGGGATATTAGGCTGGGAGGTGCGTAACGATCCTTGCAATGGGATTTGTTCCGCAGTGCTCCGTTGGAAAATCTCATTTCAAACCAGAGGAAGACTTTTTGTGTCCCAGGCAAGTCAGTGGGACAAGCCTGGGGAACATTTCTTGCCTAAAGGTGTACACAGGAGGCTAAAAAATACAGCAGGAGCGTGGGAGTTCTGCTGGAGAAGGGCAGGAATTCGAGCAGAACGAGGAGTTTCCCTGTCTTATGTGTTACCTGTCATTTTGAGACTCGTGCCTGAAAATATCACTGATAAATAAGCTTTTGGAGGGAGGAATAGAGACTTGGACCTCTTGAACCTCTTCCCCTGTGTGGAATTCTGAGGGTTAAGGTTTGCGTAACCAGGTGCAACAGGAAATATTTTCAGTTGTTTATATTATTACTATAATAATTGCGGTAGGTAACCCAAATTTTGAAACTAATGATTTACAGCTTACTGATTTGAAAGCTACTTGTTAAATGAACTTATTTGGTTGTTCTTTTAGGCTAATATATTTTGGTGGCTATGGCTGTAGGAAGCATAATGAGCTGAGTGACTGTTTCGATGTCCATGATGCATTTTGGGTAAGAGATTTGTCACAATTCCAAGTGATTTTGTCCTTTCTGATTGTCAGGAAAAAAGATCCTTTATACTGTGCTCAAAGGGTATGGAAATCTGTCTGATCTTCCTTTCTGTTTATAGCATCAGCAGAAATGCAAATTGGAACCTTCCAAGATCTGAAATTCCAGATATTGCATGTTGGGAGCAGTGGTTGCTCCACATAATTCCAAGTCCTGGAACAAAGCCCTATTTTAGTCTGAAGACATGTTTTAAAGCTGAAACTCCCAGAAAATTTTAGAATTGATTTCTTAAAAGTAATTTTAGGGGATTTATAGCTTCCCAAGTCTAACTGACAAATAGTCTTAGTTAATTTATTTAATTTGTTATCCAGAAAGATGCCTGGATTAGGCATTATGTCATTTTTTATAATAGCATATTACAAACATATTACAAAACTTTCCCGTGATAATTTGTTACAGTTCATAGAAAGAAGGAGAGTGGTCAGAGCATTTAGTGACAGGAATTAATAAGAAATAACTGTGTACTGAAGGGGATGTAGATCCTGACATCAGATGTTAAAGACTGGATTGCAGAAATTACTTTGCACAATTAATTATTTCTCAGCGTGTTACAATAAAAACCAGAAGGTAAAATTTATCCTGTGCAGTGAGTGATGTTGGAGCATAAAACCCATTTTCAGGTGTCTTCAGCCTTAACGTCCCTGGATGCTGATGACCTTCAACCACAACATCTGAGCTGCTGCATTAAAAATATTAACGTATTTTTAAAGAAAATTCTGTTTTTTAGTTTATTTTCTGGTTTGACAGATCACTTTGGGGTTTGTGTCCTTCAATAAGCACAAAGGTTTGGAAGTAAAATACACTTATTTTTGATTTTTAAACTTTTTTTTTGTTTTTTTTTAGGAAGGACAGATATTCTGGGGATGGCATAATGATGTTCACGTTTTTGATACAACCACACAGACTTGGTCTCAACCAGCAATTAGGGTGAGTGTTTTTTCAGTCTCATCTCTTGACGCAGCTGTGATTTCAGTGTGTTTTGAATAGTTACTTGTGCTCTAGAAATTGAGGTTGGGAAAAGTAATTTGAAGGTGCTTAATATTGTTCAGGCTTACAACATTAAACAGGACATTCTGTGCCTCTGGAATGTGGGAAATTCACAACTGATATGAATTTTTTTTCCCCATGGGATACTTTTAAACTGGTGTTTGTTCCGTAGTCTGGTTCTGGTGCAAAAATTCTCCTAAATTTCAGAGAGGTATTAGAAATCTGGGCACATCAGAGGGTGATACAGCACTGTGTATCTGGGGGATAGGTTTGAGAGAAAGCTTTGCGTTCAGGCTTTAATCCAACTGCTGGGAATGTGAAATTCCTGTCAGTGAGCCATAACTGGGGTATTCCAGAATTATTGACATTGTATTAAAATATTCCATAAAAGTTCATAAAGTCCGGGTGACTTTACGTGAGGACTCAGTAGTAAGTTGCATACTGTAAAGAGGGTCAGACGGTATTTTATGGTCTGTGCTAAAATTCCTACAAATTAAATGCAAAAGAAAAGTTACCATTGCCAAATAAAAGCTCTTTATTTCTGACTTACACAGGGAAGGCTTTTGGCACGTGGCTATAACATCAAATTTTAAGGTGTGATTTCCAGGGATTTTAGTGCCAGTTCCTGGTGGGTTTCACCATGGAAAAATAAAGCTGTCCAGGAGGTTGGAGGATGTTCTGAAGGGTCTTGTGTTGGCTCTTTCAGGGTGGAGATCCACCTCAGCCTCGAGCAGCTCACACGTGTGCTGTGCTGGGAAACAAAGGTTACATCTTTGGAGGACGAGTGCTGGTAATTGAACATTTTCTTGGCAGTAATATTATTTGCTTGGCTATTTTGTTGTTTGTTTGTTTGTTTGTTTTTTAAATAAAAAAATCACTTTATAGCAGGAAAAAAAAATCCAAAATATCTTGGCCTAACCTGGATACTGAGGGCTCTGAATTCAGGATGCTGCTTGTCATCACCCTCTACAAAAAGAAGAGTCTTTCTACCTTTAATATTAATGATGAAGTCCCAAAAAGGGAAAACACAGGTGACTGTCTGGTAAATAACAGCTTTGAGTTGGCTTTATAGTTCAACCTTTTGTCATTTTTTGCACAGAAGTGACTGAAACACAGATGTCTGGAAGAGGTAACAGTCAAAGAGCTGTCTGTGTAGGATGCAGTCAGTGCATATTTAAATTAGGGCTGGAGTGTGGCTGTATAATCTTAACTCTTCCTGACTCTTTTTAACTTAAAGTCATAGGAATCATCCCCCTGGTTATCTGTACCGAAAAAAACCACAAAGCCAACATGGTAAGCAAGGAGATGTTAAACCTCTCAGCAACACATTTAATTTCTCTAGTACTGGTCAGAGGAGATTTTTCTCTTGTTTTTCTCTGCTGAAGCTTTAATGCAAGAAACAGATTCTGTAAGGCAAGTAAAAACCCTCCCAGTTTAAGTTACTGTGTACTCTTGTGGATTTTAATTTTTTAGCTCTTTTAACTACAGCTACTTTAGAGCCTTTAATCCTGCTCAGCTAGAGGATGAGACTGGATGTTTTCTGTCTCTGCTCCTCTGAAAAGTTAACAGTGAAGAAGCTTTTGAAAGCTCCCAGTGCCGTGTTTTTGTAGAAGAGAAGGAATTAGCTGTTTGGGAATGCCCTACAGTGAGCATATGCCAACTTCATCTTGGAAAGCTGCCGTATAACCTAACCCCTGTATCCCAAGAACTGGCAAACAAAGGGGTGGAAAATTGCCCTTTGTTCCTTATTCCCTGTTTTGCCTGCCATAATGTTGTTCCCAGGGCATGTCTGCAGCTCTGGTACCAACGGTTTCTACTCCTATAAAAACGTCACACGCATCCAGCCAGTTTCCAGTTTGAATTTCCTCCCACAGGCTGCAGGAGAAGTTTTTGTTTAAGCACCTTTTCAGAGCAATCAGGAAGGAAAGTAACCAAAATGGATCCTGTTTGTTCTTGCCATTATGTGGCCTTTGGTACAGGCTCAGGATCTCTGGGATTGTTGCTCAAGCCCCACCTCTGCCTGAGAGAACTGCACACAGCAGCACCCAGAGCTGTAGGTTTGGACAAACTTGGTTTGCAGATAACTTCAGGAAATAAAGGGATTTTGGAAGAAATTGAAAAATGACCAAGTCTTGTGTCTCAGGGTTGTCCATGCCGGGCTGAGGGAGCCTCTGCCATGGAATTGCTCTGCCCTGTCTGCTGGTAACTGAACCACAGCCAAATCCCGCTGCTCATTTAGGGAGCCCACAGGCCTGGGAGGGAGAGAAACCCAGATGCGAAGAACTAAAAGTGCAGCTCAGGACCTTCTGCCCTCCCATTTACCCGCGGTCACTTCCTTGGCCTGCAGAGCCGCGTTCCCTCGGCGAGGGCTGAGCTCCTCACCCAGAGCCAGGACAGCGCTGCGGGCTGTGTGCTCAGCTCGGGCTGGCTGCGCTGTGCGACTGAACTGCGCGGGGACTCACCTGGGATTTCATGCAGCCTCTGCGAGGGGAATGGTTATTATTTAGCTGGAGCTCACCTGTCATTTCTCCACTGTGCTGGTGCATGATTAGATCTGCCCTCAGAGGATTTGCCCTCGGGCTTCTGTTTAACTCTGTCTGACCCCAGGATTCAGAAGGCTCTGGTCTGAAAAGGTTTTTGCTTTCCTCATGTAGCAGCAGCTTCCTTAAAAACCGGCTAAATTGCAGTGAAATCGCTTGGGAACCGTGTCAGAGTGGAATTGTGGAGAGCTGTATTTAATTCTGTAGGAGAGCAGTAAGTGTAATTTTCACCTTAGTGATTGTTATTGATTGACTTTCTATCCTAGGAAGAAACAGAAGGAAACTTAGAAAGGTTAGGGAACATCCAGTGGGGCTTGAGGAATTAATGTAAGTCACCAAACAAGAAAGCTAAAGACATCAAAATCCCTCTACATTTCCTGACAACAGGAGTAACTCCCCCCCAAAGGATGAAGTCTTGCTTTTCTCCATTAATTAAGGAGCAAATACGGGGTTGCTCTGCTCCTCCTTCTCCTTCTAGTTCACCATAATACAAATCTTCCCAGGGAAAAGGCTCTACAAGGAACCAGAAAGGGCCAGGAAGTGTCATGAGGCTTCTCCTATTCATCTTTCTGGGAGGAAAGGGCACCTTTTTCCAAAGTTGGAGCTAGAACTGGTAAAAGAAGATGGTGATGATGATCAAAATCAATTGTACCAGGATTCATTTGAAAGCAGGCTCAGAAGTGTTATGTGGACTCTGTTCCTTCAGGTAAGCCCCTGGAAAAACAGGAATGGGAGACAGTGGGAAGGAAGGAGATTTAGTCCAAAAGTTGATGCGAATCTTATGTTTGATTTAAGTGGAAAATTTCCATGTAAAGAATGAGGTAACAAACCAAAGTCTTTCCAGCAGCTCTTCACACATCTGATGCCTTAATGTAAGCATGTTTATATTTCCTGTCACTGAAGATCCATCGAACTGCAGTCCTTCTCTTGGCAAAGATTGGAGCTGGAGTAGCTGTTTGGTTGTAATTCCAGAATGGAGAGGTGCAGGATTCACTGTAAGAGCAGTGAGCCGAGAATAATGCCAACCTATAATGCCTTTCATCGTGCTGGAAAGTTAATCCTGAGGCAAAGCAGATCCTGGTTAATATTTACTGGGCTGCAAATAAAAGAACATGCCAGAGATAAGCAGAATGTCTCAGGAGTCCTTGTAGCTCCAAGGGAAACGCAAACCCTCTTAGGAGGCTTGGTGCTTTAAAGCCAATTAAGAATCATTTTAGGATTGTCAGAATGATTAAATATTTGTAGATACCAGTTAGAAATACATGAGAAACTGCGAGAAAACTGTGTATGGCAAGTGGTGATAGTGTAAACCTGTGTGCTTTCCAGTTTCCCAAATAAGGGTTGGGTAGAAAGGCTTTGTTAAAGGACTGAATCTTGGGCAGAATTGTCCAGCTGATGGTGTTTTGAATTCCAGAGGAGGTTGATGTAATTATGCATCTGTCGAGCTGTTGAATCATGAGAATGTAAAGATTATAATACATTGATTTCCCAGGGACCAGGAAACTGGAAACTTCTCCATCTTCTGCCTAATGCCTAGGAAAGGAAAGTCAGCGAGGAGGTCTTGAACAGGATCTTCTTGAAACCTAAATTTCCAGCAAAACAGCAACTTTCTTCCCTCTCTTTGATAGATGCCCTTCATACCAAATTGTGTTGTTCCAAGATGATTAAATATTTTCAGTTGTAGAGGCCAGAGTGTTGGGTTTTGCCCACCCTGCCCCGAGTTGCCTGGCTGTGCACAGAAGATACCAACTGCATTTTGCTTTCTGCTTGGATAATTTGTTCCTCATCTCCTTCATAGCCACCAGAAGGAGCAGGAAACTGGATAGACTTGTCATGGAAGACAGATCTGTTCCACTGGCTGTCAGCTGGACCACACTTGGTTGTTACATTCACCCTGTTGAGGGATAAAGTTTCGCAGGCAATGCCCCAAACCCTCACGTTTTGCTTTTCTGTAGCCTGGTGCCCTCCCTGAAGGCATCCCAGAATTGTGGGTGACATTCCCTTCTCCAGGACAGCAAAGTACCTGGTCAGAGGAGGCCGTAGCTATCCTGAAAAACCTTGCTGTTTCCTGAAATCCCCTGAGAGACTTCCCATAGCTCTGATGGACAGCTTTGGAAGTCTCTCACCCTCACTCCCTGGCTGAGTTCTCAGGGGTAAAACCACTCCTGTCCTGACTTACATGACCAGCCTAGTTTCTGCCTCAAAGGATCTGCCAGCTGGAGAAAGGCTTATTCTAATAGATCTATGGACTACCCTAGGAGAGAAGGAGTTGGAAGGTAAGGCAAGATCCATTTCCCTACTTCCCAGATATTTTTTGTGGCGCCCAGGGGAATTGCAGGTGTCAGTGGAGTGTGTTGTGAGTCGTTGAGAATAACCTAAAGCAGAGAAATCCTTTTTATCTTCTCCCCCAGCCCTAGGGCACTCAGTCACTTCTCCATCTCACATCACAGGCAGACAGGGAAGTGCATTGATTTCCCGTTTTATCACTTTTGTGGCAAGTGCTAAAGGCTCATAAAACCTTGTCATTGCCGGTAGTAACTTTGTGGTAGGGGAAGAGAGAAAACCACAGATGTGATGGCCTTTCTGTGGGATGCACTGAGTACTACCAGGATATTCCAAGGAAGTAAGGCAGGAGGACGCAGGGTTCCGATCAGACCATGAAGACACATAGCATGAGACAACTCAGAGTAAAATACCTTGTGCATTTACCTCCCACGAATTCTGTGGATGGAAGTTAAATACATTTGCAGGAACTGAATAAATATCGCACAGTTCTTCACTGTTAAAAGCTAAAATTGGCCCTATAGTGCCATTGCATGACTGGAAACGTTCCTGACAGGCAGTTTCCTGAGAGTTGCATGTTTTGGTTTTTTTGGGTTTTGTTGGTTTTTTTTAAAGAAATGATTTTCATCTACCACAGAAAACAGATTTATATTAAGGCACAAGGGTACAGATTTCTTCCAAATATTGTTACTTGTAATATTCTGTCCCAGGAAGGCCTCACTGAAATGCTTTGCTTCTTGTTTGCTTAATATAACACCAGTGGGATTTTATTTCTTTGTTTCAGCAAACCAGAATGAATGATTTGCACTGCCTGAATTTAGACACTTGGACTTGGTCTGGAAGGTGAGTTTTTCCCCCTCTCTAACACTTAAAACTGAATGTGGCAGATTGAAACATATTGTTAAATAGATCCAGAGCTGATCCCCTAGCTTTTCCAAGAGGAGAATGAGAGTTTGGGGACTATTTTAACAGCTGCTGTATTGTGATTTCCATTTAATTTAATTTGGTAGTGGTTACTAAGCTTTTTCTGTTCTGCACCGAAGCATTGATGATGCTGTTTCAAGCACAGCATGTAGTGATTTAACATCCTCATTTTCAAGATGGGTGCATTTTATCCATATGGAATTTCAGGCCTGATGTCTTCTCTGATGCTGTTTTTAGTATCTGTAGTTGGCTAATTCTGGCACGGATGGGGAAGGGTCTCTGTCAGAAAAGACCAGGAAATCCGAAAAACTGGACGTTTTTCCAAAAACTCAGTTATTTCTTTATTGTGATGCAAGAAAGGCTCCCATGATTTAGTGTAGCCTTGGATCACTGTAAATTTAAGAGCCTCCTATCCAGCCATTCCAGCAGCTCTGCAAACAGTCTTTGGGAGACTGGAAAAAAGAGATTTAAGATATTATGGGGAAAAAAGAGCCTTTTCACAGTGTCTGCTGCTGTGGTGGCACCTCACAGGAGGTATAAAGTGTCCATATCCGTTATTTATTTCATCTCCTGATCACAAAAGGAGGGAAAAAACCCCCAGTCTATCTTTCAGGACAATGTCAAAGCAGTATTTACATTTTTGACTCCAGTTCACGGTCAGTCTTTGCACAGATTGTTCAAAAAGTTATTTCTGGTTACACCCCAAAATCAGCAATGGTGTTAAAAAACAGGCACTTGTAAGGGATGATCACAGTATAAAGAATTTTGTTCCAGAAGTGCCATGATTCCCCACACAAATGCTGTAAAACAGGAACAGTAAAGCTCCAAATGCAGTAATGATTTTAATTAAAGCCCCACTAACCAGTCAAGTTGCTTTCTTATTCAACTCTACACAAGTTTCTTAAGGAATTGCGTAATATAAACCTACTAATCCAGGAATATCATCCAGCAGGAGATTGCAGCATTTATTTTAGGTGCCACTACCCAGAAGTCCCTTTGCTCCCCTGACTTGTTGCTCAAAACGTTCAGTATTATGTTATTTCTGGCACCGTGATCGTTTTTTGCAGCGTGACAATTGAAATTTTGTCGCCCCTCAGTATCTGGTTTATATGTTTTTTTTAACCCTCCAAGCACAGGCTGCCCCTTGGCCAAGTTTAGAAGCCGAGCAGGCCCTCAGACATTGCAAACTGCCGTGTTGCAGTGGTTGAAGAGTTAGTTGATAGCTTTTGGAATGCTTGGATCATTTGCAGTCATTTTCCTAGGACTGGAGAGGACTCATTAAATTTAATCACAGTTACGTCTTGACCTACATGTACGTGCAGTTGATTTCGTTATTTAGTCTTTGCTGCCTTTGCGTTTTCACTGGGAAAATATCCAAGCTTATTCTGGGTCAGATTGAGATGTTTTCTGTCCAGTTAATTTTCAGCATCCTTTGCAAATTTGTTTCTTTTTTGTTTCTTTGTTTCACCAAGAATTAATATCAGTGGAGAGAAACCAAGGGATCGCTCCTGGCACACGTTGACTCCGATAGGAGATGATAGACTCTTTCTTTTTGGTGGACTAAGTTCTGATAATGTTCCTTTAAGTAAGTAATTTAGAGGTTATAATTCTATTCTGGTCAAATCCCAGCGAAAAATGTTAAATAGGAAGTGGCAGAGTCTTCTATGAGGTCCTTTTTTTTTTTTTTTACAGAGAAGGCAGCTTGTTTTCATGAAAAGACCGTGACATTATTGAAAATAATTTTAAGTTTTACGGATAAATCCACTGGGAGGGGGTGATTTTCTCAGTTTATCCAAAAGAAAAGAAATCAGGTGTATTTTAATTCTGGGTTTCAGTGCAGTGTGTGTTCAGTTAAGTTAGAAAGACTGAGAAGATGCAGGTTAATGTAGCGATGATGTTACTGTTACCTGAACATAACGTGTTCTTAGAACACAGGGCTGTCTGTATAAATAAAAAAAAGGTGATTTTTGGCCCCAAAAAACGGCACTAATGTGTGTTCTTACCCTGTAGGTGATGGCTGGATCCACAGCATTACAACAAACGGATGGAAGCAACTCACCCACTTGCCTAAGAGTAGGCCTAGGTATACAAACCCAGACCACGTGTGCTGAAATTCAGTCATTTTTAAAAACTAACTGATTTTTAAAGTCCTGAACAGTGTTTTTAAATGACATGAATATTTTAGAAAATTAATGCAGTATGATTGAATAGTCTGCCTGAATGCCTTATTTCCCCTCAGGCCCGATACAGCATTTTGAGTTTCTGTGTTTGTTGCACTGAAAGATGTTTTTGTGGTGAAGGATCTGGGTGTCCCCACTAACCTGGTTTTCTACAGCCAAATTACTGTTACATAAGGAAAGACCTTTGAGGAATTAAGAACCAAGGAGAATAACGAAAGTTGATTAGAAACAGAGGAGGAGAGGACCGAGAAAAAGTTGATGCATCTTTCAGGGTTCAAAAGTAAAATACCTTGTTTGTTAATGCAGTGTTTGAAGCAATATGTGTTTTTATAGGAGAATTACTATTGAATTGATTTGCTGTAGGTAGTAAATACTCAGGTTTTCGTGGAATTAATTCTCTACATCCACCCAGGAACTTTCAGCACAATTGTCTATTATTCTTTTATGATATAAATATGTACAATTCTGGTCTGGCATTTGCATGATTCCTGCCTTGTGTTCTGCTACTGAAATATCTTTACCTCATTTAACTTTCTTCCTGTTTTGTCCTATTCCAGGGTGTCTTTTAAAACATAACAGCCACAGCTAGACCAAGTTTTCTGCTTTTTTGTGCTTCAGACTCTTTCGAGGGCAAATAAACGACCTTAACCCATAGAATATTTTCCTTTTATGATTAGTGAGCTGATAGAGGAAGGGACTGATGGCTGCCTGAAATAAAGCACAGCAGGAGCAGCCAAGGATCTGTGTTCAGTTCTTTACACATGGATGGTTTCAAACCTTCCCTGTGTCATTATTTTCACTGGGGATCACGGAAAAGGACCAGGAAGGGGCGGAATGTGCTGTTTGCACAGGCAGCAGCCCCAGGAGCTGCAGCTCAGCCTTTCCTCTGCAGTAAAGCTGCAATAACGTCTGTGCCTGGCTTGGCAGAGGGGCTGGACGGTAGGAACCAGTGACTCCTGAGCCCCAAGTGGTTTCCAGGCATTTCCAGGGCAAATCCCTTCGTGGGATACAAGTGGAGCTGCTGTGCACACACAGCCCGGTCCATGCCTCTGGATCCCTCCTGGCAGGACTCCCAGAGCTCCCTCAGTTCCAAACGTGGCCTGTGGTTCTCCACCACCTGAGGATTGTGGTTGTTTGGGTTGGAGGCTGGGGACCTTTCCCTGACCCAGGTCTTTATTGTAGGAAAGGACCTTCCCTCCTTAAACAACCAAAGAACCCCCAAAAACTTCATTAACCTTTCTCAGGAAGTCACAGAATCTCAGAATAGCTGGGCTGGGAAGGGCCCTCTGGAGATCCTCCAGTCCAACCCCCCTGCCAAGGCAGGGTCACCTGGAGCAGGTGACAAAGGAAACACATCCAGGTGGATTTGGAATGGCTCCAGGAAACAGGGATAAAAGGAGCCACACCAAAAGCCTGTCTGTATACTGAACTGCTTTGAGTGTGAAGTACTTCCTTGTACCATAATTGTATCCAGGATTACTGCAGGATCTCTGCAGCTGGAAAAGGTTTAAGTCGGTTCAGTTGTTCCTCTGACTTAAAATGCAGGGGCAATAATCCACATATTCTTTTATATATATTTCTATTATTTTATTGTAATACCCAGTATACCACACATTCTATAGTGTCTTTTCCAGATGCTTCTGAAAGTTTGATTTCCTCCTTGAATTCTGTAGAGAATAATTTCCTTCAACCTTCAATTTCAGTAATTTCATAAAAAAAACTTGTCTTCCCAGGTGATTCTGTACTATTCTTCTTTCTGTCCATCAGTTGCACTTCAGCCAACGTTTTGCATGCTGGTTTAAAACAGAGAACAAACTCCTGTCCAACTCCTGGATTCCCCCTGTTTCCATGCTGTTACTGTAGCTGGAAGAGCTGTGTCTGAAGGATGTGTGTGATTTCAATAACGTGCTCTGTCAGAATGTTTAGGTGATAAGTTAGAGCAGCCGTGGGAGGACAGAAACTCTTGTCAGGCTGTAGGAAAAGCCTCAGGTTGCGAGATAGGATGTCAGCAGAGTCCAGGCAGGAAAGGCTTCCCACTGTTCTTCGTGACCAAGCCCAGGCCAGAGTTTTCCTAATGCAGATCAGGCAGAGACAGATCTATCCACAGGTAGGAGGAAGGGAAAAGGTGGGATACAGTTTAGCCTAAGGATGTGAATGGAGTAAGAAAGTGGGGATGTTTATTTTTGCATGAAAGTTCAGTGGGGCATTTTCTTTTGGTTCAGGAGCTCTAAAGGGCCAGAGCTTTGTGGGGATCATCTTGTGACATTCACTGGTGATAGACCCGCAGAAAAACTAAGAGGTTTTGATCTGCTAATAATAAAAAATAAATCTAGCAAGGTGTGGCTGCAGAATCTTATGATTATAAAATCAAGATGCGGGTTTGTGGGGTCTCTTATATCATGTATTTTTTACATGCACAACACAAAACCTGGTGTGGTGTGACTGACACACAGGAACTGCTCCCCAGGAATCTTGGGGGAAGTGTAAGACTGAAACAGGATAACTGCTGTTCCTAGTGCTCAGGGATCCAAGGCAGTACTGAGAACCCCACGGGCTGAAAGCCATTACAATTGTACTTCTGAAGCAAAGAAATAGTGGAAAATTTAAAATGGAAAAGAAAAGCCACCCTTGGCCAAAGCTTTCTTTGTAGAGTTATGTTTTTGTCTAAAAATTTTCCACTGTAGTGATATATAAGACCAAGTTTATATAACCAGAGTACAGAAGAGTCAAATAATGACAAAATGGCCTGTCTCCTTTTATATTGTTAAACTAATGAGTAATGTATTTTAAGCTACTATTTTTTACCTCTGAACAGTTCTGAAATAATGTCTTTGTCTTGCTGATAACACACAACTGATGTTGTTCCTTGGGCACTAATTAAATTTATGGTTTTATTTCTAGACTCTGGCACACAGCTTGCCTTGGAAAAGAAGGAGAAGTGATGGTGTTTGGTGGGAGCAAAGATGACCTGCTTTTCATGGACACAGTCAGTAAACTGGATAATAAATCCTGTCTTTAAGATCATTATAATTGTTATCAAATGATGGAATCATGGAATGGTTTGGGTTGGAAAGGACCCTAAAGCTGACCCAGTCCTACCCCCTGCCATGGGCAGGGACACCTTCCACTAGGCCAGGTTGCTCCAAGCCCCGTCCAGCCTGGTCTTGCCCACTTCCAGGGATGGATCTGAGCAAAGAAATTAATGTCTTTATAGACGGGATTTAAATTTTTAAAAACCCAAACCAAACAAACATATTGAGACATTGGTTCAAATTGGTAACTGAAACCATTAGAAATTATTCACCACTGAGGAATCCCCACCTGAAGCTTTCTCGACTGATGGAATAAAAAGGGATTTGTAATTCAGATTCTTCATAAATAGTTATTTAGGTATTACCAGTTTTAAGTCCTGCATGTGGTAATTAATGTGACATTAATCTAGAAAGCAGCACTATTGCTGAGATAAACTTTGCCATTTTAATGGTTCTTTTTTTCTCTTGATCAGGGGCACTGCAGTGACTTGTTGATATTTCAGACTCAACCTTATTCCCTCCTCAGGTGAGTTGTGGTTACATAGTCACTGAATCCCAGACTGGTTTGGGTTGAGAGGGACTTTAAGGACCATCCAGTTCCACCCCCTGCTGTGGGCAAGGACACCTTCCACCAGACCCAGTTGCTCCAAGGGTTATTTTAGCCACGTGCTCCTGCACAGGCAGGTAAAATACCAAATTACCTCCTCAGTAAATATTTGAACCATGCCATGTGTGGTGATCCACAGCAGTTTAATCCCTGGTGGTGAGTAATTCTCCTGCACGTGCACCTGCAGCATCTGTAATTAATGCACACCACCAGCTTTAATAAGTTGTCACTTTGTCTTCAGATTACAAACCCTTTACTTAAGCATTTTTTTTTTCCTGTTTTCCTTCTTCAGGCTGTGTCTTGACTGCATTGGGAAGAATGCAGCTCTCCTGGGGAGCCAGATTCCCTGCCTGCCGTCCAAACTTCTGCAGGAGGTGCTGAAAAAAATCACCTTCTGGGCTGCAGTGACCCACCGGCAGGAGAGGAAAGCCGAGACCGAAAGACAAAGTCAACTCAACGCCACATGAACAAGGGCAGGGAAACCCTGGGACACCTCCAAGTGTTTTGTTACTGCTGTTCCAGAACAACTGTGTGTTAAGCTGAGTTTCTTAGTGAAGTTTGAGAACAAAAGAAATCCTTTTTATGGGAAGTCTCTCTTTGTTTTCTGCGTAGGAAACGGATGCGACTTCATTTATATATATTGTTCATTTCTGTTGTGGTCTTAAGGAGACAGTCCATCCATCTTGTTCTGTTGGAAGGGGACATGATACAAAATGTTTTCAGTTGGATAAAAATACGGCTTAAAGTCTAAAAATCTTCCTCCAGCCTTATCACATCAGCCTAAATTAGTTCAACACAGTGACCTGGTGGAGATCCTCACTCGTCAGTCTTAAAAGGTAACAACTTTGGGAGCACCACCAAATCTTGCTGTTTGATTTCCACCAGCCTCTCCTCTCATCATCCGCTCAAACAATGGAGCCCCACCTCGTGCTCCGAGTAGGAAAATCCATAAGGGAACCGTGGAACTTGAAGCAAAACCTGCGATGAGCAGCGTGACCTGGTGTCTGTGGGAAAACTTCTGCTCATCACCTGGTTTTACTGTTTCTGTCATCACTTTTGGAAATAAGTTGTATATGGTATTTTGGATGTGTAAAGTTTATATTTCATTCTTGTTTAAAAAAAAACCAAAAAAACCCAAACACAAAAAGTTGCTTATTTATTGTTTAAAAAGAGCGAACGTAGTGCGGGCTATTTTTCTGTTTCAAATACTTAGTTAACAGGAGCACAGTCATTAAAATTTTATAGAGTTGAATCCAGGTCCAATCTGACAATTTTTCTGATGCTTTTACAACCCGTAAAGCTCCGTCACTTGGGGAAAGGCTATTTGGAAGCAAAATTGCATCAAAGAGGGAAGCGCTGCGACCGGGTTTTGTAACCGCGCTGTAACGTTGTGTGCTAAACTCCTCCCCTCTTTTTTTTTTTTTATTTTGGGGGGGGGGGGTGGTGTTCAGGTACTCCCCACCCCCTAAGCTTTGATTTCGGGAGGTTCAGGGTTAATTCCGGGGTGTTTCGGGTGCCCCCCCCGGTGGGTTGGGAAGGCGCCGCCGGAAGGTCCCGCCCGGCCGGCGGATGTTGCGGGGCGGGCGCGGCGGGCGGAGGGGCCGGGCCGGAGCTGCGGAGGGTCCGGGGGGCTCAGGGGGAGCCCCGACACCGCGGTAGGGCCGGGCTGAGGGCACTGCGGGCACTGCGGGCACCGCGGGTACTGCGGGCACCGCGGGTACTGCGGGCACCGCGGGGCGGGCTCGGGCCGGGCCGGTAACGGCGGCGGGCGGCGCTGGGGCCGGGGCCGGGCATGTCGCGACAGGGGGACGTGTCGGGAGGAGCCCGCGCCTGGCCCGTCCCGCCCTGAGGTATGTCGCGACAGCGGAGGCCCCGCCGTGCCGTCGGGGTGTGGGGCTGCACTGACCTGGGGTGGCTGAAGGGCGGGGGACGTGGCCCGGCGTGTCCGAGGGGTCGCACCCGGTAACGCGCCTCGTAAAAAAAATACACCATTGTAGATATAAATGACCTCTGCGAGGACAGGCGCCGAAAAACCCGCCGTGGCGGAGCCGTGGGGGCAAGGCTCGGTGATGTGCGGCGTGATTAAAGCTCAGGGACAGCCTCCCCCCCCCCCCGAAGGTGGTGTGTTAATCACAGGAGCAATTAAAATTCAACGGCAGCCCCTCAGCAGCGGCGTAGGGGGGATATCTGACCTGGAATGTCAAACCCAGGAGTGCAGGCTGTGGTGGTGCCGCTGAAGGACCTTTCCCCTGGCTTTGGTTGCACAGACTTGGCGTGTCCAGCTCCCCTGAGCTTTGGGTCTTCCGGGGACGCTGAGATTTGGGAATTCTGCGTGCTGGTGGGATTGGTTTTGTGGAATTTTGTGTGGGATAGGTGGCATGTCCTTCTACCAGACAGCTGTGGGGAGGTTTGTGCGTGGGAGACTCGGCTTGGGACTTTGGGCCCAAAGGGACTTTGTTGGGAAAGGTCCGTGAGTTTCCACCTTTGTTAAAACCGTGTTGGAGGCAAAGCTGTCAAATTTATTCAATTTTTGACATCCCAGGAGGGTTTGGGTTGGAAGGGACCTTGAAGCCCATCCAGTTCCACCCCCTGCCATGGGCAGGGACACCTTCCACTAGCCCAGGTTGCTCCAAGCCCCGTCCAGCCTGGCCTTGGA
>JAWMRA010000161.1:62325782-62349290 GCA_035584735.1 Pseudotriccus pelzelni | reverse complement strand
CGTTGTTTCCTCTCGATAGCCCTTTGCTGGTTTGAATTATTTTGGGGGGGATGTTGGGGGAGGGGGTCCATTTTCAGTGTATGCTTTCTGGGTCTACTTTTTTTGATTATATATATTTTTTTTTTTTTTCTCTCTCTCTCTCACTTTGCTGTAGATTGCTACTTTTTTGCATTCCTGCAGGATATGTTGCTAGGTCGACTTCATCTAGTAAACTGAAAATTATTGCTTAAAATCAAACCGCAGTCTGTCTTTTTATATTAAGGACTTTTTGGTGGTTTTTTTTTCTTATCTTTTTTTTTTTTTTTTCTTTTTTTCTTTTTTTTTTTTTAAAGTTCTGTTAATCTGTAACTAAACAGCGACTCAGTCTGGCTCCACGGCTCAGGCTAACGAGGGGAATTCTTGCCTGCGGTGGCACAGAGTGGGAATTCCACTGTTTAACGCGTGTCTCAAAGTGCATATCGGGCGCCGGGAAATGTAAGAACTGCTTTTGGAATGTCAGCTGGGGAGCTCTGCCCCATCCGTACATCATGCATGAGGAGGGATGCAAAGCAGCTCCCCACACCACATAGCAAAGCGAGACAGGAACGATGTCCCGTAGTTCCAGGTCAGTTTTTTTCGTCGTGTTGTTTTTTTTTTTTTTTGAAGTCTTAAAATGACGTTTAGTTGCAGGTTTTTTTGCTACTCGGTGTCGGTCCCCCCGAGTGGAGGTTCCTTCCAAGCAGATGCGGCCGATACGAACGTTGCAGCGAGTTTTGCTTTAAATCGCAGATGTTTAGGCAAAAATCCAGCACTGACTCGCCTCTACCTTAAAAGGATTCCCGATCCTTTCCAACAGAAAGGAGGAACTTGTTGTTATTGTTATTATTTTTCCCTGCTGGGGCCTTGAGAAAAGGGGCGAGTTCCGTGCTGAGCCCGGTGGTTTTGACCTCAGTTATGGCCATTTTGAGGAAATCACTTCTCGCTTTAGTTTTCCAAGCCTGGACCGAGCTCCTGCGAGGAGCTGGAGCCTCCCTTGTGTCCCGGTTGTTGCTGTAGTCCTGTAGGAAAGGGAACTATGTTGGATGTGTGAAGGCCATTGAGTAACTACTAATGAGAGCGGGGAGGGGAGAGAAAGAGAGAGAGAATCGACGCTGAATGTAAACTTCCATAATTAGTTCTTAAAGGGCAAGCAGCTCGTTAGCCATGTCACAGCCTGTAGAGGTGACTGGCCAATCAAAAACCCCACCCAGGGCGAGTATTTGCATAAAAAACTCAATCAACTATTAATTAACGCTGGGTGCACAAACTGTTAAAGCAGCTGGTTCTTATTCAGCCTTAAGGATTAACTTCAGATTTCCTCAAGGAGTTAAAACTCTGGTGGGGAATTCTAGGAATGTATGCTACTAAACCAGAAGAAAATGGCTTTTATTTTCCTTTTTTTTTTCCCTTTTTTTTTTCTTCCCCTCTCCTTAATTTTTTTGTTGGTTTTTTTTTTTTTAATCCAAGAATATAAGTTTTACATGGAATTGGGGGCATTACACTACATTGCTGCAGTGGTGACTCTGCATGGAGAGTACGTTGTATTATGGAGCTCTTACCAAAGATGTGCGGGAAAGACAAAAATCCTGAATTCACTTCTGAAATCCAATGCTTTGCTCAGAGTCCTTTTCAGAACATGGTTCCAAAAAGACTTGTCTGGATGTGGGTTGCAAATGGGACTGGATGGGTTCTTGGTGCTAGAAGATAGAGCACTGATGGACTTTGTGAGTTAGGGAGTCTGAAGAAGCTCAATGTAGAAATAACTCTTCAATCTCAGCCCTAAAGAAGAGGAAGTGGGATTAGTTTACTTTAATCCAAGGCTTTTTTGCCATTGGAAAAAAATCATTGCTCTATTTTCTAGCTTTTCTTTTCTTTCATTTTTTTTTCCTGTTGCTGTAACTTAACAAACAAGTGTGGTGGTATAAAAACTTTAAAAAAAAAAACAAAAACAAAAATACAAGAGTATGGTTACTGTTTTCTTCTGGAGCATCAATAAAATAGCCAAGCACAAAAGTAAATGCCTAAACTGGAAAACTTGAAACTCTATTAATGGTTCCTGAACTTTTCTTAAGCCTGTTCTCAGTCAACATGAAAACTTCAGTAACTTCATTTTTCGTCTGAGTTGGTTTCCTGTGTTCCCAAGCGCTGGGGCAGCCTTTGCGTTGAGTTGACTTCACAACTTTGTATTCCCGTAGTGACTTTGTTATTCTGTTTTTGTAGGTGAAAGGAAACTGCTTTTGCTTCTGGAATTTTTTTAATGGTTTGGGTTCTTTTTTTTTTTTGGGTGGGGGGTAAAGGGGGACGGGGAGGGAGAAAGGGGGAGAAAAAGTTACTGAAAGATGTGGCAGAGACGTCAAACATAAAGGGCCGTCGGTACCGAACAAACCCCACGGGTTTCACTTCCAACATGTCCTTTCTAGGCTGTAGCTGGACCTCCACCACGAGGTAGCGGCTCACAGGCAGGATAAAGTGGGAATCCTGTACGAATCCGGTGATTTCCAAACCCATCTGGAGTTCCACGTGCATCGACTTGTGTCCGTGTGAGTTCTGTGGAGTAAGTTCTGAGTGGCGTCAAATCGTGTCCAACCAGTGACTGAGTCTGTGGCCTGTGACCCCCCCCCGAGTGGAGTAACCAGGAATTCTGTGTTCTCAATATGGCTGTAGTGTTGGTAAAGAACTAATAAGCAGAAAAATAAAGCAATTACACAGCGGAGCTCTCCTGGTACGTTACTTATATTTAATTACGAGAGAAGCAGAAAGGGGCAATCTGGTGGCGTTGTGCCGAGATAAAGAGGGCTCTGTTCTGGATCTCCCAGCTTGGAAGCCTGGCTGTAATTCCTTGGAGAATTAGATGAGTGACTATTTTTACAAGTGGAAGAGGATGGTGCTTCTTTATTATTCTCGCTTGGCGTTTAATAATCGTGAGCGAGTTTCAGTGTCAGGGTTATCCAGCCTCGACCCGGCCCCACGGAACTTGGGAAGGGCTGTCACTGCCGTGTTCCATGGAGGGAATTGCTTGGAGAGGGAGGATAGGAGGCTGGTGTAGGACACGCCGGGATGGACAAAAGGGCTGCTGAGTTGACTCGAGGTGCTTGAGGAGCGACAGATGTGATGCTGGGGCTCCGTGGGGCCTGAGCAGGACACGAGTGAGCCGATGAAAGGGCTTGGGCAGGTGCTGGGGCTGTGGGGGGGGCCGGGATGTGAGCAGCGGGATGCGGACACTGCGACAGCTGCCATCCCATGGGAGAGGCAGCGGGATCACAGCCTGGAGCTCGGCTGCCCAGGCTCTGCCGGCAGAGTCTCCGAGCGGGCTCCCACAGCTCCAGGGGCGAGTGAGGCCGAGTCGGAACTGTCTCCTTGTTGCAAAGCTTTTGGGAAACCTCGGGAAGCATCATTACTTGGGATAATCAGGGGCATCCCGTGGCAGAGGGTTGGGAACGGATGGTCTTTGAGGCGCCTCCCCGCACAAAGCATCCCGTGGTTATCCAGCCAGGTGGGAGTCCCAGGTGGTGGATCCCCTGCAAAGCCTTCCCCTTCCAGGGTGTTCGGGCTCTGTCTACCTGGCTGTCAGCTCAGGGTGTGGCTGCGTAAATGAACTTACTCTGGCTTAGTTAAACTCCTCGGGGCTGGGAGACGGGGCTCCAGAGGAGGAAGCTCGTGTCTCTCTCGCTGTAGTAGTGAGTCACATCTCAAAATGCCGGCGCTTATCGGGCCGCGGGGAGCGTGACTCCCAACCACGCCCTGACTCGCTCAGGGCTCTGCCCGCGCTCACAGGGCCCTGCTCCTCGTGGATGGGGCTCGGAAAAAGTGTGCCTGCCCTTCCTAATGTGAAGTTACCCCCGCCAATCCAAGTCCTCCTAAAGGAATGTGTCTTGCTTCAAAAACGTTGTCGGAACAGCTGGACTCGAGGTCCGTGAGAGCCGGTGGTGGACCTGAGGTTGTGTCCCTTCTCACTGGGAATTGGGAATGGGAAAAGCAACTGCCAGGGGTGGAGAGCTCGCTGTGGAGAGTGGAAAAGCAGCCTTGGTGTGAGCACTGTGACTCAGACTTCCCTCTAAAGCACGACTGTGCTTTTTATCTTGGATTTGCTTCCCCGTATCTGTCCAGCCTGAAGGGCTCAGCGTGTGGAATCCGAAATCCCCTCGGCTTTGGAGCCTTCTGGAAGGGAAAAAAAAAAAGCTTCCCCCTCTCCTCATGGGGAAGAATCAGCTTCCAGGGGCTGTTGGTGAGCGAGTGTCACCTCTGCTGACTAACTCAGTTCCTCTTCTGGGGTCCCACGCGTGGCCCCGGCACCGCTCATGGCTCCGTTTCGGAATTACGTCTGAGCCGATGCTCTCGGGGCTCCAGGCCGAGGTGGAGCCCCACAGTCCAGCTCACTTTCAAAACTGGGAGCACCCAGAGAGCAAAATGGTGTAATTTTAACCCTGTGTCAGCTCTGGAGGGTGCAGGGCTGAGTCAGAGCCCGGGGAGCTGGCGGGGAAGGTGGTTTTTACAGGCGGGAAATGGGGTGTGCGGTGGGTTGTCCAGGAAGTGCCTCTGCTCTTGCTTAAGAACAGGTATCTCTGGCTGCCTTAAAAAAGGAGGGGGGGGAAGAAAAAAGTCAAGATGTGACTCATCTGCTGAGTCTCACAGCGGTTTAACAGGCTCTGGCTCTTGCTTTGCCTCTCAAGTTTTCCCTTCCAGAGGATGCACTTCACTCCTCTGCTCCTGCTTTCTTTAGTTGCGTCTCCCAGGACAGCTTTAGTTAGGAAAATTACTTCAGCAGGGTTTAATGGGTGTCCTGAGAGATGGAAATTGGTGATGCTTGGAAATTGGTAGCGCTTCAAACACGTTGTTTTCTCTGTGAGTTTTCGGGTGAGGGCAACTCCCAGGGGTGCCACCAGCAACTCCTGGATCTGCAGAGGTATCCTGGTGCCCCAGTTGCCCTTCAGTGAAAAAACTCCCTCGGTGGTTAAACAGAGGACAGGAGGGAGCCAAGGTGTAAAAAACAACCTGAATTCCTGGCTGGGAGGGTGGGCAGGCCCTGGCACAGGTTGCCCAGAGAAGCTGTGGCTGCCCCTGGATCCCTGGAAGTGTCCAAGGCCGGGCTGGACGGAGCTTGGAGCAACCTGGGCTGGTGAAAGGTGTCCCTGCCATGGGCTGAACTGGATGGGCTTTAAGGTCCCTTCCAACCCAAACCATTGTGTGATTCTGGTCCTATGAACTCCCAAATTATCCCCATGCCTGTGTCTAGAATGGATTCTTTGTTTGTGCTATTATGGGTGTGTAACGCTGCCTGGGCCAGGCACCGGCTTCATCCCAAAGATTCATTCTGGTGGAGCAGGAGGGCAGGTTTTCTCTCTCAGGGTTGCAGGAGATGAAAATGCACGGAAAGCTGGGGTTTTTTTAAGTTTCTTAGTTGTTTTAGGATCCTTAAGCTGTGCTGATCCAGTGGTTGGTTGGGCAGTTTATGGGAAGGCACTTTTATTTCCCGCTTTGGGCTGAGCTGCCAGCGATGGTCCCGAGGGTCCATCAGAGTGCGGCCCCTGCCTGGATGGAGAGGAGCAGAACCCCAGAATGCCTGTGCCATCCATTTCAAGCTGCTCTTTGGACAATGAGCCCATCCCACGAAGGGTGGGAGCCCCAGGGTTTGCGGGGCCTGGTGCTGACAGCTCCTGACGTGGAGCACCGCTGGCTTGCCGCTCGCTCCGGAGGGGACTTTGCACTTTGCCCATGGAACGTGGGACTGCCTGGTCCTCGTGCTGTTAATATTTGCTATTTTTGCCCTGAGGAGCTTTGTACATTTTCCCCTGGGAAATGGGGGGGCTGTCGTGGAGCAGCACAACCCCCTGGCTGGTAACTTCCAGCGGAGCGGGATGCGCCGGTGCAGTTATCCCATAACTTAACATCTGCCAGGGCTCCTCTCCCCACAGGGGCTGGATTAGCTTGGAACTCACCCAGCTCCCTGGGAAGCTTTTCCTATCACGTACCTGCGGCTTCCAGGCTGCTGCCCTGACTGTAACCAAGCCCAGCGCCCGCCTCGCTCCATGGAGAGCAGGGAAGCAGGGATTTGGCTCTACCTTTCCCTCCACAGCAAGTCTGCCTGTTTGGCGTTCAAATTGCATCGTGTTTAAATGTCTGAATTCCACCCTCTGTATCATAGCTACTCATATTTTGAATATAATGAGTGTTCTGGGCTGGGATGACCCACATTGGACTGGTTTTCTTGTCAGCACAGGAAATAAAAGTGCTTTGAGAGGGAGGTGAGGGGCAGCAGCAGGACAGACGCTGCTGGTGTGCCTGGTGAGTCCTTAGTGCCCGGCACAAAGGTTTGGGACGAGCTTCCCCGGCACCTGCTCGCTGGAAGATGAGCCAAGCTCAGCAGGGCTGGGGTGGAAGGTGCTGGATCGCTGCCAGCGAGCTGTCCCTGGATCTCGCTCTGGCTCATCTTACAGCCTCGGACTCGCCGATGAATCCAAAGTCCTCCATCCCTTGCCTCCAAACATCCTGAGTGTGCGGCGTTTGTGAGCCAGGATCGCCGTCCAGGCTGGGATCTGGGAGCTCCTGCTCTGTCCAGGACCTGCTCCTGGCCACGTTGGCTGCAGCGTTCCGGCCTCTCCAGGGAGGGCTGGGGATACTGCAGACCTGGGCAGTGACATGTTTCGCTTTAAGGAATGCTGCCTGCAGCCTGGCAGCTGCAATCTCAGGGTCTGGCTCCTGCCGTACCTGCTTGGCTGATTCCCCACGGAGAAATCCTCCTCCGCATTTTCCCCTGGATGGGGGGTTACGCTTTTAACCACGGCACCAAAACTTCTCAGCTTCTCTTTCCACCATGGCCCTTATGGTTTCGGAAGGGGGATGCATCTCCCCACGAGGACAAGCTGCAGCTTTTCCACCTTGCTGGGAGTTGCCTGTGGGTTTCCCTGACTCGAGGCCTCCAGGTTACAGCCTGACACCTCTTCCCCCAACACTACACTCGCTTTTTGCCTCCTCACCCTTCTGGTGTTCCCCTGGAACACTGACACGGGGGAGAAGGTGCTCCACAGCTCCTCCTTCCCCTCTCCCAGGCTCTCCAGCGCTCCTGCTCCCCCTGGAAACTCTCTGAGTAGTGAAACTGGTTAATCACGTTGAGGAGTTCTGGCATCGGAGCGGGGATCTGTGGATTAACTCCTTCAGGCATTTGTCGACTTCTGGGCAGCCCTGATGCATCTTTAACTTTTGGGCCTTTGGAAAATCTGGAGCTTCCCGGCACTCGAGGGTTTATGAGCGGGTGTCTCTCCTTGCAGCTCCCTCCTCCCCTGGGTTGCTCCACGACAGACACCGAGGATTTTGCTGCTGGTTCCGTTGTCTGGAGAAGAGGCCTCCGGCACCCACAGCTTCCTCCTGGGCTCTGTCCCACCTCCCAGCACCCGCCCTGGGAAAACCAGGTGCTGTTTAAGGCTTTGGATCCGTGGATGTGTTTAACATCTGCCAAATCCCCGGCATCCCCCGGCTGCACCGAGGAAGGCTCCGGGATATCCTCAGCTGTGTGGGGCCGGAGCAGCCCGATCCCAAACCTGCAGTTCAGGCTGGAGCACTTGCAGATGGCAGATAGGGAGGGAGAGGTGACTCATGGAGATTAAATATCCTGCTGCTCCCGTTGGCAGCGATGGCTCAACACGCCAACGGCAGATCCAGCCGGCTCCGTCATTCCTGGTTTTCTTTTGCCTCCAGGTGCAGGAGAAAATTGGGAAAGGTGGGAGGTGGGGTAGCCAGGATGCTCCTGGGGGAGGAAGGGGATGGGGGCTGGAGGGATGGGAGGACAGAGAGGCAGAGCAGTGCCTGGGGGGAGGCTCATTCTTCCTCAAACGCGTTCATTTCCATTGGTTTCATTGGGAAAACCTGGAATGCCGCATCCTTTCCCGCTGAGTTTCTGCCAGCGGAAGGCGCTTGCAGGGCCGCCAGGTCCCAGACAACGATTTTCCGTCTTCCCTGATTGTTCAAGGCACTGCAGAGTTGTTGTTGTCAGAACCCGTTCCCCGTTTTGGAAACATAATTGGAATTATGCAAATTCCGGTGCGGCACCGGTGAGTGACTGACGCGCTCCGAGCCCGGCGCAGCGCCGCGCTGGAATGTCTGAGCACCGGAGCCTCGTGCAATTCCAGGGGGATCTGAGGGCTCAGCCCCGCTCCTGCAACAGCTCCTGAGCGTCCCATCCCGCCGTGGTGATTCCCAGCAAAGTGCAGAGCTCGGCTGGGAACACCTGGCGCTTGGAGCTGTGGCGCCACGCCGGTGTTGCCAAAATTCCTGTTGGGCGGGGCCTGGGGATGCTCTGGGGATGCTCTGGGGATGCCAAACTTCCCAGTGGCAGCTCGGGGGGCTGTTTGGTGGGAGCAGGGAGTGGAATCTGGAGCACGAGGCTTGAGGGATTGAGAGCAAAACTCTCCCTGTGGGGGTTGTGACTCTGCCACCCTTCAGAAACCGCCCTGCCCTGATCCATGTGAGTGTAAGGGATGGTGCCTGGATCTGGCTGTGATTCCAGCCAGGAATGGTGTGGGCACTGAGAGTGAGGCCTGGCTGGGTGAGGTGCTCTCGGACACCCTTCGACTGGGCCGTGTGGGTGGGAGAGGTGACAATTCCAGGCTCCTGGGAGCAGCTGGATCCATGTCAGCGCTCATGGAGTGGGATTCTGGGAGGTGCTCCGACCCACAGGGGCTCCTCGTGCTGCCCGAAGTCCTGCAGGGAGATTTTCCGGAGGGAGGGGGGATTTTTGCCAGAATAAAAGCGCTTCCTCCCCCCCAGCCATCTCAGCCTTTCCAACCGCGTGTCCCGCAGTGGTTCCTCTTTTAGCACCGCGGCTCCTAAAAAAAAAAAAAGTGTTGACTGCAGCTTTTCTGGAGGCTGCAGCGCTCCCACCTCGGTGCCTGCACAGCTCTTCCCAGCCTCCTTCCCGCTGCGGTTCCTGGGCTGAAGGCAATCTTTTCCGGTCTGACCGCATGGCCAAGGAATGTATGTGCACATACAGTGTGTCTGGAGTAAGTTAAGTGCCAACAGCCAGGCTTTTGGGAGCAGCACGGAGGGGAAAATGATGTCCAGGCTGCTGCTTCCTTAGTTCCCTTTGGATTTGGGACGGCCACGGGCTGCTCTGTCCCGACCTCGGCGTCCCCGCCCGTGCTGCGGGTGTGTGGCAGCGATTTCTGCCTCTCCACGGTCAATAAAACCTTGGCCAACTGGAACAAAAATATTAAATCCGGTTAGTTCGGAAGGGAAGGCCGGCTAATAAATAAACGGGGTTGGGAAGAAAACCCGGGCGACCCAGCGTGTCCAACAGGCATGTCATCCGCTCGCCGCGGAGGGGGACGAGGGTAATTAAGAAAGCAATTAATGCAAGACGTGAAGCTGCTTCCCGAAGACACGAGGAAATCCAGACTCCAGCGGTGCTGGCACTGCCTGTCCTGGCAAAGGCCCTGCCCGTGCTGGGTGGGGGAGGCACGTGGGGTGTTCCTTTGGGGTCTCCGTTTTCCGGGATGAGCAGCAGGTTGGGTGGTTGGCATCTTCCAGCAGGTCCAAAACCTCTCCATCAGCTCTGGTGGGATCTGTGCTGCCCTCTCCCTCCCACCAGAACATGTCTGGAAAAGGCCACCCGGAACGGGAGGAGCGGCAGTGCCAGGGCCGGGTGATCCTGTGCCGGAGCTCCCCGAGCATCTTTCCAGGCCAGCTGCTTTGTCAGCTCGGAGCTCTTGGAAAAAAGAATGGGATGATGTTTCTGTAGCAGAGCCAACCTCTAACACACTCAGCTTGGCTGCGGTCCGTGCGTGGGGCCGTGGTCAGCCCGCAGCTGGAAGGAAAATGCCTTTAAATGCGGATCTAAATTAGGTCTCAGCCTAATACTGTGCTGGGGGGGGAGCTCAGGGAAAGGAGTAAACCCCAATGACTGCTGCTGGCTCCAACTGCAAAGATTCCTAAATGTACATTTTTATATCTGTGTGCATATAAATAGATTGCAAAGGTCTGTCTGTATCGATGTTCGATGGATCCCAGGTTTTATGGGCTCGATAAACCCGAAGATGCTACACAGTGTAGAATCCCAGAATGGTTTAGGTTGGGAGGGATCTTAAAGCCCATCCCATTCCACCCCCTGCCGTGGGCAGGGACACCTTCCACTAGCCCAGGGTGCTCCAAGCCCCGTCCAACCTGGCCTTGGACACTCCCAGGGATGGGGCAGCCACAGCTTCTTGGGTCATGGCAAGAAGAAAAGGCTCTGATGTGGCTCCTGGTGCCATTATGTCATTTTTTTGGGCAGACACACCATCCTCTCTCAGTCTGTGGGAGACTCAGGGACTGGATCTGGGCATTTCTGCCCTTTCTTTAAATGAGTGGGAAACCTTGGGAGCGTCCCCACATCTCACAGCCGTGTCTTCCCAGAACAAACCCCCATCCTCCCAAAATATCCCCTCCACAAAGCCCAGGCTGCCCTGACAGTGTTCACAGGGCGTTGCCTGTGGGCCTTCCCACTGAATTAAATATAACACTGGGGTTTGGGGTGGGATTTTTTGGGAAGGAAATCCGTTGCCAAGCAATAGAGCTGTGGACTGGCTTTCTCTTCCCAAACCGAGCCCTAAAAGCGTCTGCAAATATCTGAGACATCTGCAGTGGGGTCACAGGAGGCTGGATCATGGGAGTGTGGGGGAAAAGCTACTGCTGAGGTTGGGAGAAGGTTTCCCTTTCATTTTCCAGCGGCTGCCAAATTGAAAGCGGAGGGTTGTTTGGTCCCAGATGCTGCAAGAGATGTGGAGGATCCCGAGTGATCCCAAGGGGTCTCACAGGGAGGGTAGCAGCAAAGTTTCCCTGTGGATTTACACCTGGCATGTGGACAGTCTCCTGGATGCTGTGCCATGCAAAAGCATCGGGTTTCCCCCAAAATAAAGGTGGGATCAGCCCCGAAACAGAGACATCGGGGGGTCAAATCTTGGCGCCTCAAACTGGAGCAGGAAATTCCACACCCACTCCTCCATCCAGGGCAGGTGCAGGTGAGCGAGAGGGTCAGTACTGACCCACATCCACACCTGGGGAGCTGACAGTGCCCATTTGCCTCCTCGGAAAAGCTCCAGCGGGAACGACGGTGCCGATCCAGTGCCTGACTCCATCCCGGCGCCGACGGGCGTCGCCCGCCCCGCAGCCCTGGGTGGTGGCCACAGTTCTGCTCCAGGCCCAAAGCAGACCCGCCAGGAGAGTTTTACCTCCCAGCAATCCAGAGGGATATCAATTTTTCCTGATGTTTTCCCCAGCTGTCCAGCTTCGGAGGGAAATCCCACTGGCGTGCTTTCCTCATTAACCGCTGTCACATTTTCCAGGCAGTGCCAGGCGCTGATTTGCATCACCAGATCACAAGGATGTGACCTAATTAAATTTCAGCTCTTTTCAATATGATTTTCATACTCACACGGGGCGGTTTTGTTTTTTCGGACTCGTGGAACCAGCTGTCCCAGCAGGGATGTTTCAGGCTTGGAATGGAAGAGGAGAAAGCATCTAAATTCCCACTGGGAGCGGCTGCGGAGGCGAGCTCTGGGGTCTCTCCCAAAGCCTTCCTCTGCTCCCAAAGTTTGATTCACAAGAGTGAATTTTTTTAATATTTATTGCAGACTTTTTATTGTTTATGCAGAGGGGAACGCGGTTCTTCCACCCCTCCGCCCGTACAGCTGGATTTAGGGCACACCAGGAAGAGGGGTGGGAGAACCTGGGATGCACAACATTCCTCCTGGACCAAACGTCCTTCCCAGGGCCTTACAAGATGCCTCCAGCCAAGACAGGTCCCATCAGACCCCATCAATGCTCCTCAGCCCAAAGCAAATCCAACCATTCCTCGCACCCAGACCTCCCCAGGAGCCTTTTAATCCCTGAAAAATACTACTTTGAGGCTTAATTTTCCCTGGGAAGGTCCCACTCTCCGGTGAGGGTAACGTGCTTCCCAGGAGGGTATTTTGGGGGGTTTTTTTGGCTGAACAAGCAGGATACCCTGCATTTTCCCGTTGCTATGGCGAGGGGGAGAGCTGGGATTTTTTTGTGCATGGGTTGGTGGATCCAGCCCGTTCTGCACGGCTGGTTTGCCCTCCAATTAATTAAGGGCATTCTTCCCTTCCCCTCACAATTAGCAGAAAGAAAACCCAATTAACTCCTGCGCGGTGGGCGCCGTCAAACCCTCCCGCTCTCCTGGGGGGAAAATCCCGCTGGCCAAAGACATTGTCCCGCTGAACACGGACCCCACACTGGTTCCCAGTGCGCTCCATGGCCACGTGTTGCCACCCCATCCCTGTGGAAGCTCCCGGTTTTGCCTGAGTCAATCGCATTCTTGGCTTTGCCAAACCCGCTGCTGGTGGGGCTTGGCTGAGAAACTGGGAATTTTGGGTGCAAAAAGAGATTCCTTGAAGTTTTCTGGACACCCTCAGGCCGGTGCCTGCGTGTCCCCCGTTCCCACCACTCCCAGGCTTTGCCGAGCACCTGGGGCAAACTCAGTAGGAAGGGCACCTCCACTTCTCCCGCCTCCCTCAGACTCTCATCCTCCTTTTCTTATGGCCGGAGCCTTTTTTCACGCAGCTGGAGCACATGGTTCTCCCCGCCCTGCCCCGGCATTCCGGCCCCGGCGGCTCCGCCCGTAATCCCTGCCATGAGGTGCAGCAGGAATTACCTGTTCCTGGATTGCTCCAACTTGCCCTGCCTGGCTCAGGCTGCTCCGAGCAGCTCCCCGGCTACTTCTGGCCTTCCCAGATGGATTTGGGTCCTGCATGACCAGCGTCGTGCCCCTGGCAAGGACGAGCTGTGCTCATTCCAGTCTCCCAAAATAAATACGGGAAGGCCTTCCTGATGGGAGAGGGTGGCAGTGCCCTGTGGAGATAAGGAGTGACTTGGGATACTGTCTGACATGGCTCCTGCTGCACCACCAAATCCCTGACATTTGCCCCAGGATTTGTCCCCCAGGATTTGTCCCCAGAATTCCCTGTCACTGCCTTCACACACTGACTTTGCCTGCATTTCATTCCAGGGGATGCCTGACTGGCCTCTGAGCTTGGATGTGACTTGGTGACTTCCAGCTACCATCCGGTCTCACTCTCTTGCCTCCACTGGCTTCTCCTGAATTTTGCTTTTCCAGAGGATCAGCCATGCTCTGGCTGGTTTGTTAGCCCCCAGATGACCCAGAGCAGATGCACTGCCCTCCCCAAGCCTGGAATTGCCCAAAATCCCAAGTGCCAGCACTACCACACTTCCCTTTTGCTATTTTAACTCTAATTAGCTGTTTGTGTCCAGTGCTTTGGGGGTGCTGCCTGTCCCCTCCAGCCGGATTGCCCTGACAGCCTTGGCAGCAGGATGCCCAGCGTCCAGAGGATTTGGGGAGCTCCTCTCCATTTGGAGAGGTCATGGTGTGGGACACGGCCCCTTCCCATCGCTTGGATGTGGACAGAGCAGCATCTGGAGCATCCTGTATCCCGAGAAGAGCTGGAAGTTTGTCCACAGAAGGGGTGAGTGACACAGTCCCCCAAGCCCATCCCCAGGGCCACCCACGACGCTGCCACAAGGGATTACACCGACCATCCCGAACATGATTCCAACCCCATCCATCAGCCCTGCCAATAATCCCTTGGGACAAAAGACCCCGAGGGCAGCTCCCACCCCCGCCTGTAATTCCTCCCCTGCTCCCTAATCCTGAGCCCTTCTGTCACAGTGGCCAAATCCAATTAAGTGTGCAAGGATCACACTCCACCCTCCCATCTTGGCGGATGCCCAAATGGAGCCGCGGGGTCCCTCGGGTTGGGTGGTGTGGGATGGCACCACTGGGAGCCAAGAGAGGAGCCGTCCCTGCCCTTCAGTGGGGTTTATTCCCCCCAAAAATGGACCTTGTGAGAGCTGGGAGGTGCATCCAGGCAAGGTGTTGTGGTACCAGCTTCCAAGGCCCCATTCCAAACACCCACACGGGTCCCACTCAGCCTCCAGGACCTAATACCCACTTGCTCGGGGTTTTCCATGAGCCTCTGAGCTCCATTTCATGTCTGGTTGCAGAGGAAGATGCTCTGGTCCTACTCTGACGTGGCCCAGGGAACGGTGGGGATGGGAAGGATGCTCTCCAACCTGGCCACGACCCCCAGGGCTGTGGAGTTTTTTCTCATGATCCGATCTGCCAAAAAAAAAAAAAAAAAGGGCTCATGATGGAGGTACCACAAATTCAGGACAGTCCCAGTGAATCCCCACCAGGACCAGGGTGCAGCCAAATAAGCACCCAGCTGTTTGATTTTCAGCCTTTGCCAGGATGAACTTGGGCTGCAGGATTAGGATGTGAAATCAGGTATTTTTGGGATGGTGAAGCTCATGGGACAGAAAGGAGAGGGGCAACAGGAACTGGAGGGTGCAGAACTGCTGGGAAGGGGGGTTTGTGGGGACCACCAGGGCTGTGCCACCAGGGAGATGCTGCTTTTCAGGGCATAGACTGGGGGAAGAGGTGAACAAATGATGGTTGGCTCCAGGAGGTCACAGAAGGATCAGGAAGCACCTTAAATCAGGTGGAGAAACACGTGGAGGTGGAGGCTGAGTCCAAGGGGACGAGGTCAAACCGGCCAGAGGACGGCTGAGGGCAGCACTTTGGTAGCTGCTCCAAGACCTGAGCTAATGTTTAGCTTTGGACTTTGCCCAGTTGTCCAAGGGGCAAAGGAGGAGGAGGACGAGGGCAGGAGACCTGTGAGGGGCGGAGTGTGGCCGGGGCTGTGACTCCTGCACGAGCTCTGGCTCGGAGCGGGGCGACTCTGGGTATAATTCCTACCAGTTCAGCAGGACATTCCCTGACCAGGCCTTGCTGAGCTCCTCCCTTTAGCTCAGCTCTTCCCGATGTATTTTATTCCCGGCACACCAGGCTCCGGAGGGGCGTTTGCAAGGGCCGCACTAAGGGAACACTGTCATGGGAACACCATCATGGACAGGGTGAGGAGCCCGGTGCCCCCAGTGCTGGCACAGGGCTGAGCACTTCCCTCTGGCCTGGATAACCCACCTTGGGAGGTGCCTTGACTCTATTTAAACCACCCTCTCCCGGGATTTAATTAAGGACCTGCCTATTAATTGCTGTGTCACATCAGCTCATCCCTGTCACCACCAGTGCTCCCCAGGCAGCTGCCCTTGGACCACGGCCACGTGTTCCCTCTCCATCCCCTTCACCCTGCAGCATCCCAAGCCTTCCCATTTTGAGTTCTACCTTCCCAGGCAATTTTGCACAGCAACGTTCTCCAATCCCAGATTATTCTAATGACACCGTGGAAAGGCTAAAAATAGGAGCAAGGCATTCTCTGCCTCTCCCCCACCCGCCGCTGCCGGGAGCGCGGGGACAGCACCGGCAGCGGGAGCCTCCGAGGTGTTTGCAGGGAGCGTTTGGAGACTATCACACCTCCCTTTTCCCTTCCCAGCCCTGGATCTTTAAATATCTGGCCCAAATCCACACGAGCCTGTAGTCGCTTAACTCCTTCCTTGCACTCCAATCCAAAGGAAACTGGGCACCTAAAAGGGTTTGGAGGAAACGGGGTGGGGGGTGCAAACGCTGCAGGAAGCACCGAACCCGCAGGAGTGACTCAGCCACGCTGTGGGTGGTGGGGATGGGGTGGATGGGCTCTCCCAGCTTCCCTGGGGACCTCCTGGCTCCCGTGGAAACCTCCCAGCTCCTGTGGGATCCACGGCACCCACCTGCCCCATCCCACTTAGCTTCCTCTCCTGCTCTTGGAGCTCTCAGGGTGCTGCACCACGCTGGGAAACACTGTGGGAAGCAACCTCTGAATCCACGCTGCTCTCCCAAAAATGCACGTCCCAAAAAAGCGATGTATCCCCCCCAGAAATGAAGTCCTCCCTCCCAAAAAAAAGTGATGCCCTACCCCAAAACCAGGCATGCTGGATTTAGCACCTATGCTGCTG
Organism: Pseudotriccus pelzelni; assembly: GCA_035584735.1. Lineage (NCBI taxonomy): Eukaryota > Metazoa > Chordata > Aves > Passeriformes > Tyrannidae > Pseudotriccus > Pseudotriccus pelzelni. The sequence continues at coordinate 62,333,375 of JAWMRA010000161.1, read as the reverse complement.
GGCCGGGCAGGGGGAGCAAAACCGCTGTCACCAACAACTTTATCCGTGGCTTTGAACCAGATTCCAAGAGCCTGCACAGGGAATGGGCCTGTTCATCATCCTGGACACAGAAACCGGTGCTGACATAGAGGCATGGATGCACAGGGGGTGGCAGGGAGCAGCCAGGGACACATCCATCCCGAGCAGGGACACAACTGTTTTCCTCTTGGGACGCCCAGATCCTATCCAGAGGGGAATTAATCCCCTGCTCCAAGGCCTTCGGGCCAGCATTCTGCTGACACGGAGCTGGAGGTGGGATGGGCTCCAGAGGCCGAGCAGAGTGGGAAGAGAAGCAGCTGGGAAGAGAAGCAGCCGGTTCCTAGCCCACAGAGGGGAACAGAAACGCCGGTGAGCCGGTGGCTGCCACGCGCCCAGGGCTGCAGCGGAGCGGAGCAGAGACGGATGAGTCAGAGCTTTCGGGCACAATGGGAAGCGCGGGCTCAGCAGGGATGGGGACATGCAGGCACAGGGACACGCCAGGACTGGGGACGTGCCTCAAGGCTGCCCTGAGCAAACCCTCCTCCAGGGCAGGGTGAGGAACAGCGGGAAGAAACGTGTCTTTTTTCCGCCTGGTCGCAGGGAGAGGAAGGAAAAGGGTGAGCTCCTGGCAGCGTGCAGGGAGAGGGCCCTGCCACGTGTCCCGCCGGCAGCCGGGCAGGGGGATGTCCTGCACTCCTCAGCCGGTGCTGGCAGGGGACCAGGAGCCACATCCCAGCTCAGCCAGAGCCGGCTCCAGCCCAGCTGCTTCCCCAAGGCCACTTCCCTCCCGCCCACTGCTGCCTCCTCACTTCCGCAGCCTTTTCCTTTTTATAACTAATCTCCAAGAGCAAACCCAGAAGTGCAAGAGGAATAAGGAAACACCCACGGCAAAGCAGGAGCTCTGTTCTGCCACCTGATCCCAGTCACCCCGACAAGGCCTCGGCTGTCCCCACATTCCACAGGAGAGCTCAGGAGGGCAGAAATAATTGGCACAATAATTACAGGCCGGAAGATGGAGGTGCTGCTTGTGGGCCATGTATTCCCACAGCTCACAGGGATGGGAGACACCTCCCGTGGCAAACCTGGGGTGGACTCAGATGTCCAGTGGGAAACACCCTCCAAAAATATCTCCAAAGGCCAGTGACAGAGTTTCAGCCACCCTTTTTCCTTCCCCTTCCCACAGGATGGTGGCTGAACAACTTGATCCTCAAGAGGCCACTGAGCTTGGACACAAGCCTGGAGCACCATCACCCTGGAGGTCCCAGGTCACTCCCAGGGAGCACCCACACACTCAGGCTCAGGGCTAGCAACCAGGAACAGGCACTCGCTGGGCTCTGTGCTGCACAAACCCCACGGTTTGCAAGGCCACGGAAAATTAAATTTCTGTTTCCCTTTCAGGATGTGAAAGGAGACCACGAGACTGAGGTCCCACAGCTTCCCCACCCCGGGATGACAGGACACTGTGCTGGCAGCAAGCACATCAGACACTGTTTGGGGAGGTGAAGGCTGGGATCCCTTTTCCTGCATCCCACACGCCTCTCATGGACAGGGCCTGCGATCCTATTGAGGAGCGTCCCCATCCCCCAGCTTAGGCTGCCCAAATGCCTGCGGTTTGAAACCATAGAATCCCAGAATGGTTTGGGTTGGAAAAGATCTTAAAGCCCATCTCATCCCAACCCCTTGCCATGGGCAGGGACACATTCCACTATCCCAGATTGCTCCAAGCCCCATCCAACCCAGCCTGGGGCAGTTCCAGTGATGGGGCAGCCACAGCTTCTCTGGGCAACCTGTGCCAGGGCCTGCCCACCCTCACCGACAAGAATTCCTTGCCAATATCCCATCTAACCCTGCCCTCTTTCAGTGGGAAGCCATTCCCCCTTGTCCTGGCACTCCACGCACTGCCCAGCTCCCAGGGCCCTTACAAGGTGGGAGGCAGGAGCAGTGGGATGGGAGCCCCTGGATGCGTTTTCCATCACCAAGTGGGGGTGTGACAGTGTCACTGAGCCGTTTGCTCCCTGGGTGAGGCTCAGGAAGTGGCACAACGGTGGCAGCCACAGCCTGGGAGCGGCTGCTCCCGCAAAATCAACCAGAGACACCGTTTAACGGAGCCGTTTGCCACGTACGGGGAACCCACCGCAGCCAACAGGAGGGAAGGATCCTCCGGAATAAAGCCATTTTCCAACACTCAACACCCCAGGCAAGAGGCATAATTTTCTAAGAGGAAAACCCATTTGTCCAGGATCACATGCCACGGAAAACGATTACAGAGCTGCAGAGGACAGACTTTCCCAAGCAGAGCCACCAGTCCTATGGGATGTGTGGGTGCAGGTCCAGGAGTCGCTCATGGATGTTTACATCGGGACACCAGCGCTCTCCGTGCCAGCTGCACAGCATTCCAAGCTTTTCCTAGGAAGGGGAAAAAATAATGACGGAGCATGGCATGCCTTGCACTGTCTGAGCCGTGCTGTGACTGACATCAAGATAAGAGGCCACCAGTGGTTTGTGCAGCTGCCACTGCACACCGAGCTCCCTCCCGGAGCGCGCGCAAGCGCCGCGGATCCGAGGGGAAGTGGAAAAGCTACGCTGGCTGTCACAGCAAAGGGTGAGCAGCCCAGGAAAGCCCCAGCAGGGCCACAGGATGGTGGCACTGACACTGCTGTCACTGAGCCATGGGTGACACCAGAGAGATCAACACAAGCCACCCGCCAAGCCTGTGCTCTCCCGGGAAAATCACCTCCACACCCACATCCCACACACTTTCCCATCACTAGAGCTGGTGTCGAAACCATTCCAGAAAATCATCCATGATTTAAGAATGACTACAGGCAAACTACCCAGTGTCCCAAACGTCTCTGCCTGTGGCACCAAACCAGCTCCCACGGCAGCGGCGCGGGGAGGTTTCCTGCTCTCCCTGGTGAGGGTGTAACCAAATTCTGGCAAGATGAAGCACAGGATGGGTATCCAGCTTGGATGTGGTGGCTTTGGTGCTGCCAGTTCTCACCACAGCCAGCCTGGAAGCAGCGGCACACTGTGGGATACACTCTCCTACGTGGAGAGAGCTGGGACAGATTTGGGCTGGCAGAAGGGGCTGAACAGAGCCCGACTCCGGCAAAGCCAGGCCTTGCCGAAGAGCCCCTGTGTCTAATGGAAGTGGCACCAAAACACCCCGTCTCTGCAAGGAAACAGGACAAGAAGCCAACAGGGACAAACCAGACAGGTGAGGGAGTAGAGAGGTCAGCAAGAAGCAGGACCAGCACTTCCCTCACATCCCGTTTTCCATGAGAACCCCCACAGCCTCTCCTAGTTCAGAGCAGGCACCGCCAGCCTGCCCAGACACAGCGCAGCTGAGCCCCAGCAGGATCCCATCCCCCTTTCCAAAAGCCCTTTTTTCTCCCCAAAAAGCAGCCATTTCCCTGGCCCCTCCCTGCTGCCCGGGTTAGCGGCAGTTTCCTCCCCCCGGAGCAGAAGCGGTTGGGCTGTACATCCCCCTCGCTGGGTGACGGGAGGTGACACGGGGAGCGATGGGGCCCAGCCCCCCTCCCGCGACGTCCCCGTCACCAGGGACGGTCACAACCTGAGCGCTGAGGGCGCAGAGCAGCGGGGAAGAAAGAGAAAGCACAACTGCCCCCCTTTTTCTTCTGACCAAGAGATCCGAGCCCTTTGCAAAAGGAAGTGTGGAAACTGCAAGTCCTGCAGGTAAAATACAGTTATTCCATCAGCTCCAAACCCTTGGGAAAGGCTGCTCCCCTCTCCATCACCCTCAGCACCTGGCCCAGTGGGAAACCATCCCCCCCACCACCAGGATTTGGGACACACTGGACAATGCTTTTGGAAGAAGAGCTTCCAGCCGGGAAGCCACATTGGTGTGAACCCGTCAGTAAATCCCTTCCTGCAGGCCACTGGGTAATTAAGGAGCTCTTCTCACAACAAGGTAACAAATAACACGTGTGGTTTGACAAATTACGTTCTCACCTGCGCTAATCGTCGCTGCCGCACTCGGCAAGCCAGGACAGTGTCTCAGGATGTGTGGAGTCTGCAAGGAACGCTCCTACTGGAGAGAAAGGGAGCCCGAGCTCGGGGCAGGTGCACAAAACGCCTGGGAACCTGCAAAGCTCCTCCCAACCCAGCAGGTTTTTTGGAGAAGACCTTGTAACTGCACCAGGCAGCACCTCTGTCACAGCCCCAACTCCCGCAGCTGCTCCCACACCACAGAGAAGTGAGAATTCCTTTGAAATGGCACCTCAGAGCCACCACTGTGCTGCGAGAGGCAGCGTGGTGGGAACACCGAGAGCCACAGCGACCCTGCGCACCAGGAAGGCATCAAAGCTGAACGCTGCCAACTCTTCCGCAGGTGGGAACAAAAGGCACATGGATTTCATGCAGGCGTGGCGTGTCCGTGCAGGAACCACCACCATGATGGCCCCAGCTCCTGGGATGAGACTCCCAGGAGCTCTGTAGGAATGATACAGGATGGAAGAACAACCCACCGTCCGAGACCCATCCCGGGAGCCAAAGCTTTATTGACTGTCCCAGTTTTGGGTACGGTGCCCTTGGATCTGCTCGGCCAGAACTCGGCAGCGCTGCCCCAACAAGCAGCTGCCCAGCGGAACACACATCCTGGGCTGCTCCAGGTGAAGCTCCAGTCCCATTTCCTGCCTCCCTCGGCCCGCAGGCTCGGCCAGCCCACATCTGTCCTGCCGGAGATCTCAGCAGCTGAGCCCACCCCTGGTGCCTTGTGCCAAGTCCACCAGGGAGAAGCTGTTTGGTGTGGATGAGTCACCAACCGCACGGGAGACAGTCCCTCCGTGGCGTTATCCTACCCCCTTCTCCCTCCTCTCCACGGCTCTGCCAGAGGAGACACATCCCGCGGTCAAAGGCCTCACGACGGAAAATTCTGTGAAGAGATTTTTACGAAAATGATGGATTTATAAGCGCTGAGCCCACGTGTTGTGTCAGCACAATATGCAAAGTATCGTCTTTACGCTTCGTTAATTAACCCCAAAACGATCAAACCAGCCCTGGCAGGTGCTGAGCAACACAGTGCCAAAAACATGGAACAAGATGGTCTTTAAGGACCCTTCCAACCCAAACCATTCTGGGATTCTGGGATTCTCTGGACCCACCGTTTGCTTCCTGTGGATGTTCATGATGTGGATGTCCTCGCTGCGATACTCCTCGTCGTGCTTATCCAGGGGAATTTTTTCCAGCTCGAAGTCCATCTGAAGCAGCTGGTTATCCAAGGAGACACAGAATGATCCCCACAACCATCCAAGCCATTTTTCCCACCCAGTGCAGCACGTTCACCCCTGGTTTAACCACTCCAGCACCAATTCAAAGCTACGACACCTTGTAACACTCTAGAAAAATCTGTATAAGCTTGTCATAAAGCATTCCGGGGGGATTTAAAAGACGTGTGGATGTGGCACTTGGGGACATGGGTTAATGGTGGCCTTGGCAGTGTTGGGGGAATGACTGGACTTGATGATCTCAGAGGGCTTTTTCAACCTCAACAGTTCTGTGATTCCAAGATTTTGCTTCCCCCAATCTCTGAAGTGCTAAGCCAAACCACAACACCTGCCTCTGTCTGCCAACCCTCTCAAGTGGAAAAGAGGGGAAAAAACAGGCTAAACCACCCCACCATCGGCTCTGGGACACACTCAGATAAACTGGGCTGCACCTGGCAAGCCAAGGAAGGAAATAAATCACAGAAAAAGCAGAAATCAGCCAGAAACACCCACACCTCTTGTGCTTATTGTGGGAGTGGCACCTCAGCAGAGCTGAGCCCAGCCCTCCTCACAGCCCGGGCCCCACAGGAGAGGCACAGCTCATCATGAAACAGGTGCTTTTAGTAACACACACAAATCACACTGGAATTCTCACCAGCCCCCTTTCATTGTATTATTATTACTGCTACTACTACTGCATATAATGCTCAACAACAGCCATCGCAGGTGCAGAGTTAAATCTGCACTGACCATCACCCCACACCTGGGAGGGATCCAGGTGTTCCCCGGGTTTCCTTCCTTTGCCTGCACACACGGTACAGCTGCAACATTTAATTAAATCAACCTCAGCACAGGACACCCATTTATCCAAGAGCAGCTCCAACACTCAGAAGAGAGTGTTGAGTTCCTGAGGGAAACTTTTGTGTTTTCCCCTTGCTCTCAGTGAAGTGTACTAAAATCCACTTACTTCAAAGTATTTTCTCTCGATTTCAGGGTTCTTCCCCATGGTTCTTTGCTCGTAGCAGCACAAGACACACGTGTCAGGGCCAGTGAGGTCCTTCAGCGTCTTCAGCAACGGCTCCAACGACTGCCCAAAAGAGGTTAAACATTTCCCACTTGGATTGCAAGTTCATTTCCCTGGTATGATACCCTCTAGCTGAAGCCTTCACCCAAGAGACAAATTCCCAGTTCTGCTCTGCAGGGAGTTATTTTTAGTACTTTAACTGGGACGAGAAGAACGTGGGGGCAAGCTGGGAAGCAGAGGAGAAGGGGAGACTGCACAGGAGAAGAGTTTCACAGGCTGACCAAGAAAACTGAACTAGAACCAAAGCCAAGGCCATCCCACACTGCTGAGCCGTATTCCTGGAATATGGCTCAGATCCAGACCACCACGTACGGAACAGGACCAACATGCTAGGGGCTGGTGAAACCACTGGAAAGGCACTGGGACATGAGGGTTCTCCAGGTCATTTCCCCTTTCCATGTACGTCCCGCAGAACTCCAGCTGAGGACATGGGTCAGACTACGACAACCACGAAGCTGGAGCGTGATTTCTACTCCTGCCTTCCCAAGGGAAGAATGAGGAGAACCCAAATCGAGCAGATGTGGCACTTTTACATTTCGTTTACCAATGACTTCAAGAGTTCACAGTGTTTTGCTTCATACTTCAGTCCAAATGTTAAAAAAAAAAAAAAAGGAATAAACATTAAATTTGGGTGGTTTTTTTTAACATAAAGTCCCTGGTTGAAACTCAAGTGGCCCTGAATCCATTAAAAATGCCCTTTCCAATCTTGTGCTAGTGAGACCAAGACACACATCATTTATTTGAACACTTCTCATACTAAACACACTGAATCCACCCCCACTTTCCCAAGGAACCTTTCCTTAGGGGTTCTGCAAAGTCCTCTTTACCTCCTCGTAGTAAATGCAGTCAGCCATGAGTATATAATCGGGGGGAGGCTGAAATTCTGTTACATCTTCTCCCCTAAAAAAAAACAAACAAGAAAAAAAAACCAGCAAAAAGTGAAAACAAGCTTCTACAACAACACATACAACTGAAGGACTGAGTATAAAACTAACTGTGTTTTCATATTAAGCATCACTTAAATGTTCTGAAGTATATTTAGCAATTTAACAAAGCCAGTGCACAATTACAGAAACAGAGAATACAGAATAGCAACATGGTTTGGGTTGGGAGGGACCTTAAAGACCATCCAGTTCCAACCCCCTGGCATGGGCAGGGACACCTTCCACTATCACAGGTTGCTCCAAGGCCCGTCCAGCCTGGCCTTGGACACTTCCAGGGATCCAGGGGCAGCCACAGCTTCTCTGGGCAACCTGTGCCAGGGCC
>JAWMRA010000161.1:62302254-62325682 GCA_035584735.1 Pseudotriccus pelzelni | reverse complement strand
TCCAGGGATCCAGGGGCAGCCACAGCTTCTCTGGGCAACCTGTGCCAGGGCCTCACCACCCTCCCAGGGAAGAATTTTTTTCCCAGTATCTACCCTAAATCAACTCTCCTTCAATTCTAGCCCCGTCAACGCCGAACAGAGACGTTAAAAGGCTCATACAAACCATTTCAGTACCTTGGCTCGGACTGACCCTGTGACCAGGTGCTTGTTGTTCTCTATATTCACCATCAACAGCTCCTGCAGCTCCTCGAGGTCTGTGACCGTCACGTTCGCCCTGTAACACAGACAGGGGGTCAGGGGGGCAGCACGAGGGCACCGGGCCGCCAACAGCGCTTAAAAGCGGCGTTTAAAGGTACGCGAAGGCCCCGAGGGAGGCGGCGGAGCGGCTCCCCCCCCACCCCTCACCCCAGCGTGGCTGCCATGATGCCGACGGCGCCGGTGCCCGCGCCCAGCTCCAGGACGTGGCGGCGGGCCAGGGGACAAGCGCCGGTCTCCAGGAACTTGGCGAGGACCAGCGCGGCGTCCCACACCACGGAGCCCACCCCTCCGGCCGCCCGCTGCTCCAGCCGCAGCGCCGGCCCGGCCCGCCGCTCCAGCTCCCTCACGAACCCCGCCATGGCCGCGCCTCTGAGGCCCCTCCTCGTCCTCCTCCTCCTCCTCCTCCTCCTGAGGGGAGGAAATGGCGGGCGGGCACCGCGCCCTCCCTCCCTCCCCTCAGCGCGCCCGCCGCGGGCGACGCCGCCGAGCGAGGGGGTGTCTCTTTATTGCCGCTTTTGTATTTCTTTTATGTCGGCTTGTGCGGCAAGGGAGAGTTGTGGAGGGAGGAGATTCAAACCCGTGAAGTAGATAAAGGGATGACGGGCAGGCTCTGGAGTTGGTGGGTGGAAGTGAGGTCCGTGTGTTAGAATAAGAAAATTAACGAGTTTAGCGGCCTGACAGGGTTCGGCGGCCGTGGAGCTGGGAGGGGAGTTCGCCGTGGAGAACTGAACGCCAGGGAATGCACAGAATATTATATATATATATATATATTAAAAAAAAAATTACAGAGCACAAAGACGCGTTACGGAAATCGGACACGCCCGGTCTGGATGCCCTAATAAAAAGACTGAAATTGTAGACTAATTAGCGTGAGAAGCGAGAAATCACTACCAATAAAAGACAGAACGCTAATTAGTAAGGGAACTTATGTAACTTGTAGCCAATAAACACTAATTCCTTTGTTTGCTAAACAGTATTAGCAGGCAAAGGTTTTGATAAGGTGTAGGTGTTACGTGGAGAGATCCCCACGTACCTTCGACGTTCAGTAAAGCGATGCCAACTTTCTAACCTAACAACCTGGTTAGAGCGTTTATTTCCCGTTTTTTTGACACGTCTTGGAGGCTTTTCCAACCGAAATGATCCCGTGAATCCTCCACCCATGTCCCGGAGCCCCCCGGACCCCGGTCCCTCACCCCTCCCGACCAACTCCAACCTGACTCTTGCTGAAGCTGCTTTTGTTAGAAATCGTCCTCATACAGCTTACAAGAAGCTTTTAATAAACCTGCAAAAAGGTTTTAATGAACCTACAAGAAAGGTTTTTAACAAGCTTACAAGAAGGTTTTAAAAAAGCAGCTGAATATGATGCGTTGACTGCGCGTAGACATTTTGAAGTGCAAAGGATTTCGGTGGGGTTTTTTTCCCCTGGATATGTGAAAAGATTGTATTACTTTATTTCTTTGCATTTCTTTTAGACTGAGGAAAGGCCTGACAGTGATGTGAAGCTTCCTTATGAGGGGAGGCCGATCTCTTCTGTCTGTCACCAGTGACAGGACCCAGGGAATGGCTGGAGCTGTGTCAGGACAGGGTCAGGTTGGATTTTAGGAAAAGTTCCTCCCCCAGAGGGTGGTTGGCACTGCCCAGGCTCCCCAGGGCAGTGGGCACGGCCCCAAGGCTGCCAGAGCTCCAGGAGGGGTTGGACAACGCTCTTAGGGTGGGATTGTTGGGATGTCTGTGCAGGGCCAGGAGCTGGACTGGATCATCCCTGTGGGTCCCTTCCAACTCAGGGAATTCTGTGATTCCAGAACACTCACTCCCTGCTCCAGGGAGGAATTACTGCATTTCCAAGGGATTCTGAATGGTGTCTTCAGACTTGCAGTGGAAAATTGTAAATCTGGGAAAAACCCCCATAATAAAAAATGGTTCCTTTTGTCCTTCCTGTTTTTTCATCTGCTTAGCGGTGCCACAGCACCCAAATTATTCCAGCTCCAGAGCAGACACAAAGTGCTGAAATTCTGGAACTCAAAATAAGATCACTGAAAACAACTACAAAAATGTTTCTTTTGCTATTAAATGCCTTCACATTCCATCTGTTTATCTGTGCATTTCTGAAGGAACTGCCTTTTCCCACACCAGCCAGCTTCAAACCCAAACTTCACATTTTTCCCCTCCAGCATTTTTTTTGTTGTTGTTGTTCTTTTTACCTATCCCTCTAATTATGAAGTAACTGAAATGTTAATTTATTGCTCTCTTGGCATTCCTTGAACCGCACTGGTGGGAATCTGACCGCGTTTGACCACTTCCATGGCCACGTTATGATATATTTTCCTATGGGATATTGAAAATGGTTCTGGCATAAGCACTTTTACAGGAAGGCATAAAGCTGACACCTATATATTCTAAAATTTGGAGGGAGAATTTTTTCCTCTTCCACAACACACAGAGGTCTTAAAACAGTATTTTTCTCATACTTTAGCAGTAGCTGCTGGTGACGAATTCAACAGAGTTAATGCAAAGAACTAGATAACAAATTTTACTTGGTCGAGGCATCGTTTGTTTCCTACCTGCACTCTCAGTTCATGCATCTCAAATTTGGGACTTCTTGACCCTTATTTTTTCAAACTGAAGCAGCTCTCTCATAAAAAGTTGCATGAATAGGTGTCCTCTCTTCTTCCTTGGGAAAGGAACGTGAAGGGGACGGGGGAAAACTGTCCAAGAGATAGATGGTAAAATGCATCTTCCCAGGAGGAAATGGTGGGATTCCTGGGGTGGTCCTGTGCAGGGCCAGGATTTGGACCTGATGATCCCGGTGGGTCCCTTCTAACTCAGGATGTTTCTAATCAACATCCCTCCCCAGACATACCTCCTCTCCTTTTCCAGAGGGAACGGCCGAGACGGGGGGAGCAATATAAGCAGGATGACGAAAACCTGGAGCGCGACTTGGAAGCCTGGGATGGGCCCAGCTGCCAAAGACCAACGGGCAGCCAAAGCTGAGACCAGCAGCATGGAAAAATGGGGCGTTTTGTATTGTCCAAAACGCAACCTCCAGCCTCGTCCTTACAAGGAACACGCACCGCTCAAGCTCTTAAAAATTAAGACTGGGGTGATTTATTAATCTTGTTAGGAACTCTGATACAAAGCACAGTAAAAGGCCACAGACCAGTAAATAAAATGTGGCTCCTGAAGGCCACTTTATAAATGCTGCTACAGTACTACCAGTAAAACAGACTCACTCTCGCACAAGTTCAAATGCGGCGTTCGACTGGCAAAGAAAAGTTCCATTCGCTTATCAGTTCAAAAAGTTTAATAAAGCTTTTTAAGTGTTTGCTGGTTTAAATGCTACCAACTTCCAAAATGGGTTCACGATTAAGTTAAGTGTAGATCTACAGAAAAGTTGTTAGGTTTGGAAGGCAAGACTGTTCCTAAGCCAGAGGAAACGCTTCTGACCGGGTACGATCGCAGGAGTAGCAACTGTATTATAGGCCTCAAAGTCAACTTCAATTTATACAGGTGATTAGAATATATGTAAATATACAATATAAACAATTGTACAGACACAGGCATAGCTTTGTTCTCCACAACAGTAGATAAACTCTTTTAGCTTAAGACACCTTCGCCTACCAAAACAAAAAGGCACATCTGAACAGGACGTACTCGGGATCCTTCCCAATATCCCAGACGGGTACTCCTTGTTCATCTTTCCTCCAAATACCCAAGGCCAACTGAATATTTTGGTATTTAGATTTCAACCTAGTTTTTGTCTTCAGCAGCAACTCAATGGAGATTAAGACATGGCATGAAAATATCCCAGAACAGAAGCTGTCACTCAGGAACCTCCAGGCTTAGCCAGAGGTTTCAAACCGGTGACACTTCATATCCTCGTGTTGTTGAGCATCCCACGGTCGGGTTTTTTAATTAAAAAAAAAGGCCACTAGTTTTTTTTGAAAAAAATTCCACAGACGCACCTTTTTTTTTTTTTTTTTGGCTCAGTGCAATTCAGTGATGTCAGTTTAAAATTCATTTAGTGTAGTTTACAGTGCAAAAGGTCTCTAGTTTTGTGTCCTGGCAGAACTGTCGGCACTGAGGATGTGAACCAAGGCAATGCTGCTGCTCACCTGAGGGTAATGCTGCCCAGCCTCGCAGGGCTGGAGTGAGTGTGTAATCTGAATTTTTCCAATTTAAACCTTTTTTTTTTTTTTGATCAGCAGCACTTTAAGAGCACAATTCGCGAAAATACTAAAATACACTGCCTTTTTTTTTTCCTTTTTGAATAAATAAAAAAAAAAAAAAAAAAAGAGGAACTTTACAAATACTATTCCAGTGTCAATGACTACTACGGCAAAGGTCATTGAGGAGTTTCTGCATTTTCTAGCAAAGACAGTCTGTGCAAAGGAGGGTGGGAGAGCTCCCTTTTGTAAGTCTTTGGTGGCAGTTTCGGTAGCTGAGGGCTGCAGTTGTGCCGGGGCGGGACGGGGGGCACGGGCGGCTGCACCAGGTTGTTGTGACTGGCGCCGGTCACGCAGCAGCGGCGCAGCACCCGGGGAGACGGGGTGCTGGGAGGGGTGCCCGGCGAGCTGGGGCCCGTGCCGGCCTCGCGCAGCCGCTCGGGATCCCTGTGGAAGCGCCCCAGCGGCGGCGGCTGCAGGCTCAGCGGGCAGTTGATGAAGTGCTCGGGCGGCCGCAGCGGCACCGGCGGGGGAGTGTCGGGGAGAGGGTCCCGCGGGGGCGGTGGAGGAGGGCTGTGCAGAGGCTGCTCCAGGGGGTTGGTGTAGGCGGGAGCGCGAGGCTGGATCTTTGGAGGCGGCGGCTGCCGAGGTGGGATTGCCGGAGGGTCGTCGTCCGGCTTGGAATTTCCCTGCAGCGGAAAAGGCGTTGTGAGAAATGGAGACCGTGGAATCGTTTGGGTTGGAAAGGATCTTAAAGCTCATCGAGTTCCACCCCCCTGCCACGGGCAGGGACACAATCCACTAGACCAGGTTGCCTCAAGCGCCATCCAGTGTGTCCTTGGACACTTCCAGGGATCCAGGGGCAGCCACAGCTTCTCTGGGAAATCTGTGCCAGGGCCTGCCCACCCTCACAGCCAAAACTTCCTTCCCAGTATCCTATCTAACCCTGCCCTCTGGCAGCTTGAGGCCATTCCCCCTTGCCCAAGTGCTTAAAGAGCAAATCTGACAGATGCAGAATCCTCCTGATCTCTGCTACTGGTGCTGCCAGAAACACGACAGCCCACTGATCTGAACAGGACCACTGTGTTCCTGAAATTCTTACAGAGTTTGGACACTGGGAACATAAAACTTGGAAAGGGCAACTGGAGCTCTGCATCTCAAAGTCTTTTTAGATTGACAGAACCCCATCAGCTCGATGGCTGGACTCAAGAATCTTCAAGGTCTTTTCCAACCTAAATCATTCTGGATGGTCCCTGATTTGTCATCCAAGTTATTCATCTAGGACAGAAATACCTTAGCATTAGAAGCATCCTGATCCATCTTTTTTCGTGGAGGAAGCGGAGGAGGGTTCTGAGGCTCATCACTCAGTTTGGAAAAGCTCCCCCAGGAGCTGAAGAAAGTCTCTGGAGAGGGAAAAGCAGATTTTTTACTGCTTGTGCAATATCTGAGGAACATATCCTGGAATATTAAGCCAAACTCAAAGCAACTCAGACAAGCAGGTCTTTGAGCTCCAGAGCAACATGAACCAGTAACTTCAGCAGCATGAAATTCTTTAATTCACTGCTTTAATCAGATATAGGTCTCACAAAGGGTTCTCCTATTTCCAGTATCAAAGAAAGATAGGCATCAACAATCAGCAGGCAATGCTGAAGGACAGGAAAATAAATCAAGTGAACTCCAAGTGAGTTTTTACAGAGGGGGGAAAAATATCCCCAAATTAAGAAACAACACAACCCCCCAGCCTGTGCTGGTGACTTTTTGTCACACCTTTGTTATTTCTCTTAGAAGTGCCCAGAGCTGTGTGTCAATCCATCAGGAACTTGTTGGCTCTCCAGTTGGAAATTTTAATCACATGATGAAAAAATATGTGTGGAATAAGCAAAAAGAGCAGCTGAAAACACAGGTGAACGCAGGATATCCCTCACAGGTGTGGTACAAAAAAGAGCCTCTTCTCGCCCAGCAACAGAGCAGTTGTTTTCAGGAATTAGGAAATTAGCAAGTTGCTTCATTTGCAGCATTAGTCAAACAGAACAATCATCAAGGACATCCAAAATAGAAGCAAAATCATGCAGGAGCCTTGGAGGTAAAAAACCTAAACCTCACCAAAACCAAACCAGGCAGTTGCTGGACTTCACACTCCTCACTGGACTTCTGAACTACAAAGAACCCTACTGAATGCAGCCCACATTTTCATGCCAGATCTCAGATTTTCACTCCTGCACCCAGGAGAGGCAGAGCTAAATATTTAACAGAGTTCCAGTACTCACTCGACTGAGGCAAACTCACGGGAGCGAAGATGCTGTTGTTACCTGTGGGGAAAAAAAAAAATGGGTTGGAGACTTTCCAGACAGAACATCTGCACATAACGAATGCTTTGGTGACCTCAGAGATCACAAAAATCTCCAAGTTTATCTCCTGCCAACGCGAATTAAAACTTCCCGTGCAAAACATTCCCCAACTATCGATTTTAAGTTGCGGTGGGAATTGACTTGATTACTGTAAACTTTGCAACCTTTTGTTTTCAAGGAATGAACCTGGGGAGCCTGAAGGACAGTGACAACAATTCTTAAAACGTATTTTACCGTAAGAACTGTTGAGATCAATGTCCGAGAAGACACTGAACTCCGAAGTCGCCGACACCGGTGGCGTAGACGGGGTGTTGGGAGAGGTTGGTGCCGAAACTGCGGATTCATGTTCTGCCTCAGTGATCCTGCTGAAGCTTATCTTGCTGGGCTCCTTTTCCAGGGGCAGTGGGTGACTCCTCAAGGTGCCAGAGGTGGAGCCGTGTCTGCCTGTGTTGGGCCTTATCCCGGGGGATTTCAGGGGGTACGTCGTTTTCCGAGGCTGCAGAGAGTAAAGCTGTTAGCGCTGCTGACATGCCAGAGAGCAAAACTTCCAAGGCTCTGGGGGGTTACTTTAAACAGTATTTATCAAATACACCCTAAAGAGCAGTACAGGGATGACTGTTGGGAGGTACAGTGTTGTTCAGACAGCAGGAGTTTACTGGGATGTTACGGATGCAACTTAATAATTTTTTTTCCCAGCTTAATTTTAGGGTTTTTTTCCCACAACTGTGAAGATTGAAGAGTCCAGTTCCTGAAGCCAAGCAGGACAAAACACAGGGAAAAGCAAGTCACAGCCTTGGGAAAGAGAAAGTTACTTCAAGCCACAGAGCAGCAGCACAGACACGCTCTGAGCTTATCCACAGGTCACCAGGATCCTACACACATCCAGGATCAAGGACACACCTGGACACACGTTGTCCACATCCTCTGGGTCAGTCAGGACAAAATTCCTACACCCAGGTCACTGGGTGGACAAACCCAGCCTTGTCAGGCTCGGGTGTAACAGCCCAGATCAAAGCTGAGCCTTGGAGGGTGAATTACGCTCCCACCCCGCAGTGGTGTCCAAATTACAGCACCCAGAACTGGACTGTCCTGAAATTCCAATAAGATTCTCTCTTTGGAAATCGTGAGCTGCAGAAGAATTCCTGCCCAGCTGACAGACTGGCAGGGTGGACTCCTATTTTTAGAAAATCTTTCCCAGAAATTACTGTAACAGTGTTTTTGCAACAGCCACTTCTGGCGTTTCCTTGCCACATTTGCAATATCGTCTCACTCGTTCCTCCAACAAGATATTTCAAAACTGATTTATAGCTCTCCCAAAAATCAGAGATGTCTCCAGCTCCTCAGGCAATTACAACATATAAAAAAACCCAAGTGCTCTAGACCACGATCTGCCTGTTTCAGAATGAACCCTGGGCTCCAGCAGATTTTTTTTTTTTAATAAACCCCCAAACTGCTGCTCCTTTGAATTGAACTGTATTTTCTTCAGCAGGAAGGTTGCACCTGGTCAAGCTGTGCAAATTCTGCAACACCACCAAATGTTTAGACCAAAGAAAACCAGAAATTACTTTCTATTTAAGGAAAACTGAACACATTATGCGTAAAAGTCTTGTTTCAATTAGTATTAGTATAAGGCTTCTTGATATTGTGAAATGAGAAATGTTGCTCCATATTTTATCGTATGACTATATGGTGAGACACACAAATACAACAGCAATATTTCAGGTTCTGGGGGAACAAATGCTAATCTTAAAATAAGCCAAAGGTTGTATGTTTTAACAGAGACAAGCATCGGGAACAGAAGTATTTGTAAATCAAGTTTAGCTGGAAAATCACCCCATGATAAGGAATTCTGAAGGAAATACGTATGGCTTATTGAGTTAACTATGTATCGTGACCAGTGGATTTTAGCTATTTAATTTTACTTAAATAATCCAGGAGTTGGACTCGATGATCCTTGTGGGTCCCTTCCATCTCAGGGTGTTATGGGATTCCATGAATTTCTGGGAAAAGACTTACAAATCGAGGTGGCTGCTTGCAGTTCCGAGGTTCAATCTCTAAGGACTTGTTGAACAGATAATCTGTAAACTCTTTTTCTGGGATCTTCCCCATGGGATTGAGATTTTCAAAGAATTTCTAAATGAAACAAGCACCAGCAAGATTTTAAAAAATAAGGATATGCAAAAAATTTTTTCATTAAATACTTTGTAAGTTGCCAGTTTAAAATCTACGTTTTCACCAGTTTTGGGTAGTTCTTAGTGGGGGTACTTTTGTTTTCGACCAGCCACTGTTCCCCCCCTCTTCTGACGGTCACAATTCATGCAAAATTAGGTCCAGTACCAGAAGACTATTTGGCATTTTTTGTGGTGTACCTTTTCCCCACCCCCCCCATCCCCAAACAGGTATTTAACGGTTGATTTACCCGAATTTCTGGCTCTATCCGTAAACAGTAAGGCTGGTTTTGATACTGCTGAATCTCTCCTGTAATTTCTGCCACTTTTCTCCTCTTGCTGAAGTTAATTAATTCTTTCCCTTGTCTTTTAAGGAAGTCAGGATTCCCTTCTTCTGTCTTCAGGATATTTGTCAGGTATATTCCTGATGAAAAGAGAAGGAGTTTTTAACCACACACCAGGAGCAAGGTCGAATTTGGGCTGACACCACGAAATATTGGTGTGACTTACCAAAGAAAGGCACACAGGGTGGGTTGATTGACTTGAGCTTAGCTAAATACTTCTTAAAATGATCTTGGCTTAATTCTACTGCTTCATCCAGGACTCTTTTTTTTCTTTCCTGTAGTGCCTGAGTTGCCAAAGGAAAAAAAAGTAGGGGTGGAAATCTTCTCAATACCACGGTCAGCAAACACAAGGCAATTCCCTGGCTCTCTTAGCAAAACCTGGGAGCTGAAATTCAGATTTGAAAGCACCTCTTGTATCAAAGGTTTGCTCTGGATTGCAGCACTCCCAGCCCAACAGTTCAGTCACGTGAATCCTGAGACTACTATAAACAGAAGGTTATTTTGTGTATCAGTTTACAAGCAAAACCCCGGTCTTTTAATAAGAATTACACACTTGATTTTAAATTAAAATGCTGCCTCTGAAAGACACACAAAACTCAGAAGATTTTATTTATATGCTTCTTTTTCTGTTTTACTCAGGGGAGGCTTTGCTGCCAACATTTCACACTTGTTTTCTTCCACGAAACCACTTCAGAACTGTGTGTGCTACAGGCCTGGATGCTGATTTAACTTCTTCTTCCATGCCCCAAGCCTTACCTCAAAGGTGTGATCCAGCCTGTAGACTGACACAGAGTTCATGGCACTGACAATCTCCAGAACACCGTTGAAATTGTTCAGATCCTGAAAAACCTGCAGGATTTCGATGATCCGGCTCAGCACAGCCACTCTCTCCTCGAAGTTCTCCGTCTCCACGATGCACCTGATCGAAAGATGGAATGTGAGAAACACTGAGAGTAGAAAACCCGACATTTTGCAAGCTACTAAATCAATATTTTTCCCCAAGAAAGAAAAACCACCCAGAATGCAGATTTTGGCTCTCCTTCCTGAATCTCAAGCACAAATTTAGGTTATCACATCTTACATATGTTCCAAGTTGGAAAGCCAAGAGAGGGTTTTGGCAGAGCCTGCAAAATAAATCAGCAAACCCCAAGCAAGTCCCAGGCTAAACGCGGTTAATGCCACTGCACTGCCGGCCCTGTACTCACTTTTCAAACCAAAGGGTGAGATTCGTGGTGTGACGAATCATTTTCAAGAGATTTGGGGAGTTAATTTCCTTATCTTCCTTCGTCCACACGCTGCCAACGAGTTCAGAAGGCTGCACTGCCCTGGGAGCGACAAAACACGACGCGCGGAACGCTCAGCACAAATAATAATTGTTGTAATTTCTGTGTCTGCATTAAAAGATTATTTCTTCCCTAAATCATGACCTGGTATTTCCCAAATCCAGTCCTGTCCAATCTGCTGCAAAACAGCACTTGAAACAACTTTTCGAGGAGTATTCGAGTACAGAGAGAAACCCGTTTTTATCTTAATTGAAATCGGGTGGGTTTTGAATAAGTGTTTTCAGATAAGGAAATTACAAAGCAGCGAGTTTGATTTCTCTGAAAGGGCAGGAGAGCAACTTAAGAGGAGTTACAAATGGAAAATGGGCAGCTGAAGCACTTGGAGCAACCTGGTGGGAAAGTGGCTTGTTTTAGCAGAAAACCCGCTGCCACCGAAGCAGGAACGGATGCTTTGCTTTGGAGTTTTAAGACCCTTGTTGGATTGTCCTCCTTGTACTTTTATTTATGCTGCCTGATATGAGATAAAACCCTTTTCTTTTTATTTTTTTTTTATTCCCCTGTATATTTAGACGTTGAACAGACGGCAAGGAAATCACTGCCCCGTGAACTCTGGTGTCGTATTTTTGACCGATTCCGTGAGCTCTTCCTCGCTCAGCGTTAATGAACTAAAAAATAATCTAAAAAAGGAACGTAAAGAAGGTGTGTTTGGGCCCAGCCCCACCTGTACAGGTCGGACTCGAGCAGGGTGAGCTGCCGAGCGATTTCTATGGGGTGCAGGGTCATGAGGTCCAGGCTCTCGCTGTGCCCCACCCGCCAGAGGTGCCACTCGATGGGGGGGGGAGGGCTCTCGAAGGTGATGTTGTGGCTGATCCCGTTGGCCTGGGCTTTCTTCCTCCTGATGATCTTAGCAATGGATTCCACCCACTTCTTCATGGATTTGCCTGTAAAGCAGAAGCCATTAAAAAAAAAAAAACAAACAAAAACCAAAACCCACAACTTTTTTAATACCGTCGTAAGTTTTAAACTGGCAGAGGGCAGGGTTGGGGGGAATACTGGGAAGAAATTCCAGGCTGGGAGGGTGGGCAGGCCCTGGCACAGGTTGCCCAGAGAAGCTGTGGCTGCCCCTGGATCCCTGGAGGTGTCCAAAGCCAGGCTAGAGCAACCTGGGCTAGTGGAAGGTAACTCCTTGCCGTGGGCAGGGACAAAACAACATGGTCCTTAAGGTCCCTTCCAACCCAAACCATTCTGGGATTCCATGGTTTTAAATGACTTTCGAGAATTTAGTGAAACCAACCCCCCAAAAATTTGAATATGCACTCAGAATTCTGCATTTCTGCATGCAAATTAGTTAGGTTTGTTGTTCCCTCTTTTCTTCTTAGGGGCTCTTGCATCTCTATCAGCTGGCAAACAGTCACATCTGAACCCAGGTGCTGCCCAGGTGTATTTCACCCCATCCTCTGACAGTTTGGCATGTAAAGAAGTGACTTGTATCCACTGTCTTTTACTTATTTGTCTCAGAATTATATTGCCCAGTGTAAGGCCTGGCAAGCTGAAAAGGAAAATCTGGACTTGTCGGGAAAATGATTAAAAATTTACTTAAAAAAAAAAAAATCTAGTCTGGAAGGAAGTGATGGGTCAGATACCCTCTTCTGAAAGGACAGTGATTTTCACTGGAACTTTAGATAAATGGGAAAAGAACAAGATGGAAAATCTAATCTCAGTAACCAAGAGGGAAGGAATTCTCTACGGAGAAAGGGAAGCCTGAATTACAGAGTCAGGCAGACATGTCCAGAAGTAAATATATTTAAAGTATTATTTATCCTAATGCTTGGTGGCTGTTCAGGCTCCAGGCCAAAGCTTGCTCATGTGAGGGAGAGTCTCATAAACAGCTCAATTAAAGGCATTAAAATCACTCATGTGTGTAAAGACATTCTCATGCCTGAAGCCCGTCAGGATCAGCCAGGTTGTCCCAAAACGTGGAATGAGAACAAGACCCTGCTCCTGTACCTCTGACACTGGAAATAAAGGTCTCCAGCCTCTCCAGCAACTCCAGATCTCTCTCGAAGTCGTAAAAATGGTGCTCGACCCAGTGACGAAAAACATTCAATATTCTGAGGAAAGAAGAAAAAAAAAAAAGTTTCCTTTTAAGGACTTTCACCAAATAAAACATAATCCTACAAAACTGAGCTACACATTCAGGCGGTTGGTAACAGTCAAAACGCATGTGGACAAAGGAGCAGAACAAAGACTGAGCAAGGCACCCACGACCACAGAAATCTCAGGTATTTAAGACCTAATTTCCCAGTTTTAGCTTTTTCTTTTTTTGGGGTGTTTTTAAAAAAAATCTAATATAAAAAATGCCATTTCTAATGTCTTTTTTTTTTTTAATTAGGGTTTTTAATTAGGATTTGCCATGTGGTAAGAAACAGAATTGTAGTGGCCCCTTTCCTACACACAAATTTCAGCTTCAGAGTTGCTGCAGTTGTTGTTACTGCCCTCCTTTTACAACTTTTTAGTGACACAAAGAGCCATGCTAGATCCAATAATTCCTTCAAGGATAACACTAAACTCCCTCTTGATTTTTCTCTGCCCTTTCTGAAACAAATCGGTAATAAACTCAAAGCGAACTCCAGCTGCTCCTCTGCCTTCTACACTCAGGACAGCTCAGAACAAAAAACTGGCTTGCCTCTTCCTCAGGTTAACAAGTTGAGCTCCCACCTCAAAGGTCTGATTTATCACGGTGCAATTGTATGACCTTACCTGAAGGGCGAGCAAAAATCTCCCACGTCACCCAGGACAACAGCAGGGACAGGATGACGGGGCTGATGGAGAGCCCTCAGGCTCAGAGGAGATGGTTCCAGGGAGATGTGGTTACTCCAGCCCTGTGCTGCTGAACTGGGAGTTTTCCATGGGGAAACCAGTGCTAATTGGGTATAAGGATACTGGTTTTTGGTGGCTCAGCCCTTTAAATTGGTGGCAGGAAGATCTGAGAGGGACAGGGCAGAGAACTGATTGCAATCTGTGAGTCACAGCTCCGGAGACGGGCTGGCTTAGCTCAGACAAATGAATTACATCCCTGTGAACGCACAGAGAAGTTCCTTAGCTCTCCTCTTCCCAGCGTGGAAGGGAAAAAATAAGGTTTATCCCATAAAAGAATTGCTGCCCAAAGGGATCATTTAGGCTGGAAATCAACACCACCCCCTAAGCAGCCCAGTTCTGACACAAGTTGCCACTAAAAGTAAAACAGGATCTTATCTAACCCGTCTCTGCCTTTGAGATCCAACGGTAAAAGCGCTGGAAAAGCAAGAGAGATTGCCTGGATCTGCTGACTGCACTTCCAGCAGAGCAACTCCTCCTTCTCATGACCTCACATGCTTTTATGCCAAAGGCACTGCCCTTTGCAGGCCCAGGCACTGCACGGCGTCTCCCACGAGATGGGGAGTGCTGGGCAGGGGGGAGGGATGAGCATCTCCACGTTCTCCCCCTTGTTCCCAAATCCCAGATCTCTCTGAAGTAGAGGTCAGTGCTATTAACAATGCTGCTGGAGCCTGCTGAGTGCATCAACCCAACAGCTCAAACCCGGGCACTTCATTTTCTAAGCTCTAAGCCAGTTCCAAGCTGCTGGGAACAGGTCACGGGGATCAGAAAGAGCTCCCAGAAAACAGCAAAGCACGAGGTGAGAGGCAGCTCTCCCAAGAACTTGATAACTGTGGAGACTACTGGTCCTGCTGAACCCACGGGAGCTGATAAACTGGGAACACCAAGGGCCTGATAAGCAGTCCAAGGCCGGGAGCACACGAGTATCAAGGTTACGCTGAGGTTGTGTAACTTGGAGCACGTTCAAGAAGGTGGTGGCTGCTACACAGGGAGGAAAACTCCAGTATTACACGCCCCCTTATCTTTTTAATCTTTTATCTATATATGCACACGGGTATCTGATGGAAATGGGACCTCTGAGTGACTTTCTGAATGCGCTGAAGGTACTGGAATGTCAGTGTCACCCTCCACTTGGAGTCAAGTGCTGTTGCTCCAACAGGTAACTAGGAATGTGTGATAGAAGAGTAAATGAGGGTCCCACTAACAGTAAAATTAATGTGCCATTAATGGTAACCTCTTGATGCTACTCATCCAAACAGCTAGAAGTTGTTCTAGCAAATTCTGGTTGTGATCTGTCTCCTCCTGACTCAGTCCTCAATCAGGGGAACAATTAGCCTCATTCATGCTAGAAATGCGTAATTGTTCCCCAAATTAGCTTGGTCAGCAAGACCTTGAAGATTCACTGCGGCCACTGCAATGTGCAGCACAGACAAGAGTCTCCCTGTCTGTGTGCAAACACATCCACGGGGCTGGGAAAGGGAGGAAAACACCAGCAGGGCTGGAAAACTGGAAACAGGGGAACGATCTTCACAGGGCCTGGGAACAAGGAGCCCATTGAGAACCGCTCTCAGCTACACATCCCTCACCCACACCCGCTGCCCACAGCAGCCACGCAGTGTCTGTGGGTGTGGATCGCAGCCCTGGGAACCGAAGTGCAGCTCCTGCAGCTCCGGGAGCCAGCGTGACTAATGAGAACATGACCCGGGGTTCCGGGCTGCTCGCAGACACGGATAAGTCTCCAGGAGAGATTAGTGTCTGCAGGAGTACCATGTAATCAGGGAACTCGAGTCTGGATGCAACGAAGTGGAAAGCAAATAAACCTGAGCTGCACGGGCTGGACGTATTCCTTGCGGAAGCGCTTGAGGTCGGCGCTGATGGGCTGCTCCCCCTTCTCGATGGCCAGCCTGTCCGCCTCCGTGGGCTCCGGCTCCGGGATCTCAAACCTAGGCAGGAGAGCACCACAGAACTGATGGCAGTTCAGATTACACACAAAGCCTTTATGCAGGACGTGGAGAGCAAGTGTAGTTCACATAAATTCAGGGTGGCCAGACTCAAGCACTGCTCTGACATCCAGCTCGCCTGGAATTTCCTCCTCGCCCGGCTAATTCACTGCCTCTCTGCTCATCACACGATGTCTAGACTGGGATAGAAGGTTTTTAAGGGTCTGCTAGCTTGATTAAGGGAAGATTAGACGAGGGCTTAAGAGCAGCTTTATCACAATGCATTAAAATGCTGTTTACATTAAGTCTGTGTGCTCGAACAAACTGCTCAGAACATTTCTGTCCTTATTTGCATCGAGACGTGGGAAGTTCAGCAGTTCACAACATCACCACGCCACAGCCCAGGCACACCAGCTGCTCCAGGAAATACCCAGTTCAGGTAACTCATTTAAACTGGGAAAAGGAAGGTTGCATTAAAAACCTGGATCGCTGTTTTAAAAGTTACTGGTTTACAAACTTCACTAAAACACGTGGAACATGACACTGGGAACCTGAGCAGGGAAGGAGCAGCCGGACTCTCTGATCCTTGTGGGTCCCTTCCAACTTGGGGTGTTTATGATTCCAAACACACAAAACTCATCAGGAACTGTAGTGACAGGACACAGGGACTGGCTTCCCACTGACAGAGGGCAGGGATAGATGGGATATTGGAAGGAATTCCTGGCTGGAGGGTGGGCAGGCCCTGGCACAGGTCACCCAGAGAAGCTGTGGCTGCCCCTGGATCCCTGGAAGTGTCCAAAACCAGACTGGATGGGGCTTGGAGCAACCTGGTCTAGTGGAAGGTGTCCCTGCCCATGGCAGGGGGTGGCACTGGATGGTCTTTAAGATCCTTTCCAACCCAAACCATTCTGGGATTCCATTCCATGACTCTAAAACCTTTCCGTAACTTCAGGAAGGATGACCACTCCTTACCTTTCTATCAGCAAACTCAGCAACTCCTGGGGCTTGCAAAAGGAGCGGTAGGTGGTGAGGAAAGTCCGTACGAAATTGGGATCTGTAAGGACAGAAGGAGAAAATGATGGGAGTGGTTTGGTGGGTTTTTTTTAATCCAAACGGAAAATAAAACACACAGAGAAAATTTTCATGTGCAGAAAATCTCTTCTAACACCAAAAATATCTAAATCTGCCCATGGCAGAGGGGTAGAACGAGATGGTCTTTAAAGCCCCTTCCAACCCAACCCAATCTGGGATTCCACAAAACTAATACTCAAAGTCATCAGTTTATTCAGGAAAGGTGGTTAAGAGCACAAGCCATCAAAATCCATCACATTTTAGGACTGGATGAGCTGGGACACACAGACAACACAGCTGTGGGTAACTTGCACACTGAGCAGCTGCTCAATACTGACCTTTCAGTGCTATTTAAAAAAAATTGTTATAGTTTCACACTGTGTAATCTTAATTTCACAAAAAGAACCACTTAAAAACAGGCAGTTTCGTAAAAAGCACAAAGGAGACTATTTGAGAAGTTTAACAAAAATTGCACAGCTTCCCCTTTCAGCCTGTGCCTTTCACCCCGAAACTGAGACCTAACATTTTCCTCAACATCAGCACTTCATGCAACTACTTCAAGGTTTCATTTCAGTGCCTTTAAGGCAGCATTTCACAGCAAAGTCTGCAAAATGCTGACTGTGATTTGCATCCTCCTCAACACAGGGACTTCCCAAAGCGGCAGGTTGAGTATAATAAATAAAATCAATACAACTTTTTTCTCCCCCTCCAGACACAGAGCCTGTAACAACTCCACTGCTTTAGCAACAATGATCTCAGGAAACACACTATTGTGGGGTTTTTTTGGGGGGGTGAAGGTGTTTGCACACCCAGCATTTTCTTACAGCTTTGCCAGCAAAGCCAGGCCACTTACTAATATAATTACTAATAATTTTTTCCCCCTGCAAATCTTCCTTTACATTTGGTTATGCGCAGAAAAAGCCCAACTAAAAGAAAAGATAATAGGGTTAATTTCACTTCCCACGGAAGCATGAGCCCAAAAGACACATCTGGAGATGTGTGCAGGGTACCTGCATACATATGGTAGGTCAGCCTCTCGATGAGCTTCACCACCGTGCCCCCCTTGATGATGGGAATGCCGTTCCTGCTCTGCAGGTTGTCCTCGAACACGATGTTCTCCTCGGAGTCCTCCACGACGAAGCGATAAACGCCGGGGCTGGGCAGCCTCAGGGGCTGCTCGTTCTCCTCCTGCAGCAGGACCGAGTCCAGCATCCTGTCCAGGGTGCTGCGGTACTGCAGGGAGATCAGCGCCGCCATCCAGTTGCTCTTCTCCTCGGCGGACTTGGCGGCAAACAGGACGCTGTTGTCGTCCTTCGACACCAGCTCAAAGGCGTGTTTGTACTCAGGGGTGTCCTCTTTGTCGACAACCTGGATTTTCCTCATGATGATCTTCTCCTTCAGCCGGTACTCGGCGCTGCTGTAGCCGGGGAGCCGCGACTGCCCGTGGTTGGTTTTGCAGCTGATCATCAAGCCGTCGAAGAGGAAGATGTGCCGCTCGTGTTTGGCTCCTACTTTGGTCAGGCCCCCTTCCATGATGAACTCATTGCAGCACTGCCCGATGTCTTTGCCTTCCCAGCCATCGATGTTTTTCTGGATCTCGTTCATCTTCTTGATGGCCAAGTGTTTGCTCCGTATCTGTCGGTGGTAGAAGCGACAGACCGGTTCCCTTGAGCGAAGAACAGAAAAGGTCACAACGGGCACCCTCCACCTTTGCCACCCCAAGAGACCAAAACAACCAACTAAATTAACTGCTTATGTATTATTTCCCCCCCCCCAAATATGCCCTAAGTTCCAAATAAGCCACGGGCACTGCTTTGGCTGGGGAAGCGTATTCACATTATCCTTAGGAGTGGGGCGTGAGGGTTTGGGGCTGCTGCTCCCTTTACAACGAAAACTGTCAGAAAGACGTGCCTCGAAAAGGGAATATATAGATTTCCTAACAAGGAAAGATAATTTCTCCCCCTCCCTGCACATTTTGGGGGAGCCAGGGTGTGTCTGTGCTCACCCAGGCCGCCGCCTCGGGGAGTGCTTGCTGTAAATGCGCTCCATGCTGCACTGCAGGTTCAGGAGGGCAGTGATGGCTTGTTTCAGGCATTCCCGATCCTCTTCGTCCTCACTGCACTCCTGCAATTGCTGGGACAGAACAGACATTTATTCTCTTTCGGATTGGCCTCGTTTATAGCAGGGAAGGCAGGCTGACAAACGTTCTCACACGCTGTTCTCTGTGGCGCTCGGTGAAGACGGTGAGTTATTACAGAAACCCCTCAAAACAAGCTGTGCGTGAAACTAAAAGTATTTGTCAGATATTCAGGAAAAATCCACGGATACTCAGCAGGAGAGAGTTTAAAAAGATCACTCTTTACCCACCAATGAGAGGCAGTTCTAATTGTCAGGTATTATTTTTCCGGTTACCTTGTCAATCATGCCCCGTTTCCCAACTGGTTTTATTAAAGAGTTTGAAGGTTTGAAACAGCCCAGAATTAAATGCTGGTTTATGTAACTGTGTATATTCCTTCCTTGAGTTCATTTCAACCCCCCAGAGCAAATTTGAAGGACAGAATGAGCCAGGTCCTCCCTTTGCTTCTTACCACTCTAAATTCTGCCACCTTCAGCAAACTCATCTATCTCAAGAAAAAAAAAACGTCCATTTTGCTCAGTGCAAACTAACAAGAGTCAAAAAAGCGTCTGCACTGAAGATTTGCTTCTACAGCAAAATGTAAAGACACTGAGAACCAGCACATTTCCTTTTCATAAAGACTAGATCTGTCTCCAGCACGAGGCAGAAACTTCCTGTACTAGGAAATTCCACAGGTTTTCACATAATCCTCCATCCAACCGGCAGCAAAACGCTTTGAGCGAAGCCTGAAAGTCCCTGGGTTTGGTTCTTTGAGGTGACCCCTAAAATACCACTGGTAAAAATACAAGATTTTTTTTCTTTTTAAACCTCTTTCACCCTCAAGATTGTCTGAGCCCTCCACGGCACAGGGGTGGAACGGGATGAGCTTTAAGGTCCCTTCCAACCCACACCATTCTGGGATTCCAGGAATTTTTTTGAAGGAAAATTCAAGCTAACGAATTTCTGGGAAAAATCATGACAACTTGCCATGCATGGAGAAATTCTGGATAGACCCTGTTTCACCTACGTACTTAAGAGAAATCTTACTTACACTCACTCAGCATGGCAGAGCCTTCTTTTCCTTTCCCCACTACGTTCCCTCAGCAAGGATCCCTCAGCTTCCTCTAAAAGTAATGCAGAGAACAGGGTTTGACCAGCTTGGTCCACTCCATGCCATTTCAATCACTAAACCTCGCAGTTTTCACAGGCCCAAACAACCTCCGTCTTGCGTATTAAACAAATCATTGTTTCGTGGCCCAACAACTTCTGGGGATTTTATGAGCTGAGGAACAGTACAGGGAAGGGAAAAACCTGGGGGAATCCTACTTGTCCTTACTGCCAGCCACAGAAATGCAAAGGGCATAAAGACGGTGGGAAGTGCAAACTCCTGAAGGTGGGAAAAGCTCCTGACTCTGATGATTTCGTGGTTTGATGACAACACAGAGAGTCACGTGCAGGAATTTGGGATAATCTTGTGCCTGGCAGTCACATGGGAAGGAAGGATAAACTCTGTTCCCTACAGGACCTTC
Source organism: Pseudotriccus pelzelni (assembly GCA_035584735.1). Taxonomy (NCBI): domain Eukaryota; kingdom Metazoa; phylum Chordata; class Aves; order Passeriformes; family Tyrannidae; genus Pseudotriccus; species Pseudotriccus pelzelni. Next base: position 62,305,585 of record JAWMRA010000161.1, on the reverse strand, counting down.
ATCCTCTTTCTTAGGCAGAGACAAAGGCCCTGGTGAAGATCCTGCATGTCTCTGCGGCGAGGACGAAAAAGTTCTACAGCTGGAAGGAATTTTCACGCTTTTCACACTTCAATATCACTAATTTTAGTTTTGACATTTACCAAAAAAGCAAATACTTGAGGCCTGTGCTTTGGTAAATCATTATTTTATTTACCTCCCAATTAAGAAGGGGGTTTTTGGTAATTTTATTTAAATAGTCTCAATTTGAGATTCTCTCCCTACAGAAACCATGAAAATATGAGTATTTTGTTGCTTTTTTGCTTCCATTTTGAACTTTTTCAACCAGACTTCCTAGAAACAAACGCAGTGGTGACAGAGCAGCAATACCAAAAGTTTTCAAGATGTTATATATTAATATTGTTGAAGAACTACTTTCTCTGTGCCTAAAAACACTCTGCCTTTTAAAAACCTCTGCTGTCAATTTGGGATGTTTTCAAAAGACAAAATAATAAATAGTCAAACTTTACACCTGTAACTAAAGGGATCACAACAAAATACTGTGGATTTACCACTACTACAGAGTAATATTTCAGATTTTTGTTCTCTGCTCTCAAGGTTGGAAAGACTCAAGACAGCCAAGTGTCAGATTCTACTCAGAAATCTTGTATACTGTGGATAAAGATCAAATTAAATAATTTTCACTGCTAAAATTATCATCTTTCCTGCACCCTCCTGCTATTATTATCCTTTAAGACGAACAAAAAGCACAACAAAATGATTTTGCACTGTCTGCCAGCCTTTATTCCTCAAAAACACGAGGAAAACTCTGCTCCAAACCAGGCCAAACACTTTACACTTGTAAAACCAGCTGAAGGCTCAGAGTCTCCCCCAAAGCTGCAGCACATGATTTCATTCCAAAATTTCATCCTGATGCACTTTCCCAGCTCTGAGACACAATGGGTCATTAATTAGCCTGACCTTCAGCATAATGCAGGTCACTGATCCAATTATTCAGCGTGAAAGAGGAACATTTTGAGACGTTCCAGGGAATTACCGTAAGAGATGGTTATGGGAAGGGAAGTCCCACTATTTTGAAAGAGAGACTTTATCTACAAACCAGCAGTGCTCCCTTCACACAAGGCTGGCAGAACTGTGGAATCATGGAATGGCTGAGGTTGGAAAAGCCCTCCAGGATCATGGAGTCCAACTGTTCCTCCAGCACTGCCAAGGCCACCCATGTGCCCAAGTGCCACATCCACAGGGATTTTAAATCCTTCCAGGGATGTGTCAGGGCTGGACAACCCTTTCCATGAAGGAATTTTCCCAATATCCAACCTGAACCTCCCCTGGTGACCCTGGAGGCCTCTCAGGTTGCTTTGAGGCAACTCTCATCCTGTCTCTTGTTCCTTGGGAGCAGAGCCCAACTCTCACCTGGCTCCACTCTCCTGTCAGGGAATTGCAGAGAATTAAGGCTGTTTTGGGGGTATTTTTAAGCTTTGTAAGCTACTTCCTAAAATGACTATAAACAAAAATGCCTAAAGATTTAAAATTTACTGAGCCCTCGTGTATTTAAGTGTATTGGAAGGTGCCCCTACCCATGGAACAAGATGACCTTTAAGGTTTCTTACAACCCAAACCCTTCTGGGATTTAAATCTTTCTACAAAATACCGGTAATCTGCACACTGGAGGTGTGTGATTCGTGGGGCAAAACAAACCATCCCTTACTTTCCTTCATCTAAATCAGGACATGCAAAAAAAATCACAGCAGACACAACGAAAACAAGAGTGAACCTGAAGAAAAAAAAAAGGAACTTGTGCTGAGTAGATCTGGCATTAACACAAATGCTAGATTTGTATTGTACTATAGATATATTCTATGTTGCAAAGTTGCCTTTTCCTCCTTCATACCAGTAAATCCTTTGAAATCCAAAGGAAATCCACATAAACACACCTGTACAACATGGCCAGTAGCACTTTTTACACCGAGAACCCAAAAGAGTAATTTCTGTTGCTATTTCCAAATGTCAGCTGTAGCCACAGGGTGTTTTACCTGTTTCAGTCCATCCCAGCTGGTTAATAATTCCCTTACCCCTAAAGCATTACAAACTTTCCCAACACAACGGGGCAAACAGAAACTTTTTTACATTATCCTCAGCCACTTCCACTTAGGACAAATGGCCGGACATTAGGAATGGATTATTCTGAAATAATAAGCTGAGCTGCAACTGGAGTGTGACTTGAGACTGAGAATTTGATCTGGATTCTGTTTGGCTGCTCGTGAATGGGCAAAAATTCAGCACTCAAGTAAAGAAAAATTAAATTTTTATTTTTCTGAATAAATAAAAAATTTATTCAGTTTTTAACTGTACTAGAAGTCAAGGGTTGTTTAATAAATCACAGTTCAAATGCTCATGTCAGAGCAACAGACGCTTCTGAAGATTTCTTTACATGTTTTTACTTTTCGGACATTTAGTAACCAGTGTCAAATCCATGTTTTCATCTCTTTCTGAGACGTAAGTAATATCTTAACACCTATTTAAAAGCTCAGATTCTCCCCATTAATAACTGCTTTTAGTGAAAAATAGGAGTGTGGCTTTGTTTACCTGTAGTAACTCAAAGTAGTGCAAGCAGTGGTAGACTGGGATGAGCAGGAGGCGGGGGAGGACGTACTGCACAGCTTCTTTAAACCCCTCGGCAGTGGACTGGAAAGGAAGAACAAACAGGATTATTTACACTGAAATACTCAGATCAGGACTGGATAGGTCTGGTTAAAGAGCAGTCAGGGCTTCCACACAACCAAATAACTCCACTCCCCCTAATTCCCTTTTGTCCCAGGTACGTTCACTGTGCTTCCAGCATAGCACTGAAACATGGAGCTCTCATCAAGCACTATAGAAATCAGTCTTAATATCACCCTGAGAAACTCAAGATCACAAGTTTATGACTTAAAAAATGATACACCTTGTACCCTTCCCAGCACTTAACTAAGACAACAACTCAGGTTGTAAGATGAGGACAGACTTCTCCAGAGGACAGTGAAATTCCTGCCATCTTCCGTATCAGGATAAACGTTGAGCAGGAACTGAATTACCTCACATCTTTTTTGAAAATTCTCTTTCTGCCTTCATTCCACAGCTCGGAGAAGAAATGTAAAGGAACATTCCTAAGAAAGCCTGTCTCTGGTGATCACAGAATCATGGAATGGTTTGGGTGGGAAGGGACCTTAAAGCCCATCTCATTCCACCCCCTGCCATGGGCAGGGACGCCTTCCACTAGCCCAGGTTGTTCCAAGCCCCGTCCAACCTGGCCTTGGACACTTCCAGGGATCCAGGGGCAGCCACAGCTTCTCTG
>JAWMRA010000161.1:62250929-62263395 GCA_035584735.1 Pseudotriccus pelzelni | reverse complement strand
AACCTGTGCCAGGGCCTGCCCACCCTCCCAGCCAGCAATTCCTTCCCAATATCCCATCTCTCCCTGCCCTCTGGCAGCGGGAAGCCATTCCCTGTGTCCTGTCCCTCCATCTCTTGTCCCAAGTCCCTCTCCAGCTCTCTTGGAGCCACTTTAAGCACTGGAAAGGGCTCTGAAGTCTCCCTGGATCCTTCTTTTCTCTAGGTTGGACACCCCCAGCTCTCCCAGGCTGTCTCTGTCCCAGGAACCCTCTGCAGGTATTTTAATTACACTGTCTGGATCGATTAAAATATTACAGTGCACTGGACCAAAACCATTCCTGGAATAGCTCCACCAGCACCTTCTGATGAGCAGCCACATTCCCAGACCCGCTGAGACACGTCCTGCTGGTTCATGAAAACTCAAACATAAATCACACAAAAGCCAAATGTCTCGGAGAATTCCACCCTTCTTTAAACACACCGAAAACCTGGGGAAAGCAGGATATTTAACTAAGAGCATCCAGCAGACAAAAAGACAAAAAAATCCCAAACCTGTAGGTTACAGCATCTACGAAGTCTCCAGTGCTGAAGTCAAACAGGTTGTAGCCCTCTCTCTTAAAGGCCAACACTGCATTAGGTCCAAGCCAAACACTGCCATCCATCCTGGGCGTGAAATGGAATCCCAGGAAGGGGAACCGAGGGTTGGGAACCTGAAGTGGGAGACAGGAGTTATTACAGCTGCCACAAACAGTCAATTTGCCATTTTATTTCACACCACTGCAACCAAACTCGAGTCACTGAGCCATGAAGTTGTCTCCTGCACTTGTTTTTCTGCTCTTAATTGTGCAGTTACAGCTTGTAATTAATTGAAACACAGAAGAGCACGGCCAGGTAAGGCTGAGCCTTAGAAGGAAAACAAACAACAGGAGGGGGAAAAAAAAAAGTCCACGTGATTTCTCGGGATATAAATCAACCCACAACAAACCCAAAGACACGCTAATGCTATTCACCAGCAGCAATTACACTGCTATAAAAGGGACTACACAACATTAGGAAAACCTCACAGGTCTGCATTGCTCAAAACAACCTGCACTCAGCAGGTCTGATTAATGTTAATTCTAAACATAATATTAATAAATAGAATAATAAATATAACAATAATTATAATGATAAATAAACATCTGCAGTTTCCTTTTTTGTTCCAGTTCCTCCCTCCCATCCCCAGACAGGATCCTGGATGATTCCCAGGTGAGAAGAGGTCAGACAAACACCCAGTACCCAGAGTTCCACACTCTTCCTAAAGATCCAGGCAAATTTAAGCTCATATTCAGAAAGGCAGTATTTCAATGTACTGCAGAAAATGCTGCCCCAGGAATTCCCTCTTTTTGCTTTATAACTATCCTTTCTCTCTGGGATTCATCCCATTATTTGTCTGTTTTAGATGGTAGAAGGGTTGTCATTTTCCTCCCACGTCTATTTTTTTATGGCACAAAGCAAAACTAATTAAAAAATGAGACTGGGAGGCAAATATCTAAGTCTGGTATTAGTTAAAAATTGGGTATTTACCTGGTATTAGAACTAATATATAGCTGGCATTCATAAAATAATAATAAATAATTAAGAAAGTAATAATTGGATATTAGCACACAAGATTAAATCCTATGTTTCACCCCAGAAGCCCAGAATTATTTAGTTTGGAAAAGACTTCCAGTGTCCCCTGTGAACTCCCTGAGGGTACAGTCAATCCTCTCATCCAGATTATCAATAAATACATTAAACAGGACCGTTATAAGTATTTAGATCAGATAGAATTATTTAAATAATAAATAATTATTTACTGTTATCCCTCATTGAGACTTCTGAATCCTGCCCAGAGGTTTATTTTAGAACATAAAGAAAGAAGCCAGAGTTTTTCTGGACACGTGGCTTTCATTATGTTTCATTTTTTCCCTATTAAATAAATAAATAAATAAACACATGAACCAAACCCACAAACAAAACAAACCAACTGACAATAACTCCCCATGTGGCTCTTCCATGTATTTTCCTTAAAAATTAACCCAAAAAATGCTGTTGTGTCATAAAAAACCCGAACCTCCACCCACGTGTTGTGCATCCCTAACGGAAATAACCCTGGAATTTTGCCCCGTTCCTGCAAGTTTTAGCAGCTCTTGGAGCCCCCAATCCAGGGAACACATACCGGGTAGATATTCCCTTTCACCAAATAGCACTTTTCTGGTTTCAGCACCAAATAATCCCCCCGGAACGGGACAATCCTGGGCTCGGGGCTGCAGCCACTGATCTCGGAGAGGCGGTCGGAGTAAAGCCCTGCACAGGTCAAAACGTGCCCACAGGAGATCTCCTCCCCCTTTGGAAAAGAACACACCGGAACACGCAAAAATTCGATATATCTGCTAAAAAACAAACTCAGGAAACGCCACCAACCACGTATATCTGGTCAAACAAGGCTGTTCTCTGATTTCACCCCCACAGGGTGGGAGCAGTTAACGCTGCTTTTTCACATCCAAAAATTTCACAGAGAGCTGCTAAATATTTAAACGCCTCAGAATCTCATTAAATAAAATCAAATCACAAACTATAACCTATTTATTTAGCTCATGGTATTTGTTTTTAAGTACCATGGGGTTTGTTTTTTTTCTTTCAACTAAAAATATTTGCATCAAAAAACACCAGTATTTGGTGAAGGAATCTTAAGAGATTTCGGAAGCTGCTTTGTAATGAAAAAGCAAAAACAGAAGGAAAAAAAACCAGCAAAACTAAATATATAAAATACTGGAAGGGTTTTGAGGTTGGTTTTGGTCCAGATATTCTTCCTTGAAGGTGACGAGGTCACAACCACATTTCCTGGGCAGCTCTGACTTGCAGGAACACCACCTGTATATGCAGCTGTTTTACACCTGGTTTTACATCAGCTCATGGCTTTCTTGTGATAAAATGACAACAAAACGATGCCAAATCCCTCCTTATCACTTTACAGATGCCAAAGCCCAAAAGCAAACAGGAAATCAGGTGTTTGTCACCAACTGGACAAGCCATAAAAGGAATCCTTGGAAAGGCAGGAGTAAGACCGTGCAGATAAGGGACAGTTAAACACGGATCAGGCAGCAGAAAAGTTACACTTAATTATTTTACATTATTATTATTATCGTAAAATTTGGACATGCTCACTGTTATGAACTAATTGCCGCTGTTTTATTACAGCAGTATTAGATGACAGTGATCATGTTAATGAACAGCAGCTTTTTGGAGGTGATTAATCCACCAGGGCTCAATAAAAAAAATCTCAAGAAAAGGAGAAGCAGCTTCCTGCAAGGAATTCAAACTTCTGCTTCGTTCTTACCTTTTTGTTCCTAACAATGACTGGGTACTTCAGTCCTGTAACAAAAATTGGACAAGAGAAGGAATTAATGGAACAAGTAACAGAGAGCTGACAGAACAAGCAGCTTGTCACCAGGAGGGATTTTTCCTCTGGAATATCTTCAAGTTATGGAACAACTACTGTTGTCACAACTGATGTTGTTGGACATAACTGTATTTATGAGTTAATAGGGGTTTTTTTTATTCTTCCATATGTGTGCCAGGACAGATCCAACCAGCCTCCAGGGTAAGGAAAACTCACTATCATAAGAACACATGTGCAAGATTCAGCTGAGTCTGATTTTAATGGGAGAGAACAACCTCATTCCCCAATTTAAAATTTTTATTGTTTTCTTCCATCAGCTTGAAATGTTCCAGCTGAAGGGTGACCTGCTCGCAAATAAACCCCAAAGTGAGTTTGCTGAATGCTCTCACTAACATAATTTTGCCTTTTTTTCTCATCCCTAGGAGACAGAAAGGTTCAAAAAGTAATTTTCTGTTAAATGTGTTTTGAACCAAATCTTTGTCAGGACTGTAGCAAATGGAAGACAAAAAAAACCCCTCTGCCTTACCATCTTCACTTCCTGGAGAACTTTCTTTAGCCATCTCCATGTTTGTGACTTCAAAATCCGTCAGTATTGTCCCACCTGCTTCCTGGAAATCTTCAGCATAGGACTGGGCCACTTGCTTGTAATTCACAATGCCAGTGTATGGGGAGTCAAGGGCCATCAGACCCTGCAACGGCATTAAGGACACAGAAGGAAGAGTGAAGGCTGGAATATTCCACCTGGAATAACGTGCCCTGCCATGAGAGGGGAGTGCTGGTGTCTGCCCCACTTGCTCAGCTGGCTCTTGAACATGCAAAGAATGTTTTAAGGAGCGGAGACAAAATGTTTACGAGATAAAAAAAATATACAAAAAAGGTTCTTTTCCGGAAAATGTTTGTCTGCTCCTACAGCCACTCCTAACACCAACAGCAGGATGCCAGATAAACAGCACAGGGAATTTATATCCAGGTTTTCCTTTCAATCAAAGATAAGACTAACCAACAACAAATCCGTATTCCATGAACTCCACACATTTCTCCTGCTGTGGAAATAAACAGGCTGAGAAGTGCTACAGAACAACCACTCTTGTAGGAAGCAACTGGACTGAAATTGGATCCAAATCCTCACCCAGAGATGGGAAGGAACTTTCAGGCTCTTCTGCACTTGTCACTCGTGGAAATTACCTCAAGGCCAGGAGCGTTTTTATGTTAAACTATAAAACGTTGTCCCCTGAGAAGCTGAGATCTTACACGCTGATTGGAAGGGTGACAATTCCTTACCCTGCAGAAGGGCTCCTTGGCTTGGATTTCCTTTGCTCCGATGAGTTTCAGCCCCGGGACGTTGTTCTGCAGCCCCCTCTCATACAGAGCTTTGAGCCTCGGAATTTCATCCCGTTCCACGGCTACAATCAGCTTTGGGAAGGACAACAAGGCACAGCAGTGAGCAAAACACACAGAGCCAGGGCAGGTCTGGCATCGAGCCCGAGCAACAGGGAATGAGTGAACAGCGAATCGAACAAATCAAGGGGTGGGGAAATGGCTGGTTGCACAAGATTCTATCATTTGATACTACTGCTGAGAAAGCACTAATATATTATCGAGAGTGAAAAAAACCAAATGTTAAACTGTAGTTTTAAGTTACTACCAATGGGTAACATTTGCTACAAGTACCACGAGACCACGGATGGGAACGTGAAAGAAGAGAACGCGAATTTAAAGGGCCACTGGGGGTGTTTCAAAAATAAATAAAACTGAACTTAACCCAAGATGTACAAATCTCAGCTTCCACAAGAGAATAAGGGTACGTTCTGACATGGTGACTGTACCAGCTCCACTTCACTTACCCATGGAGTTTGCTCACAGCTACCACGAGAGGTGGATTACCTTGAATTACCTGTGCCAGGCTGGCACAGACCATGATACTTCCAGGCCTAGCTCAGGTCTGGCCCACAGGCACGAAGCTCTCCAAGCCTGGGGCTGCTTTGTGTAAATCTTCCTGTAAAACCTCACCATCCTCTTCCCTGGAATGAACACTGCCAGGGAAGTATCATACGATCATGGAATTGTTTAGGCTGGAAAAGCCCTTTAGGATCACAAGTCCAGCCATCTCCCAGCACTGCCAAGGCCACCACTGCCCCATGTCCCCAGGTGCCACATCCACAGGGTTTGGAAATCCTTCCAGGGATGGGGACTCCATCCCTGCCCTGGGCAGCTGTGCCAGGGCTGGACAACCCTTTCCATGAAGGAATTTTTCCCAATATCCAATCTAAACTCACTTTGCTGCAACGTGAGGATCATATGATCACAAAAAGCAGCCTCAGCCTCACATATAAAATGATGAAATTCCAGGTGATCCCTGAGGGCCAAGACCTTGGGGTTAGGAGAGCCAATCCTACAGAAAAAGCAGCCTAGTGATAGCTGAAGAGCCCTGAATCGAATTTTAGGAACAACTAGGAAAAGGATATGGGATAATAGAGAGAACTCTAATGTTCCACTGCAAAACTCCGGAGTCTGACCACACCTGGAACGCTCTGCACAGCTCTGGTCCTTGCCTCGCACCCAAGACACACTGAACTAGAAATGGTTCAGAGCACAAAGACAGGGCGGGGAGAGCCATGGAAAAGCTTCTCCAAGAGGAATGACAGCAGAGTAAGACTCACCAGCTGGGAAGGAGGATTTTGGGGGAGGAAGGGATACTAAATTATGTGCAACTTGGAGAGCGTGAGCCCAGATCAGCAGTTCAGCATCTCCTCCTGCACAGGGGCCATTGGGTGAAGGTTGTAGGAGCCAAAATGATATAACTCCATGCAGCGGGTTGCTGATCTCTGGCAGCGCTCCTCAAAGTGTGCTCTGATGCAAAAGATTTTAACGGAAAGACACTTGGAAGAGAAATCCATTGAGAGCTACCACAGACACTCATCTTTTTGGGACAAGACCACAACCAGGCCTATGCTACACATTACACAGCCTCAGCTTCCAAAGGTAAGGCAAAACCAGACAGGAATTCCTGTACCTTCCCACACTGTTTGTACGGAATTCCCTTCTGGTCACAGTACTGGTAGCAGAGGGCTGCCCCCTGCACACACAGCTTGGCCTTCAGGGAGCCAGGGGTGTAGTAAATCCCGCTGTGGATCACACCGCTGTTACGGCCACTCTGGTGGTGAGCTAAAGAGGAAGGAAAATACGTCATTAAAATACATTTGTTCACACTGAATCACTTCAGCTGTCTGAAAAGCGGGTTATTTGAGGTCCTGCCTTAAATCAGCGTTGCAAGAGATGCTCAAATGAGTAACTGCACAGCAAACACAATGAATTCCTCCCTTGGTCTCGAAAGGGTAGAGAAACACTGACACAGCACGACCTGGTTAATGATAATCCATCCCACCTTTCAATGTGTTGGATCAACAGGGACAAAACCCCCCCAAACTCACAATTTTTTTCATCCAACACCAAAAAAAAAAAAAAAAAAAAAAAGACAAAAAATATTTTACATGCTAAGATTATTTTTGAGAAATCTAATTTTTAAAATGAAACGTATCCATCCCCTGGGGTTCCTTCAGCTCCCTGCAGGATCTGCCCTTGCCCTTCTACCACCTGCACTGCACCTTACTCTGGTTGATCACCCTCCTTGTCCTCTCTCCTGACGTTCCTGCGCTGCTGCAGCCCCAGGAGTCAGACCTGCAGCTCTCAGACACTGAACATTCAGGATTTTTTAGCTTAAAGCCTGACATTAAGTTTAAAGTCTGAGCTGAAGTCCCAGCAGCGAAGCACAGACTGATGAAAACTCTGCTTTTCCACTGAAGGATGTGTCCTTGGGAGAAGAGTATAAGGAATTTTTTGTTAGGGTAAAGCCAGCGGTGCCAGGAAGTCAAGATGCTGTTCCCAAGGGAGAATCATCACAGAATCCCAAAGTGGTTTGGGTTGGGAGGGATTTTAAAGCCCATCTTGTTCCACCCCCTGCCACAGGCAGGGACACCTTCCACTATCCCAGGTTGCTCCGAGGCCCGTCCAACCTGTCCTTGGACACTCCCAGGTTGACGGGACATCCATCACCCACTTCAGTGACGAGGGCTCTCCCACAGCTCCTACCCTAAAAGCAGAGCCCTTCGCAGGGACGGCCATGAAATCCCGAGGGTTTTTTGTTTTGTTTTTTTTGGTTTTTTTCCGGCAGCGCGTGCTTCGGCACGGCCTCTGGAAGGACGGGCCACCTGGACCCGCTCCGTACCCAGCTCCTTCTCCTTCTCCAGCACGGCGAAGGACAGCGAGGGGTGACGCTGGATGAGCTCCCGGGCCGCCGCCAGCCCCACGATCCCGGCGCCCACCACCACCACGTCGAAAGTGCTGCGGGGAACACGGGCACGGCCGTCAGGGACGGGGGAAAAAGGGGACAGGGGGTCCAGGGAATACAGGGATATAGGGAACACAGGGGGCAGGGGATATAGGGGATTTAAGGGATATGGGGAATATAGCGGATTGCGGACAGGGGAAAAGGATAGGGAGTAGGGGTATGGGATAGGGGTTGGGAGAAGGGGAAGAGGATGGAGATAGGGGATATAGGGGACAGGGATATAGGAAATATACAGGATGCAGGGAATACAGGAGACCAGGGGACGGGGGAAAAGGATAGAGGGTAGGGGAATGGGAGAGGGGATAGGAAAAGGGAAGAGGATAGAGAGAGGGGATAGGAATAGGGAAAAGGGGATAGGGGATACAGAGGATGGGGGATACAGGGAATAGGGTGAGGGGAGAAAGGATACAGGGGATATAGGAGCCAGAGAAAGGGGAGAAGGGATATAGGAGATAGGGGCAGGCGATACAGGGGAGAGAAGTGAGGGGAGGCGGAAAGGGAGAAGGGACTGGATGCGGGGAATGGATAAGGGGGATAGGCGGCGGTGCGGGGCGGGCTCTCACCTCTCGCCGCGGCTCCGGGGCCGCCACAGCGCCGCAGCCCCGCCCGGGCCCCTCAGCGCCGCCGCCATCTTGGGGGCGGAGACAGCGCCGGGCCGGGTCGGCCGAGCCCGCGGCCCCCGCCGCCTCCTCCTTCTCCTTCTCCGCCTTCTCCTCCGCCTTCTCCGCCTCCTCCGCCTCCGCCAGCCGCTCCGCCGGGCCGGGCCGGGCCGGGCAGGGCAGGGCAGAGCCGCCCCAGGTTCGGCCCTCGGGGCAGCCCGGCGGCGGTGACGGGCCACCCCCCCCCCCCCCCCGCCGCTGTGCAGCCGCGGGTCCCGCCGGGCGGACAGCCCCGGTGAGGCCTGGAGGGGGGCGCGGCCCTCCCCGCCCCGTGCTGCTGCTGCTCCAAGTAACATCTCTGTTTTCCCTGTCTGTTCTCCAAGGAGGTGATGATGGTGCTGGGGAGACTCGTGAGGAAGAAGCCGCCGCCGCCGTCGCCGCCGGGCAGCTGCAGAGCGTTCTGGGGATGGCTGAACGCCGTGTTCAACAAGTAAGAGTGAGTCGCTGGGCAGTTAATCGGTGGTCAGGTCCCGCGGACCCCGCAGCGAGGTTTGTGAAAGAGGGGAATCAAATCCCTGCGCCGCAGTAGAACTTAATGCCTTCTCTTTTCCGCCACATTGCACGTCGGTGCTTGGCAGGGGGCGTTCCGTACCTGCTTCCCATCCCAAAGCTGTGACCCTCCAGAGGAAAGTCTATGCTGTGCCCCCTCCATGGGGTGGCCACACGGATTCTCTCCCTAAATCCTGGTCTTCTTTGACCCCAAACGCATTTAAATCTGTAGCACAACCAACCCCCTTAACTTACTCAGAACAACATCAAACCAACCCATCACTTACAAAAGTGATGCAGCCACAGGAGGGTTTCAGATTTAAAAAAGAGAAAACTCTTCTCTGTGAAACTTTCTCTGCCCATAACTTTTGCCAGGAGCTAACAGTTTTGCCTTATGTCCTCTGGTTGTGTGGGAAGGGTTGTGTGTTGTAGCTGATTACTGAAACTAAACCAGACAGGAGCCTCTTCCAGGTCTCTGCCTTCATCATTCCTCGCCAGACTAAGAAATGCATCCTTCTCCAGAACGGACCCAAGAAGTTTAACTATTGCTGAAGTGCGTTTTGTATGACATGCTGTAACTGTTGAAAAAAAACAGGCTGCCCGAGGCAGTGGTGGAGTCACCATTCCTGGAGGTTTTCAAGAAACATGTGGATGTGGCACTAGAGGACATGGTTTAGTGGTGAACATGGTGGTGGTGCTGGGTTGGTGGTTGGACTTCATGATCTTAAAGGCCGTTCCCAGCCTTAACAAGTCCATGATTCTATGAAAAGGATTCAGGAATGACATATCTGTGACAGGTTTCAAGATGTTTCTATATAATCAACGTTTCAGAGAGAAATTAGCAGTGATAAAGCCTCTGGGAAGAGAAAGGTGGTTTTTTTCTCTCTCCCTACAGACGTGGAAAGAAGCAATCAGGAGGGTTAAGTCCAGTTGCATTTGCACTCTTTTTTTTCTTATTACCAAAAGCATCTGCCATTTCAAACAAGTTAAAAAAAACTCCTGTCAGACTAAGAACCTCACAGTCCAAATGACGGCATGTGCAGTAAATCACATCCTTAGTTTTGGTATCTCGCCACACACATAAGCAGATATTTTGCTGTGGAGCTTTTTAATTGCCAAGGGAATAACTTCTGCCCCCTGTGGATGCTCTCTGTGTCGTGGCAGGGTGGACTACGAGCGGATCCAGGCCGTGGGCCCTGACCGGGCGGCCTCGGAGTGGCTGCTGCGCTGCGGGGCCTTGGTGCGGTTCCAGGGCTCCCCAAAGTGGCAGCAGGACTACAACGGGCTCCCCACGGGGCCCCTGGGCAAGTACAAGATAGAAGCAATTAATGCCACCGACTCCTGCATCATGTACAGAGGATTTGACTATCTGGGTAACGTGAGCTTGTTCTTAGTGTTCTTAATTTCAGTCGCATCAAAGCGTCGATAACTGTGTCATTGTCTCATGCCTTAGCAAGAGACTGAGAAATCTCTTGTGGGTTTTTTTCCCCTTAAAATGGCTTTATGAGTTCCTAAGGTTTTGCTGGAGGTGTGTGATTGGGAACTTCATCAGCCCTTGCCTGAAATGTCCATAGCACTAAGGAAGTGCCACAAATTTTGATGAGTTGGCACCAAAAGGACTATAAATATTCCTTTTGTTCTACACCAAGCCATGACTTTGGTGTTTCTGAAGTCGTAATTCTGCTTGTTCTCCAGGTATTGTCTTCAAAGACAGAAAGCAAACACATGGTTTCTTACAAAAGATGAAAAAGGTGTTTTGGGTCTCCTTTAAATAGCAGAAACCAAAATGGGCAACAGTTATTGTTAATATTTTTTCATAGTAGGGGACCTTAAATTTCCTGCATTAGCACATTTCTGTGTCAGGGTCATTGTTTATCACCCAAACTTGCAGATTTTTTGTGACGTGCCCATGTCAAAGTTCTTCAAATGTTACCAAAAGGGTTTTCATTTATTTGAGGTACCACAGAAGGACTTTGGGAGATTCATTGTGTGTTATGGCCCCACGTATACAGGAACTTGTTGCTGGGTGGGTTTGGAGGCAGAACTGAACAACCTGCACCGGTTGGTCCTGGCACTCTGAATCAAGTCCTTGTTTTTATCTTTCCAGATGGTCTGGAGCACGTCACGGATATCAAGCTGGAGAAGTGCATGTACATCCAGGACGAGTGTCTGCAGAGGCTCAGCGAGACAAACAACCTGCAGAAGAGTCTCCTCCAGCTGAAGATCATCTCCTGTGGGAACGTCACAGACAAAGGCATCCTTGCCCTTCACAAGCTGATGTACGTGAGCCCCTGACCGCTTCCACAGCACCCTCGTCCCAGGCTGTCTTGGGAGCGCGTGGGGTGGAAGGGCTGGAGTCCAGCTGTTCCAGATGTGTGAGGCTGCTCCCTGTCACCTGTGCCTCAAGGTCCTGGGGCAGACCTGAGTCCTGGGGCATGGGATGCACTTGGGTACTGCACCTCTGTAGCTAAAAACCTCAAGCACTTCATAAAAAAAGCTTCCATTAGAACCGGTCACCTTATAAAATACTAAAAAGGACTACAGTAGAATAATCCTTTCTCTAATTTCTCTGTCAGCAGTTAAATAGTAGTTGCTGATTTTCTTTTTAAATATTTACAGGAACCTTGAGTATTTGTATCTGAGTGACCTTCCTGGAATCAGAGAGAAAGAAACCACCTTTCATGCCCTTCAGCAGGCGCTGCCAAAGCTGGAGCTGGAGCTGGACTTGGAATAAACATGACAGCACGTAACTGAGATGTGACTTCCTAGTATGTATCATATATCGCATAAATTAAGTTGTAGACGCTGCTGTATTTCCTGGTGTGGAAATAAGCCCAGCTCTCCCACTCCAGCCTCAAAAGCTGTACGTTACGTTTTCAGAAATCATGCACTGAAGTTTTGTTAAGCTTAAACTAAATGGTGGGTATCAGCAGAGAAGGCAAGCTTCTGTACAGTCATCTGTTTCCCGTGTTCATAGGCAGCTGTTCATACCTCAGTGAGAAGCATTCAGCTATTTTATTGCACAGAAATAAAGTGACAGTGACAATGGGCAGTGAAGCCACAGCACTGGGCGCGGTCGGTTGTGTTGGTGCTGTGGGAACAAGGGCTGTTCACTCTCAGAGAATCCCACCCAGTCGGCGGGAGCTGATTTAATAAAAGAGGTCATGGGCCATTTTTGTGTTCTTCATGCTTTGACTTGTGTTGTCTGGTTTCAATGGAGTGATCCACAGGCAGGCAGGGTCACCTCCTCAGGAGCACTGGATGGAACAGGGCTGGCTGTGGCGGAGCAGTGGCTCTTAGATATGCCCTTGTGCACATTTTTGCCATGTGCTGACATGAACCGAGTGAGTTCTGTGCAGCTCTTTACCTGCATCCTCATCACTGCTGATAAATAGAATCGTAGCATCACTAAGGTTGGAAAAGCCTCCAAGACCATGGACTCCAACTGTTCCTCCAGCACTGCCAAGGCCACCACTGACCCACATCTCCAAGTGCCACATCCACAGGGCTTTTAAATCCCTCCAGGGATGGGGACTCCACCACTGCCCTGGGCAGCTGTGCCAGGGCT
>JAWMRA010000161.1:62238243-62248955 GCA_035584735.1 Pseudotriccus pelzelni | reverse complement strand
CCCCCAGCTCCCTCAGCTGCTCCTGCTGCTCCAGCCCCTTCCCAGCTCCCTTCCCTTCCCTGCACACGCTCCAGCCCTTCCGTGTCCTTGTTGTGAGGGGCCCAAAACTGCCCCCAGGAATGGAAGTGCCTCAGCTGTGCCAGCACAGGGGGAAAGCCTCATCCTCAGGGAGAACACAGCATTTTTAGCCAAATTCCTACCTTTGGTGGTAGGGAAGGGCAGGAGGCAGCGACTCCAAGGAAGCAGATCCATAGGGCTGTCTCAGACATGGATCTCCCTGTGTAAGGAAACAAAAGGCCGACAGGTACAATCTGAGGACATGGGATCTGTCCCACTGAAATGGCTCTGACTGTTGTGGAACACAGAATGTACTGGGAAAAGAAAACATTTTTGCTCTTAGTTTCAAGTAAAAATATAAATCCAGTAAAATGGAAAAACAAGCTTCATTTCTTTTATTCAAAATCAACCCAGTATTACATCCTGAGATTCCACAAACCCAAGTCACCCTTAATACAAACACTTAGGTAGAATTCCTGCCTGTGTCTGGCCGTTGTTGTGAATTATGTTCATGATTAGTTTTGATCAAAACAATTCCTGTAACTACAAGCAAGTGGCTTCACTATTGTCAGGAACAGCAAAGAAGAGCAACCTCAATCAACGGATGAAACACTCAGGAGAAACTCTGAAAAGAGTAAAGAGACAAGAGGTTATGGTTGATGTGTTCCCCTGGGAGTGGTGCCTGTTGAGCCTGTCACTACCAGTAGCTGTAACACTCTGTGATCTGTAAGCGCACTAGCAAGGCAGGGGTGTCTCTGGAGCAGGCTGGGAACTACCCGGAGCAGTCAGGCAGCCTCTCATCAGGCTGGACTCACTTTGTGCATGTCACAGCATTTAGTAATTTAGTTTTCCACCGTGTATCCTCCCTTTGTAAATCCCGAATTCATCCTTGAACTTTGAACAATCAACTCTGAATGTGGTCAGATGTTTGGGAAGTGGTAGTTGGATTTCCTTGTTTTGCAGCAGTGCTTCTTGCTGTCCAAAGCTGGGAGAACGTTTCTGCTGGTCAGCTGGGGCAGGTGCTGGAACTAAAGGAAAAGTTACACCGAGTGTATTTGTGTGGAATGAGAATAAAGCACACGCTTCCTTTTTCACATGGAAAAATGTCACTATTCCTACTGTAATCCTGTACTTCTCATACTAGGAGTCATGGATCTGGGGTTCTGTGACTGGACTGCAACCAGATCAACTCATTAAAGGCATTTCTTCCCATCATCCAGGGCAAGAAAAATATTGCTGTTATATCCCATGGCATAGAAACGGAAGAGGCGACTCAGTTTGATCCAGGAATTTATTGTTCTCCATCCCTCACCTCCACCTTCCCTGCCTGTTACCAGCTCAGCCTTACAGCTGCCGTGGGGAATGTGGCTCTCAGGAATGACTCACATTGTGACTATGGATCTGGGAACTCAAGACAGAGTCCAGACCGGCTGAAGCAGCAGGGAATTTGTTGGCAACTCCAGCTGCAGAAACACCCAGTGGGTGGTGTAACATGCGGAACTGAGTATGGGATCACATCCCATCACCAGTTACAAACAGAACTGGGCATTTTTTCCATCTCTGTAATTTGGGATTAAAAAGCACCAAAAAGATCCCAAATTAAACCAGCCACATGAGTGTGCCCAGTTTGTTCAGCTCTCCTGCTACTCTTTGTCAGGAATGCACATTCCTAGATAACCCTGATGGCTCACTGGGCTGTGCTGCTTATCCCTGGTGCCCCGTAGAGCCGTAGTGCAGTATCCAGTTCGTATGGATTTACTCTTTAGCCAGGAGGTTTGTTTTCTCCTCAGGATAAAACTGAGACCAGTCCAACACCCTAAACTGCCAGCACAGCCCAGCTCCTGGGAGCCAATGAAAGAACCAGCCCCTCCTCAGGCACAGAACATGAAATATTGTGGAAAAGTTACCCCTGGCACGTGCTTCCGAGTCAGGCTGGCTGGTTTCCGAGCTGTTTTTTCGCGTTCTTTCCCCAGATCCACTGCCTCCCTGAAGCTGTCAAAGTAGGGATGCTGCAGCAGCTGCTCGCAGGTCTGCCTCTCCGCAGGGTCCATCCGAAGGCACCCCTGGAAAAGAGGAAGGATCACACAAAACACTCATGAAACAGGTCTGCACAATTCCAGCTCCTCACCACAGCCAACGAGTATTCCTACAGGTGCATGTCATAATTTTTTTAATGGATTATAAGAGTGGCTTTTCAGTCAGCAGGAAGCCTGAGGAGCAGCTGATACCCAGCAACTGCAGCAATTAATCAAGGAATCATGGAATGGTTTGGGTTGGGAAGGACCTTAAAGCCCATCTCATTCCAGCTCCCTGCCATGGGCAGGGACACCTTCCACTATCCCAGGTTGCTCCAAGCCCCACCCAACCTGGCCTTGGACACTTCCAGGGATGGGGAGTCCACAGCTGTAGTAGGAATTGTAGCTCGAGGAGCAGGGGCAGGAAACCACCTCTATTTTTCAATTAATCTCTCATAACTCAGCCCCCAACTCACACCATTTACTGACAAGTGACACAGATGCCATTTGCTCATCTCAGTGCAGGGCTGGAGCTTTCTTACCTTCATGAGAGACAGAGCAGAGTATGAAATATTGGGGAACTTCATTTCCAATGTCTCCTGGAGGGGAAAAAAACAGTGAGTGTACTCATATCAGCAAGCTTTTCATTCACCAGGGGACGGAGACCCAGCTTCCCATAGCAATGTGGCCTGTTCCTCACAAAATGCCTCCCTCGCTCCGTGGGCTCACCGAGGATGTGCCACCAGAAATGGGGGGAAGGGCTGGAGGTCAATAATTTTTTGACCGTTTTTACATAGTGTAGAAGTTAAAATGTCACGAGACGGGTTCAGCCACCTCCAAGTAATACCCTGGTGCACACTGGCAAAGCAAAGGGCAAAGCTTTTGGACTGGGAAAAAATGCTGCGCAGCAAAGTACTGGTCAAAGCTGAGAGAGGCTTTTCCAGCTCCACTGCCAAAGCGGGCAGCACATGGGTAAAAAGAAGCAGGAGCACTTCCCTGTCCTAACACCCTGTCTCCTTAGAACTGCAGAGTGGATTAGAGAGGAAGAGACCGGTTAGCACCAGGCTCAGGGGAACTGCATCTGGAGGAGGCAGCTCTTACCATGCTCTCCGGGTCTGGAATTCTTACCCCGCTGAAGAACTGGTTGGTGCTGAACACTTGCTGGTGCCTGGGAATGAGATCCCCTTGGACCAAGAATAAAAAGAAAAGTTGGATTAATTTGCTGTTTTTCCAGTACAAGGCTGATCCCATCCAAGAGAACATCCAAAGAGATGGAATGCCACCAAGTGAGCTGAGGAAATGTTCTTCTGTGACAACTAATGTCAATTTGGGCCATCAGTGATCCCACACCTGTGTGACTGTGCTGAGGGAAAGGCAGGGCCACAAGTGTTCCAGCTTCAGAAGAATTTAACTCATACTAGTGCCATTCTCTTTGGACACTCCTGAGTGTTGTACGGAGAAGAGCTGAAGTGCAGCTCCACCAGGAATGTGCTGCAGCTTTTCCCCAGGGCAGCTTTTTTGAAGCTTAGAACAGCTCAGAGCAAGGAAAATGCTAAAATCAAGCCCATAACAAAGAGCCAGTAAAATGCCAGCCCCCATAATGGCACAGCTTCCACCAAGGAGCTTTGCTCACTCCAGCACCTGGATCCAACCTGCTGGCTGAAACCCTGTCATTAAAAATAAATCGTAACTGCCTAACACTGGCTTTAATGGATTCTGGAGGATGAAGCAATCGGTGTAGAACTATTTTTCTAGCTAAGGAGCTTATCTGTTTAAAGCCATTAGTTTTATAAACTGCTCAGTAAAAATTACAACTCTCAGTTCAGTCCAACAAATTTCAATTAAAAGTGGGGGAGTTGTTCGTTGCCAGGCAAGAAATCAGATGTTACACACCAAGATCAAATAGAATCAGTGAGACTGCATTCATTTAAGTGTTATGGGGGTAGTGGCTCTTTTATTTAACAAATAATTCTGGCGTGGCTCCTAAAATTCCTTGATGAATAAAGACAAACACGTGAAACAGACAAGTTGTGAACATTTTTGTGAACAAGTGTGAACATTTTCATACTCCCATTCCCAGGCACAGAGACATCCACAGGCACTGGCCACACTTATGAGACCTCCAAAGCTGGGGTGAACTGAATCCAACTATTCACTGACCACTTTGCTTGATAGCAAATCCTGAAAAATACCAGGATCTTTCAAACCTTTATGCAAAACATTCCTGTTCCTTCCTGACACAGGCACCTCATTTCCCTGTGTGGAGACAGGTGAAGATGTGGGAAGCACAGCAGGAGAGGCAGCTGTTCCTGTGCTGTCCCAACCCAACGGGCACCTCGGCAGTCACTGAGCCACCCCAAGGGACCAGGAGGTCCCTAACACATCCCACATCTTTCCTAATTTGCCCAGCACCACATTCACCTTCCCAGAGGCAGCCACTAAAGACAGTGGAGGGACGGTTCCAGGCAGTCTGCAGGCAATGATCCTGCTTCCACAGCCCTGTACTCTGGGAGCCAGGAAAACCCAGCTCCCTTTTAAGGACAGGAACACCTCAAATAAGCCAACACCTACTGCCAGGGAGAGATCCATGGGGTAAATTCACCTCTTGGCTATTCCCGATTCCCACCACAGAGGAGAGCTCCAGTCCTGCCAGGGGCCGTGGGGAGGCTGTGCAGGGGGACACTCACCCAGGGTTCTCTGGATGAGGACACTCACCCAGGGTTGTCCGGATGAGGACACTCACCCAGGGTTCTCCGGATAAGGACACTCACCCAGGGTTGTCCGGATGAGGACACTCACCCAGGGTTCTCTGGATGGGGACACTCACCCAGGGTTGTCCGGATGAGGACACTCACCCAAGGTTCTCTGGATAAGGACACTCACCCAGGGTTGTCCGGATGAGGTACAGCTGGTCCACGTCAGACTTGCCCGGCCAGAGTGGGACCCCCGAGAGCAGCTCGGCGAAGACGCAGCCGATGGCCCAGACGTCCACGGGGGGCCCGTAATGGGTGTCCCCCACCAGCAGCTCCGGGGAGCGGTACCACCGCGTGGCCACGTAGTCGGTGTAGTAGTCACTGGGACCGGCTGGGTTGGGGTCAGGCAGGAGAGAAACAACCAGGAGTGTGGGATCAGGGCGATGCAGACGAGCCCTCATCAGCTGCTGCACATGCTGGGGCACCGCCTGGGCAGGCAGTGGCTGCAGGAATGGGGTGAGTCTCTGGCCTCAACAGGACCCTACTTTGGAAACACTTCGGATCTGGCAAAAATCAGGACCATGTTTTTCTCCAAATGAAAATGTTCAGAGCTCACAGCAGGGCCCTGCACCAGCCAGTGAGCAGTTCCCAGAGCCCACGTGATTTGTCTGAACAGGAGCTAAAATAAACCAGATTAGGGGGTTTATTTACAAGGAAAATGCGAAGCCATTGTTTGCGGAGGCAGCCAGAGGGGTCTGGCTGCCAGGGAACTCCAGCTGTGTCTCCAGCACTGCATAAACAACGGCTGGACAGCTCCAAGATGCCCAAGGCTGACTTCCATCTGCCAGTGCCAGCACCCCCAGCAGCTCAGCTGCCCCAGCAGGGAGCTCAGGCTGTTTACAGACCCCTGTCACCGCGGTGTCTGGGCTCCTTCCTTTAAGGTTTGGGATCTCTACCCAGCCTTTAGCAGAGCTTCCCTGGGAAGACACAACAGCCTTTTATATAGGATGCTTTGCAGACGCATCAGGCAAAGGCAAGTGAGTGTTTGAAAGGCTGATCCTGCACTTCAGTGGAGCTTTCCCGTGTTAACAATCCGTGTGTGTAGCAGCACTCACTCAGTATTCGAGCAAATCCGAAGTCACAGAGTTTGATGACGGAGTGCTTTGTTATCAGGATGTTTTCTGGCTTTACATCTCGGTGGATGCACTGCAAACAGAAAAAGGCAAGGTTAGAATCAAGTATTTAACCTGTCCCTCAGATAAAGACCCTCGTAATTCGTCCACACACCCCCTGCACGTTGTGCCAGGCAATCATTCCTGCTGAAGGAGATGGAAGGATTTCTGAGCAGCAGCTAAATCCACGTCCCGTTGGGCAGGACAGTTACCTGCCCACAGCCCACCTTTGGGATGAGACTGTGCAGGTTCCCACCTCAGCTGCACAGCTCTGTGTCACCTGGACCACACGGAGTCAGCTCCCAGAACCAGCTGGGAAGCTCCTGGAATGATCCTGCTGGCAAAGCTCAGCAAGAGCTCGGTCTCACCTGTGCTGATCTCTGCTCATTGACCTGCTCAGCACAGGTGAGACACATCCAGAGCTCTGTGTCCAGCTCTGGGATCCTCAGCTTCTGGGGATAAATACCTGATGGGAAGAAGTGAAGGAGACCAATCCAGGCTCTCCTCGGTGGTGCCAATGAAAGGACAGAGGCAACAGGTACAGACTGAGCACCTCCATTGAAATCTAAGCAATTCATTTAATGTTTTTTAACTGAGAGGGTGGCCAGACACCCAAACAGGTTGTCCAGGGAGCCTGGGAAGAATCCAGCCTTAGAAATATTCAACCCCTAACTGGAAAAGTTTCTGAGCAGCCTATTCTAGCTGAGCCAGCTTGAGTGGGAGGGCTGGACTAGATGATCTCCCTTCCAACATCGGTAATTCTGTGATTCTTAGGAGGCGACCTTGACCTTCAGAACAACTGGGCTTGGCAAAGAATTTCTGCTGATCAAACTAGCAGAGACCTTCATTTCTTTTGCTCTGCTCAACTCACCAGGGTGTCACTCATGTTTGTCCCTCCCACACAATCATCTCAGCACAAACACCTCAGACTTTCCTCCCTAAGCTGGTGGTAAATTATTGTGTCTCCTCCTGAGGACTGAAACGCTGCTTATTAAAACCACTGTCTTGGAGATCCAAAAAGGGCAGCTGCATAAAACCTCATTACCTGTGATCTACAGCAGGTCAGGCTGCAGCATCTCATTGTTCCCTCTGCTCTAAAACTCCATTAAATCTTTGAGGGGAATGGAAGAAAGACGCAAACCAACAAATCTTGGAAGCAGGAGAGACCTGTGGCCAAGTTCCTGTGGCTCAACTGGACGTAACTCTCCCAGCAAAGACAAAACACCCATCCCAGGGCCATCTCCTGCCCCACTCATAAATCTGAAGCATTGGCAGATGAACAAAAACAAAGACAGTTACAGCTAAGTTTGCTTAAAGAACTTCTCCAAAGGGCTCCTTCTCCTTCCCTGCTTCTTAAAGTGTTCCCACTAAAGCGCCCACAGCTCGTGTCTCCCTCCAGAAAGCAGAGCAGGGGTTGATAAAAGGGGTTTACTGTGTCTAAGTTTTGAAACCTTTTAACTGGTGCCATGATTCAAGGCCCGTGACTGTCAGCAGAAGGACTTTCTGATAAATCAGCAGCAGTTTGCTCAGCTCTCAGCTGGGGAGCTGGGAAGGCATCAGCTGCACAGCACAGGGAACACACAGGGACACATTCCTGTTCCACCTGGAAGCTCGTCTAAGGTCATTAGACCAAATCATTCCTTGACAGCCACCCAAGGGGCCTGTGTGACAGTAAATGCAGCTGTTGTGGGTATACACTGATAGTTCAGACGTGTTTCCTGTTGAACACAGGAAATCCCATCTGATTTCATCCCACGAAAGCTCTGTAATCAGGAAAGTGCCAACAGAACCCCCCTCTTGCCCAAGGCCGTGTCCCAGCAACTGTTAGAGCTGTTTAGGGGACTCACATTGTGTTTGTGGCAGAAGTTCACGGCCTGGAGGGTCTGCCAGGTTATGCTCTTCACCAGGTACTCTGGCACTCTGTGTGAAAAAAACACAGTTGCATTTTGGACATTAAAAATCACTTCAGCTTTACAGGGAAAAGGAAGGGGAGGCCTTTGAGTGCTGACATTGTACAGGCGTCTCTGAGCAAAGTCATCAGGGAAGTCAGAAAACACTTCCAAATCCAGCCAGTGCAACAGGACACAAGGATTTACTGCAGTTAGGAGTGTGACAGAGTGCCTGGGACCACTGTCACAGCCAGGCCTGCCACTGGTGACCACACAGCAATGTCACATCCTGTCCTGTGCCTGTGTTCAGCATCCACGTTTCCTGGCAATCCCAAAATGCCAGCAGGCATCTCTGCCTCTGTAACTAAGGGCTGGAACGGTTGGAGAATCCACGGTATAGATACAGCTGTGCAATGCTGTCATGGCACTGATTGTCCAGGGAGGTGACAAAATAAGGGGAAGGAAGCATCTTCCTACAAGGGTATAAAGCTCTGATTTGGTTTGGATCCCCCCTCCTTCACTCCCAAAGCTGGCAAACACTTCCCAGTCCCCTCTTCTCTCTTTCAGTTGCTGGGCAACAGTTCTTAAACTTCCTTGCTGCCTGTGAGGATCTTCAACAACCCCAGGAAAGGCAGAGGTGGCAAACTTGGCACTTTCGATGTCAGATACAATTTTATTTCACGTGTTCAACGCTGAAAACTTTCCAATTCATTATAAAGAAAAAAACTAAGCCAAAACAATGCAACCCTGGGTTTTTCTCTACGGCACTTTGTGCTGTCACTGCTGAGGGTTTTGTGCTGACACTGCTGTGGCAATGCTAGAGATTCCTTCCAGAAACATCCCAGAATGATGGGAGCGCTCCACTGACAGCCTGACTAGGGGAAGGAGTTCAAAGGACCTGGAAACACCGTGTGCCCACCCACCTTAACCTGATCACAAAAGACTTGACCCTCTGCAAAGATGGGAAGCAAAGTATGCAGCTTGTGTTACATCTTCATCCACACTGGAGTCAGTGTTGACGAACAGAAAGCAACTGTGAAGTATTTTCTTCAAGGAGGGTTATCCATCCTCTCCTTCAGACTCCCGGTGAACTGGTTCAAACTGGGGTGACAGCTGCTCACCAGCTCACAAAGCCATGTGCTATCACCATGCTCCATTCTCCTCGAGCTCCACATCGGGGAGAAAGGGAATAACAGGCTCCCGTTTACTCAACCCCCAGTCAGTCTCCTGCAGGCAGCTCGTTTAGCTCCAGGCCTGTAAAGTGATTTATGAACTGCTGCTTAGCATTTCCACAGCACCAAGCCACCCCGGGTAATTAGGGACAACGTGTTGAGTGGGAGTGTCGTTTACACGGTGTGAAAGAACAAACCCCGCGTGGAGCTCACACTTGGTGCAAGCGCCTGTGTGAGCAGGGAGTTCACTGGGGCTGTGCAGGGAGGTGCAGGCACAGCTCCTGGGAATTCCTGACAACTCACACGTCCTCCCGAGTGTCCAAAAGCCACGCCAATGTGGCACCTGGGGATACGGTTCAGTGGTGGGCTTGGCAGTGCTGGATTAGTTGGACTCGATGGGTCTTAGAGGCTTTTCCAACCTAAACAGTTCCACGAGTCTGTGATTCTGTATCTGGGTGCCCAGTGATGTGCAGCGCAGCTGGGGAGCAGCGGAAGGAGGGCTGGGGGCCCCCAGCACACCCACCCCTGCAGTGACACACCAGCTGCTCCCCAGCCAGCCAGAGCTCACCCAAATACTCTGCTCGGCGCTCCCGTCTCCCTGGAGAGCAGCTCTGCACAGGGACACACACGGGCTCACACGCCATTCCTGGGAATGCCAGTGCTGAACCACAGTAACAGAGCAAGTGCTGGGCACGGGGCTGAGAAACTCTCCTGTAATTAAGGAAATTCCTCTGAGAATCCGCAGGGAAGCAACAAAACGGACACCGTGACTCCTGTGCTCAAAGCTCCCAGGGGTACACATGGGCCACTCACCCCCGGGGGTGCTTGTCCAGCTCGTGGAGAACCGTGTGGTCGCAGTACTCGAACACCAGGTGCAGCTTCCGCTTCCTCCTGAACACCTCCAGCAGGTTCACCAGGTTGGGGTGTTTGAGTTGCTGGAACACACAGGGGATGGACTGCTCAGTTACTGCATGGGGTAAAGGTGTGGGGGACAGGGACTTTGCCTGCAGGTCATAATTCTTTAAGCTGAACCCTTTATACGAGCACAGCACGATGTGAAACACCAACTCAGTCTGCATGTACTTGTTTTAGGAACTGGCCACGGGCAGTAAGTCAGCTTGGCTTCAGCAAGTGCCTCAGATGAAGAATTCACCACTGTGCCCATGGCTGTTCTGGCAGTGCCAGTCACTGTGTGGATCCAGCCTTTCAGGGCACCACAGTGAAAAGCAGCTCTCCACGGAAATCACACAGGGCAAGAGCCTGCAGCAGGCAAACACACACCTGGGAGAAAGCAAGAGCTTCCCTGAGGCACATGGCCTCAGCTGCACCATGTTACTGTCACAGTCTGGATGGGTCAACCAGGAGAATCTTTATTCCCACTTCTTCCACTTCCTCTCAATCCACCTCATGTGTTCATGGAATCCCAGAATGGTTTGGGTTGAAGAGACTCCAAAGATCATCCAATTCCAGCCCCCTGCCACAGGCAGGGACACCTTCCACTAGCCCAGGTTGCTCCAAGCCCCGTCCAACCTGGCCTTGGGCACCTTCAGGGATGTGGCAGTCACAGCTTCTCTGGAATTTCTTCCTAGTATCCAAGGACAAGGGGGAATAACTTCTCACTGACAGAGGGCAGGGTTAGATGGGATACTGGGAAGGAATTCCTGTCTGTGAGGGTGGGGAGGTCCTGGCACAGGTTGCTCAGAGAAGCTGTGGC
>JAWMRA010000161.1:62227732-62238143 GCA_035584735.1 Pseudotriccus pelzelni | reverse complement strand
GAAGCTGTGGCTGCCCCTGGATCCCTGGAAGTGTCCAAGGCCAGGTTGGACAGGGCTTGGAGCAACCTGGGATAGGGAAAGGTGTCCCTGCAGGAGGGTGGAACTGTATGACCTTTGGAGTCCCTTCCAACCGAAACCATTCCAGGATTCTATGGTTGCAAGACTCTACAAACTCCCCCCAGCCTCCCTTGGCTCCTGGCCGCAAAAATCCCTTTGTGTACAAGGCATTTACTGTGTAGAAAAATGATTTATCAGGCCCCACATTTTTTACCGATGAAACGCAATCTCACTGCATCTTTGACAAACACAAGTTGCCTAAGCTAGTAAATACCTCCAAAAACAAACAAACTGTTACTATTTACAGAGAAAAAGCTGAAAAGACAGCCAAGCATGTCTGCACTTGTTAAAATCAACAGTGCCCCACCACAGATCCTGCCATGCCTGGCTACAGCTTTGGATCCCAAAGGATGATCCAGTTCCCAGCTGGGTCTTCAGCAATGATTACTTTCCTTTTCAGATCTGAAATACAATTTAAATGTTAATGCATCTCCAGCATTGTTTATTGAAATGAAACAGCACATCCTGTGTTTGTTTAGGATAGGAATAAAAGGCTGCTTCTCCCCAAGATCTAACTGAAAAATAAATATCCTGCTTTTCTGACATGATAGCCTTTCCCGGCATGGCGCGTGAGCAAATCACGAGCACCCAGGAGAAAGTGGAAAGGGAAAAACTCTGCCTGCTTCTCAGAGCACACAGCTGAGGGTGCTGTGTGCCATCACCTGGCAGCAAGTTTGTAACAAATAAAAGGAAATATTTTTTTCCACACAACACATTCCTAAAGCCTCAGGAAACTATGGAGACCAAATGAATGCAACAGTTCACTTGAGAACTGTTGAGAGAGATGGGACAGACTCCCAGCTCTCTAAGCAAGAAGCAACGGGCACAACCTTTGGCTCCAGAATCCTTGCCCAGAAGCTGGGAGCGCGAAAGAAAACCTTGCCCCATCCTCTCCCTCTTCCTCCTGGGTCTCTCCTCATTTCTGCATGCTTGGTAGACCTGGGGTGTGACCCACTGTAGGTGTTGCCGTGCTTTTATTTTCACCAGTAAAACACCCACACGGAGGGTGAAGGAGTGACCCATTTCTGTGTGAGGATGAGCTGCCACAGAGAGCCCAGGGAAGGATCAGCAAAGACAAGGCGCTGCCATGGCTCACAGGTGCCGGCCCTGCCCTCTGTCCCACGCGTGAGCCCGCACAGCCCCTGCCACTGGATCCACAGCTGGATCCTCCTGCACCACAGGCTCCCACACTGCGGATCCCCCCCGAGACCAGCGGCTCGGAAAGGGCGTTTTAAAGGAGGAGCTGGGGCAGATTTATCAGCCGGGGAGCCGGGAGAGTTAACATTCCATGGCTGTCCCCCTCCTGGTGCTGGGATCCGTTCAGGATCACTTTTTGCCCAGGTGTTTTACGCCAGTCCTGGACCGACTCTCCCAGCCTGGGCTGGGGAGGATCACCCGGCGTCGCCATCCCCGGACAAGTGGGACGGACATTCCCCGGCACCGGCTTTCTCCCGACCTGGGCACTTCACGGTGCTCCCTCGCACCCGAATCTTTCCCTCTCCCCCCTTCACGACACGCCATCGCCTCACAGATGCCCTCACGCCCCCCCTTCTCTTCACGGCTGCCCTCGCAGCCTGTCCCTCCGTGACGCCCTGTCCCCCTCACGGCTCCCCCCAGCCCTGTCCCCCTCACGGCTGCCCTCGCACCCCGTCCCCTCACGACACTCTGTCCCCCCTCACACTCCATCCCCTCACGGCTCCCCCCCGTCCCCGGCAGCTCCCTGAGGGCTCCCCGGCTCCCTGTCCCGGTCTCCCCACGGCGGGCACAGCCCGTGCGGGGAGCGGGGCTCCGGACCCCCCCCCGCAGCCGCCCACCTTGAGCATGCGGATCTCCCTCAGGGCGATCTTCCTGATCACCGGGTCCTCCTCGGACTCCAGGAACTTCTTGATGGCCACGATCTGCCCCGTGTCCTTGTTGCGGCACTTGAAGACGACGCCGTAGGAGCCCTCCCCGAGCTTGCCCAGCTTCTCGTAGCGCTCCATGGCGCCGGGCGCGGCCCCGCCGCGCTCCCCCTCACGGCGCTCGGGCGGCGGAGCCGGGGCGGACCCGCGGGCTTGGGTGTCTCCCCGGCGGGCACGGCCCTCGGGAACCGCCCCGGGAACACCGGGAGGGCCGGGGCAGTCCCCGGGAGGCAGGGAGAGAGGAGGAGGAGGAGGAGGAGGAGGAGGAGGGACATCCCCGTGGCCTCTCCCGGCGCCACACGCTGACCCCCTCACAAGCCCCCCGCCATGGTCGCGGAATCACAGAACGGCAGGGTGGTTCGGCTTGGAAGGGGCCGTAAAGATCATCCGACCCCAACCCCCCTTGCCGTGATCGTGTTGTCCTTGCCGCTCTTTGCCTTTCCAGAGGGTGTCTGGTTTTGACTCTTTAACTTCCCTGCAGGGTTGGAAGTGGGAACACCCTTCCACAGGCCCGGCCGGCCTTAAGCAGCACCTCCAGCTCCCTTCTGAAAGGAGGAAACCTCCGGAAAACCTGGAGGTTTGCTGGAACATCTTCCTTCTGCATCGTTCCAGCATCTCAGGTACGTCACCTGATGGATTCCTGCCAGCAACCAGACCCTTTTATTGAGCATTTCTACCTTTTACCTTCCCATTCTCTTTCCTGGTGTGGGTCCCCGGATCCTCAGTCCTCTCCTCATCCCCTGAGGAAAGCGGCCTTTTGTGGTGATAACCAACATTAGATCTGGAGATCTGTGTGGACACCCTGCCCCATCCTATGCCTCCTCCCTCCCCAGTCCTTTCTTGAGGTGCTTCCCAGCTCTGTGCAGGGAAAAGATCCACTAGTGATTTTTCTTCCCAAGCCACATCCATCAGGGATGTGTGGTCTCCTCGCATTCCCAGCTGCCAAGATTCGCCCACAATCTTCTGCAGAGGAGGAATGTGGATGTGTATTTGTTCACCAGTAACTGCCAGTTCTCTGCGTTGTCCAAAGGCACATTCGTTCCATTATTTACAACTCTCCTCAGCACATCCCTAAGGATCTGGGATACAGGTACACAACGCAGCCAGCCTCTGCTTTTCCAACCAGCCAGCTCCTGAGTGGATCCATGGTGATGCCAGGTGACCGGGCTGGAAAGAACTGCTATTTCTATTTATTTCTATTTTTTCTATTTCTCATTCCCCTGCCGTTCGCAGACCTTCTGCACGTGGGAGCTGCCGTGTGGCTCCCGGCAGTCTGGAGGACGGAGGAGAGCGGCGCCAGGCCCTTCCCACAACGGCCACAAAACCTGGAGACCAGCGGGACTCTCCCGAGATCTCTCTGACAAGGTATTGTTCCCAGCAAGCCACCACACCACGGCATCGAATAAAGCAGTTTATTTGGCATAGACTGAACTGCAACAGAAATTCCCGTGGAACAAAGCCTGGTTACACAAACTGGACGAGTGCAGTTAAGAGTCTCAGTTACACCTAAACGACTAAACAAGATTAAAAAAAAGCACATTTCAGAGTCTCCCAGTCTTGTCCTTCCCATCCAGAGACACCGTGGCTCACTGATGCATTGTACCTTTCTTCTCTAAAGAGATGGCAGCACAATTCCAGGTGTGTTTTTTCGGTTACAAGGAATTCGGTTAGGAAATCCAAAGAGATTAATCCACAGGCTGCTTGCTCTTCACATAGTGTTTGTACTTCCAAGAGTACTTCCGAGAGCACTGGGAGCCTGCTTTAAGGCTTTCACGTTGGATACACGACCTCGTGCATCCAGGAACTTTGATAACTGTCGGAAGAGGAACGAGGGGGCTGGGCGAGTTTTTGCTTCATAAACCCCAATTCCCCCCAAACCAGGCTTTCCCAACCCTGGCTGAAATGTCACAAAAACAAAGATACAGACGATAACAGACTAAATTAAACAGTCCAATGCAAATTATACTAATCAGAGTCACCAAGACTGGCCGGGTTGGCTGTGGAGCACACCAACCCCTTGTGTGATACGGAATACAAGTGAGGTTTTGCACAAGGAAGATCATGCCAAAAATGCCACTGTCGGTAAAACCAGCACAAAGCATTTCACAACATGCCATTAGAAATGCTTCAACAGCTAAAAAAGATTTGATTAAACAAGAACTTTCCTAAGTTTATTATGATCCAGCAAACCAAAGCCATTTGTGTCATTCAAAGAAAAATACTTTCAGCTCGTTATTTCTGCATGACAGTGTCATGACCTAAGAGTTATTTACTCCAGTTATTCCCCATAAATATTCAGATTTTATTTACAGGTTTCTCTAGTCTTTTAGAGATCTCCTTTAAGGGTTTTCAAAGATGAAGCCAAAATTACCTTCTGCGGTGAATGAGGTAAATTAGAAATTGTTTGCTCTACAATATCTACACCTGGTGCTTCACTTTGTCTTAATTCTTGTTTCAAGGTCTCTGCAGACCAGCAGTTGCACCATTTGAGGTTAATCACCAGTCACTGTTACCTGTGAAGTAATTTCAGTACTAGAGAACTCCACTTCTTTAACAGACAAAAATTACACATCCTGCTTTTAATAGTGCTGATCTAATTCCAGCTTAAACCACGTTTTCCATACTCTGTGGTGTGATTTTAAAGTTTTATCTGTACACTTACTATTTCTGAAGCTTTGACACAGTTGTCAGAACTGAAAAGCTTGACTTGATGTCAAGTCAGCAAGAATTAGTTTTGAATGACAGTGGCTAAAATGTTAACTGTGCGCAGGGCTGTTTTCCCTTCCAGTCCTGCCAAACACGAACCTCCAGCTGTCTCTAGTAACAAGAAAACATCACTGAGCCAAGACAATTCCCCCAATGTTAAATTATGGATCACGTAGCCCGATGCCGACACAGACAATCCAGCACCAAACCATTCCAAGTTGTCACACACCGTTACTGCTCCGTTAAAACGACCTGTGAATTCCGGCCTGCCCTTCCCAGGGAGCAGATCTCTGGAGCTGAACAGGCAGCAGTTTGCTGCGGCATTTCATTAAAACAAAAAAAAACCCCTTCAATTTAAATGTTTATGAGCTGCTACTGCACCTGCCCACGGACTGTGTTCACATCAAAGCCAGCAGGGTAATGTGAGGTAGTAAAACCAGATGCTCTCCTGGAGTCAGTCTATATTTAATGGTACCTCAAGAATTTTAATTAATGAGGAAGACAAAAGGAACCGATGTGACTCTTCAGTGGAGGAAGAAAAAGGGAAAGTTAAAAAACGCAGGTGACAAAAGAGGGAAAAAGTGATCAAAGCTTGGATATAGAATACTGGTTCTTATCATGTTTGTTTTTACTACCCAGCTGGGGAAATAACCCTTCCCAAACCACTGTCTGGAATGCTGCACAGCCTCAGTTATCCCGACGGGCTCCCCTCTGGAATAGCATAAACAAACTATACGTCATGGGCAGTCGGATACATGATACTTTCATTCATTAAGGATGATGACCAGGTACAATTTCCATGTCACCTCACAAGGCTTATCCCTAATTTATGAAAATAAAGCATATATATATTTTGTACATTTTTATATATATATAAATATATATATATAAAAAATACACACTGCCGGTCAACTTCACACACCTGCACACACACACACACACGGATATTGGACACACCCACCCAGGAGCAACGAGGCTGATATCAATATTCTACTTTGTGTACACACACCCTACGTCTAGGAAGTAAGAAAAATCCCTTTTATGGCAATTCTGCAGGCAGAAAAATCAGTACAAAATACTTTGTTGTACAAAAACTGTGGGTTTTTTTATTCCTTTTTTTTTTTTTTTTTTTTACAAGATCACCCAACACGGTAACACACCCCCCTCGGTAATGAGCTGCATCCCTACAAGGAAAAGGAATAATCAAATCTTTATACAATTGTAAAAAAAAAAAAAAAATAAAAAAAATTGTAAGCTGCTCTGCAACCTTCCTTTGCTAAAAGTTAGAGACATTACCCCATCCTAGCAGCAGATTAATAAATAAGGATTAAATAGTCTATTATACAAAGCCATACCCAATGGCAGATTTCAAACCGAAAAGCTTTGCAGATACTTCCACTTCCTACACGAATCTTTTTTTTATTAAGAATAAGACTCAGTATAAAACAGGGCAACAGCCAGCACTGGATCTATATCTACAGACTAACAGGAAAATCCAAGGGAAGAAAAATATTTAACAGTTTATGGCACCTTTACTGCATAACATGTTTCAAGGCTCTGTTTCCCTACAACTAACGAGTAAAGGGCTCTTCATCTCAGCTTTTATTAAGCAAACTCCATATAACCAACCACACAGTGGCAAGAGACAGAACCAGCTGCTCCCAGCTGCAAAAATGGATTGATTTCCACCCTAAAAACCAGCACAGCTTCGGTGTCAAGGAAAGCAACGGCAAGTTCCAGTTTCCTAATGCTCCTTTGTTCCTCCTGAGGCAAATTCCCTCTGTTATCTGCGTTGGGTGGGCATCGCTCAGTAACTGTTTTCATGTCCAGCCAGGATGTAGAGGTTGCTGTGAGCCTGAGGGTTTTCCGTGGGCCTGCTCTCCAACACCACCACTCTGCAACCAAAGACAAACAGGATCCGGGCATTTTAGTGACAAAAGGTAAAAAGCACGTGGTGTGACTGCTGAGGAGGAAACTCCCGCGTTTCTACAGCCTGGAGGTTCTCCCAGAGATCTCGGGTGTTTCATTCTTTAAAGCACTTCCCTTGTTTTGCAGCGTCACTTCTGATACACTCCCTACAGTGTGATACATCGTGGGAGGTGTCCCTGCCATGGTACTGGATGATCTTTAAGGTCCCTTCCAACCCAAACCATTCCATGGTTCCATGATCTGCGGCCCGAGAATGTTTATCCCTCCCACACCTTGTGATGCGCATCGGCCACTAACCCAAACAATTCTCCTCCCTCCTAACTATTTATCCCCAATGGGTTCACAGGGGTCACTCAACCCCATCTCTGCCTTTGTCCTGCTGGATCATATTCCTGTGGGCTGCTCTGGAAAACGAGTCTCTCCCTGTCTTGGCACACACTGACTACTGTCCCATCCCCTGCTGGACCTTGACCAGCAGCTGACGTGCTTGGGCCTTTGCCCTCCCCTCTCCTTCCAAAATGCCTGCATTTCTCTGCCCCAGCTCCTAGGAAAATATCCTGTTGTTTTTAGGATTACACTCCTCTCTCTTTTTTCTTTTCCTCAAGATTTTCAAAAGAAGTCTCTTAACTCCCTCTGCACCTGACCAGTTCTGGAGTGACCCAGGGCAGAAAGGTGCTACCACATCCCATTGCTGGAATGGCAGGAAAGAATCCTGCTCCAGCTGATCAGAGATGGACAACACAAACCAGAGGGTCTGGCAGTTCAAAAGCCAGATGGATCAGGGATTTAAGTCCAGGAGGTATTCAAGGCCAGGGTGGATGGGGATTGGAACAACCACTCCCAGTGGAAGGTGTCCCTGCCCGCGGCAGGGAGGTGGAACAAGATGAGCTTTAAGGTCCCTTCCATCCCAAACCATTCAGGGATTCTGTGACTGGAACTGCTTTCTGCATTCCTTCCTATCTACTCCTACATTTACCAGCGAAACCACAAGTGCACACATCCAACCCCGACAAACCTGGAGGCAGCTGCACCTCCTTCCCACCTCTGGAATCAGCTGGATGTCAGGGATAATGAGTGAATTTAGCCCACTGTGATTAAAACTGGGGAGTGTTCTGGTCTGCCCTGCTATTTCCATATCAGCAGAGATTATTTTTAACTATCGAGCTGCCAAGATAATTCACAGTTTACCAGGAAAATCCAAGCCAGGAGCAGGCTTTTCCAGGCATCCAAGGGCACCTCTCATCTCTCCCTGTCACCTGCTGCCTACAGACAGAGCTGTGGTGGGCTGGAAGCCAGTTCCAGCTGGGAAACTGGAAAAGCTGCTTTAAATAAAACAACAGGTTTCTGTTTCTTCAGGGTGATTTACCTGTCTGACCCCAGCAAGCGGAAAACCCTCGTTTCATCCGATATCTCCTGGGTCACCTGGAGAAAAATGGAGGTACTTAGATCTGTTTCGGGGGCAAAACGAAATTTATTGGTCTGAGTTGGAAGGAAAATAAAATTCAACTGCAACTTGGTGCAAACTACAGGAAGGAAAATAAAATTCAACTGCAACTTGGTGCAAACTACAGGAGGGAAAAAGATAAAC
This sequence comes from Pseudotriccus pelzelni, assembly GCA_035584735.1. Lineage (NCBI taxonomy): Eukaryota > Metazoa > Chordata > Aves > Passeriformes > Tyrannidae > Pseudotriccus > Pseudotriccus pelzelni. The sequence continues at coordinate 62,229,902 of JAWMRA010000161.1, read as the reverse complement.
TGATCATGGAGCACGAGCATTGCCGGTAGGGAAGGAGTGGGAGGAGCCAAAGGATCAAGGGATAAATAAGGAACAGGAATATAAATTAAACCTTCCTGGAGAAGCTGGGAGATCACTTACTTCATCTGACTTAAAGCTCTTGCCCTGCATCCCATGTTTCCAGAAGGCCAGCACGCTGTCCTGAAGGCACACTGCAGAGAAAAAACACAAATCACACCCTGTTATTCCCCGGGTCTTTGTATCCCTAAGGATTCTGGAGAAAAGGGTATAAACACAATTCCAACTACACATTTGAATTATTATATCCACTTCAAAATAGAACTATTTTTTATATATATTCAAAATTGAATTATTATATTTATGTCAAAATAGATGACAAGTGGGATGAGTTTTCCCTTCAGGAACAGAGGGAGCACAGAACTCCCAACTCTGAGTGATTTAATTCTATAATTCCAAGAGATTTTTACAGCACAAATACTTGTCTGACAACTACAAGCAAAGGCTCCTGTCCTCTGATAATCTCGAGACAGCAGCTTGCCCTCTAAGAATCAGACTGCAATATTATCATCCTGACTATAAAAAAATGGCTGTGCCACACTTGAAATAAAATCCCAACTTCCAGAAGACTAACACAAAGTTACGTATTACTAAAACACTTTCTCCTCCCCAGATTTTTTTCTCAGTGCTATGGAAATGAGCAGAAACCAGAAGTCTTTCAGCCAGAGTTCTTAAACCCCTGGGAGACAAGACAGAAGCAACTCACTCACCCACGGACTCGATGCAGAAATCAAAGCTCAGCTCTGAGGCCAGTTTCTTGCTTGACTTCAGTTTCCCTTGTAAATTCACTATTTTCACAAATTCTTGAGAGAAAACAGAAAAATAAGTATTAAAACCCACTGCTGAAAAGGATTTAAGAGATACCAATTTCATTTTCAGGCATAAAGAAATACCCAAAGTTAACATCTACAGTATTTGCCTAAAATGAACCCAAGAGCATCTTTCCCTCAAAATAAAAATAGAGAACTTTTTTTGTACTCCTGGCATGTTTTTAGACTCTACTGACAGAATGATGCACACATGAGGAGAGAAAGTGGAACTACAAGTCTCAAAATGAAATCCCACTTATCCAAACTGTAGCTTTCTGGAAATATTTCAGTTTAGAAATGAAGGGAGAAAAATTAACTTGTGGGTAGAGTTCAGCTCAACAGCTGTGGCAAAACAAGTTTTGCACGAGGTGTAGGAGGTTTTCCAAGGGAATTGTTACTCACTGTCCAGGCAGACCAGGACAGTGTCCCTTTCCAGCTGTGTCACGTGAATGGCATCCAACTGCTGATTGCCTGAGGAAAAACAGAGCAGATTATTTCATACACATAAAAAGACCCATCTCAGCCTCCTCTCAGCAAAGCTACAGCCTTTTCACCGGGCTGTTTGTTACTCTGAATTATTTTTAAGGCTCCAAGATCCGAGAATGTTCTGGGAGGACAAACCCCTCAGTTCAAAGCAGATATTTAATATAAAAATAAGAGAGGCACCATAATGAACAGAAGGAGCCATCAAGGGAATCCTTGCTCCTAAAAAATGCTCCTTTCCCATAAATCCACATCTGGAAAGATTATTGTGCTGATACCAAGCTAGATTTAATAGAAATGCATAGAATTTTTTAGTGTTTATTAATGAAGTTGTTGGTGCAGCTTTAAAGGTGAAAACAGGATATCCAACAAGGGCAGCAGAAAAAAAGCAGCTGCAAAATATCAACCAGGTTGTGAAGATAATCCAAATCCTTGCTTATTAAAGGCACCTGAAGATGACAAACCTCCCCCAAGGGCTGGAGGATGGAACAGAATTCATTTCTGGATTCTTTACACAGGAGAGGAGGGGAAAGAGCAGGAAGACTGATCCCAGGAAACAGAGTGGGACCACAAAGGAGAACCCAGTCAGGAGGGTCTGGTTAGTGTTTAAGGAGATTTGGAAAGTAAAAGGTGTGTCTGAAGTGGAAGTTTTTTAACAAGGCCAGTTTATACTGAGGTGGGTGGGTCAGCACAAGAACACAGAGAATCATGGAATTATAGAATTGTTGGGAATGAAGGGACCTTAAAGCCCATCTCATTCCACCCCCTGCCATGGGCAGGGACACCTTCCACTAGCCCAGGTTGCTCCAAGCCCCGTCCAA
>JAWMRA010000161.1:62174952-62186998 GCA_035584735.1 Pseudotriccus pelzelni | reverse complement strand
GCAGCCACAGCTTCTCTGGGCAACCTGTGCCAGGGCCTGCCCACCCTCACAGGGAAGAATTCCTTCCCAATATCCCACCTCTCCCTGCCCTCTGGCAGTGGGAAGCCATTCCCCCTTGTCCTGTCCCTCCATCCCTTATAAATAGTCCCTCTCCAAGTTTCTTGTAGCTCCCTTCAGGTCCTGGAAGGCCACAGTCAGGTCACATTGAAGCTTCTCTTTTCCAGGCTGAACAATCCCAATCCCCCCAGCCTTTCCTCATGGGAGAGGTGCTCCATCTATCCCACCCACTGCTCTTTCAAAAGATAAATTTACACGCTAATTTTACTTTCCAGTTTCTCCTGCAGTGGCATCACATGAGAGGCATCACTCTGGATCTCCCAAGCTGAACATTGCAGGAGGACAAATATTGACTTTGTGGGTGCTTTCCACATGGACAATGCCACTCCTCGACCTTCAGAACACACAGCAGGACAAAGCAGGAGGCAGAATTCCCAGCTGTCACTCCCTATTGCCACATTTCCAGTACTTCCAGTTTCCCTCCTTGAAGGAGCAGAACCCAGAGCGCACAGAAGGACGGGGATTTAAACGAATTCCACATTAAAATCTGAATCCCAGATCCATGACTGGCACTCCAGACCATGGGTATAATGCAAATAAAGGTTTAAATGTTATTTACTTTTGCTGGCAGTTGGTGAAATTTAGATAGTTTATCTCTTGCCGGGCAAACTGGGAGGAGGGGAACCCACCTTTCACTCACAGACTTCAAACACTTTCTTACTCAAGGCCAATTAACTCAAGCAATAAGGGATTAACAGCTCATTAATGACGTTGGGCCGACTCCTTTTATTCCCCAGAAAACCAAGGGAAGGATTTGTACGAGCAAAGTGGCTTTGCAGGTCTCAGCGGCCACTAAAACACTTAATTCTCATTCCTAGCCACGATTATTAAGACAAAGACCTATGGCAGGGAGGATAATGATAATAAAGCAAAGATAAACGCAAATCTTAACATTTACTGGGGGGGGGGGGGGAAGAAGAACAAAAGAAGTCAGCTCTGTGCTTCCAAGCAAGAGGTTGGTTTTCTCCTCCGAAATTTTCTTGGCAGATAATCCTTTGAAAAATATTTGGCATCATTCTTTCAGAACTGAAAAGCTAAAGCTAGAAACAGCCCCCTGACCACAAAAGTACCATTTAGCAACTGAGGCTGCACAAAAGATACAAACAAATACCACGTGGGGGGGGAGAGGGGGGAAAAATATATGAAAAAGCCCTGATTTTGACTCAGTTGCGGCAAAAACTGAACCAGAAAAGAACCTCTTCGAGTTACAACCACGTGCATTAGATGGGTTTGAAAAGCTCCTGGAAATAGCTCACCTTCCTGGGGTACAACAGGCATTTTTGAACATGAGATCGTGAAAATCAAAGAAGGTCCGTGAAGTGCTTGATGTACTTAAAATTTGAGCAGATGCCCAACAGCTTTACTGGCCAGGGTACAAACAGGGGAAAGAAAATAGGAAAAAAAAAAAAAAGAAAAAGAAAATATACCTTCAAATACATTAAGCTACAAACCAAGATGGATTTTAAAAGGGTTTATTCGCCAGAAGATAGGGAGAGTAAGTATAAAACAATTTTATTGTATGAAATGCATAGACCATGACACAGGGGAAAAAAAAAAAACAAGCCAGTATTATGGAGAACACATTCAAGTAACTTTAAAAGATTATGTATGTTAGCAGCTGCAGGGGAATTTATTTATTCCTTAGAGATGAAAGAACTGAGAGATGTGACAACCAAAGTATTTGAAAGAAAATATCTGTGTCACTTCTTTTCACTGACAAAATAAAATAGTCTGGCTTTCCAGTGTCTGAAGGAAAAGGCAATGGGTTTGGGGTTTTTTTTTTAATTAAAAGCTGAAGAATTTAAGATCATCATTTACATCTTGACCAAAGGAAAGGGAAATTTTAACTCCTTTGTGACCACTAGATAACACGCAATAAATGTGTCTCTTCAGAAAAACAAAACTGAGGAACCAACCACCACTGGCATTTTAAAAGAGGAAAAAACTGGAATTCTGAGGTTGCACCTCTTATATCAAGCCTTTCAAACCCAAGGTACAAATTCCTATTGGCTCCTTTTCCTTATCCTAATTTACCTGATAGAACCTAGAGAGGTGCAGGTGAAAAATGTAGATTTAAGCAGAAAAATCTCCCTCCAATCGAGCTGCTCAGTGATCACCTCCTGAACGTTTCAGTTCCTCAGAGACAAGCACAGAGTGACAAAATGCAAAGCAACGAGCCCTAAAGCTGCCTTGATGAAAACAGGGCTGGGTGGTTTTGCTCTTTGTTGTCGTTATTGTTAAATAAAACAGCAACCAGAACTGGAAAAATTAATTAAAAAAAAAAAAAAGAAAAAAGCAGCTGTGTAATCAAAGAAGTTAAAGGAAAATTAATTAAAAACAGGAGCTGGGAGATTCTTTTCCTGTTCTGCAATTAAGCTTTGGGTTGCATCTGTCCTGGATCAATTGTCACCTGCTTGGGGGTGGGAAACGGGTAAGAGATGATGCTCCTTTCTCATACTGGGACAGCTGTTTCTACTGGAGCAAAACCCAACATTTACTTACAACCTGAATTTTAAGGTGATGAAACAGCGATCAGAAATATTTCTAACGCGGTGGAAAATTCAAAATCCCAGCCCGGAATTCTGTTGCAATGAACAGAATTGACATTTCAGGAGGTTTTTTTTAATGAGGAAAACCAGGAGTTCTCAATGTGCTAGCACACGAGAAAGGTTAGAGATAAAATATATGTTGCATTTATGATGATTAAGAGAAGAGGAAATATGCTGCCATTTCACTACAGATGATAACCTGCACGATTTTCAGCTCTCTTCATCCCCTCACACTTTATTTTTAGCCAGAATGGAGGGGAGACAACGTTTTGCTTTTCCCTTTTCAATTTTTAAGATGCTTTTCTCAATTTCGGACTGCTTAACTCACTGAAACGATGTCACCTGAAAACAAGACCCACTCAGAAATGAGAATCTTTTCCTACACTTGAACCTCCAGTTACCAGGCACCAGTTTCACTTCAGTCACCTGATTTCAAGCACTTGGCCAGGGGCATCCTCACTTCTTTACTGGTTCAGCTTTCTTTCAAAATTGAACCAAACCCACACTGCTCAAACATTGTGCATCATTGCATCATGAGAATACCGTAGTGATAAATGAGGCCTGGCGATTTAACCGGAAGTTTAAAGAGGTATTTTTACATTTTAATACACTTGGGAACATTTTTCACCTTGCCTTAGTCCTATTTGTCCCTTAATGTTTTTCAGCTCGCCTTTGCTTGATCCCTGGGGAATTTTCAAGGCACATCCCTCTATCCCAGGAAGCTGCTCAGCCTGCAAGCCCACAGAGCTCGGCAAATGCAATCCTCTCCCTGCGGCAGCTGCGTGCATTTTCCATGGACCAGCCTTCCTGAGCCAGACACCGCTAAGGAATGCGTTGGAGAAAGCCAGAGGAAATCGTGGTAGGGACTCTGCACAGCCTGGCCGCTTCCCTGTTCCCAAAACTATCCCTCAGCTCTGCTCTAGGAAGCACAACAAAGCACACAGGGAAAGCTGCTCAGGGAATCGTGGAATGGTTTGGGTGGGAAGGGACCTTAAAGCCCATCTAGTTCCAACCCCTCTGCCGTGGGCAGGGACACCTTCCACCGGCCCAGGTTGCTCCAAGCCCCGTCCAACCTGGCCTGGAACACTTCCAGGGATGAGGAAATGCACATCATGCCTTCCTGGAGCAAAGCCACAGCCTGCCTGTCCTCCTCCTCCATCCCATCAGGAGCTCCAGCCAGCACAGTCAGTCCCTACTCCAGACTTCCCACTGCAGGATTTACACAAACCTCAACACCCACGGAATGAGAAAAAGGGAAAATTTATGTTCATGTGCCCTGGAGCAGGCGCTGGGTTGGATGCTGAAGAGATGGCAGATCATAAAACATTCCCAAGATCTCCCTGCCCACCCTCAGAAATCCCTCTGTCCCACTGATATGCTGAGCCAAACTTAAAAACAGGCTCCGGACAGGAACCGTTTGGCAAAGTTTAAAAGGCACTGTGTTAATCCAGAAGTTAGTCCTGCCTCTTCCCAATTAATCAAGGAGCAGAGCTCAAGCAGTGCTTTAAATTTAATCCCAGACACGCCTGACAAAACAAAATGGTTTTATCAGAAACTGCTTATCCTGGGGACTGTCTGGGGTCTGGGCTGGGAATACCTGCAAGGGATACATCAAACACTCTCCCTTTCCCCGCTGCAGACCAAATGCCTCAAATTTTCAGCTGCTGCTGTTTTCCAAGCCCTCATAAATAAAACACAAAGAGCTGAAGCTGCTCATCACTGGAGAGCAAGGAGCACTCACCAGGCAGTGCTTCCTGTCAAATTTTAATGACTTCGGTTTGATCAAGACAAAATACATCCATAAAAGATGGCACAGCCTCACCTTTATTCTTTTTACCATGTTTTACATCTCTGTGCCTGTGCAAGACTTTGCCACTTATCTTCCCTTGGGATTAACGAGTGAATTCCCCAAACATCTTTGGGAGTCTAAGGGTTGTAACTCAGCTGTGATCCTGCACGTCTGTACATTAAACAGCGAGTTAAGGCAAATGTAACACAATTCTATATTGCTTGAATAACAATGGTCAGCAAAGAATCACTCACACAGCTGAGAACAGAACACAAATACAGCTTTTTGGGGTGCACCAGCCCCTCAAAAATAAGAAATGATGACTTTAATGCTGCACAGGACAAGGCTACTCAAAAAAGTACCTCAGGGATGATTTCTTATCAATAAGACAATAATGTCCCCCTGCAATGACCTCTTCACTCTGAAGAGAAACAGCACCTGCCTTTCTGGAGGGTCTCAAAATTCCCATTTCAACAGGCTGCAAATCCAGCTCTTCACACTGAGCTGAAAATACGGTTCATTCAGCTTTTCTCAGTCACTCTTCCTCCACCCAAACCTTCCTCATCTCTGTGAAAACACGAACCTCCCCAGACACCACATCCGTGCAGAAGACACGAAAACAGCCTCGTGAGGAGAGTAATTCCAACATGCCAAGGTATCAAATGTGGCATTTTAAAGATGCCGCTTGGAAGGATCAGCACACGCAGCAGTTCCGGACACCAGGACTGGGGTGCTTTGAGGGCATCCCTGACTGCATCCTGAGCAACCTTTTCACTATCTGCAGGAGCAGAGAGGTCAGCAGAAACACACAGCAACACACAGGACAACAGAAAATGCTGGAAGAGGCAAAGGCTTTGGAGCAAAAGACTCAGCTCTTGTTACTCTCCCTCTGTTGCATAAAAAGCCAGATCTTTTCCTGCCTGTTCCCAACATACTGACCAGTGTCTGCTCAAAGTGTATCTTCGTGTTACTGAGTCTCAAAAGTGAGCAATTTTGAGAGGTCTGTCATGTTAAATCCACCTGATCCATGATTCAACTGACTCTTGACACAGCAGAGAGGAATGTGCCACCCTGTCTCCTGTTCCCTGACACAGAGATAAGATGTTGAGCCTTTCCCTAAAGCTCCTCCACTTTCCTGATGTTCCTGCCCAGAGAAGCTGTGGCTGCGCCCTGGAAGTGTCCAAGGCCAGGCTGGATGGGGCTTGGAGCAACCTGGGCTAGTGGAAGGTGTCCCTGCCCATGGCAAGGGGTGAATGAGATGAGCTTTAAGGTCCCTTCCAGCCCTCTGATTCTGTGATTGTCATACTGTTTGCTGTTTCCACCAGCTGTGCCAGGGCAGGCTGTGCACCCACCAGCTGTGCCAGGGCAGGCTGCAGGGCCCTGATTTACTGCCACACTTAAGCCTGTGCCTAACTTTAAGTGCAAGAGTAGATCCACTGACTTCAGTGGTTTAAGGTTCGACATTTGTAAGTAAGTTGCTGAACAAGGACCTACATTATTCATCTGAAACCCCGGGTAATGCATTTCTTAGGAAATAACTGTAGCAAACTCCACAAATCCCTGCTGAAAGGACATCCTAAAGCCGTGTCTGGATAGAGAGATTAGCTGGGATTGCTTTGTAAACACTGCACATACATACATACATATACACATTATTTTTAAATCAGGCAGTGCAATTCAGCTTGCCAAGATCCCAGCTCTGCCTCCCTGGGAGGAGACAGGAGAGGGGACAGAGCAGCCAGCAAAGCAGCACAGCACAGACCAGCCCTCCCCATAACGCAGCCATAGAGGGGGCGATGCAATTAAGCAAACTAATTGGAGTGCAAGTGTAGGTGCTTATACCACAGACTGCCAGGGAGCACCAGCCATACCCGCAGTTCAGCTCCTCTGATTGCAATAGCAAGATGATATAAAGCTGTGTCAATCTATGAAAGAGGCATAAAATGCTGCAAGCAGAGAAAGCAGGCACCTTCTTGATTCAGGGACCCCCTGGAGCAGCAGAGTCCCCCTTCCCGGGGTTTAGAGCCCCAGTACCTGAGGGAGGTACCTGAGCCAGCCCTGCTCCAGCCCAGCCATCACCAGCCCACAGTGATGGAGCAGAAGGAAGGAGAAACCTGGGGGCCCTGGCCCCAAAGCAGGGTTGGTGAGGCAGGGAGCGTGAAGCTCAGCCTAAATCCCTTAAACCCCTTACCCTTCAGGGTAAGGGGGGATGTCTCCAGTGACCTGCTCCCACCTCCCAAGCACCCAGCTGCCCCAGCAGCAGGAGCCTTGGGCACGGCTGGGCCATGGCAGGACCCTGATGCCCAGAGCCTCTCGGCACTTGCACGATGAGCGCTAACCAGCTGGAAGTATTTCCTCCAGGTGGGTTTCGCGTGGCTGGGAGGGAAGGCAGGAATGGCATTGCAGGATGCATCCCACTGGCTGTACTACCCCATTTGTGGGGTCCAGAGCAGGGGACCCACATTTGCAAGGAACTCAGAGAGGCAGGAAGCACACAGTGTTGTTGCTCCTGCCGCTGGAGTTATCCCTGGGAGCCTGTGGGAGCGGCCAGGGTGGCATTAGCAGGGACAGCACGGCGCATGCCTTGCTGCCGGTGACCAGGAGCTGCCTCGCAAAATGAGCTGAAACGACACGGGTTTGAGCCATTTCATAAAATGTAATCGAGAATTATATCCCCCTTGTGCAATTCCACCAGATAGTCAAAAAAACCCCCAGAACTCTGTCAAAAGGATCTCATTCCACATTCAGCCTGATGAGCAGCTGGAGAAATCCTTGCTGCATCCAGGCGTGTTTGTTGGCATATGGGATGTGCCATTACCCTGTGCACCTTTTCCATACATTGTGCCGTGTCCGTGCACAGGGGTGACCCATGGGGGTGTCTGTGGGTGCACACAGGTCCGTGTATGTGTCCCTGCCAAACCTGGCAGAGGGTGGAAGAGGGCCACGACTGGGATGGCTTCATCTTCCTCACTGTGCCGCAGCTGAGGGGATTCCAGTAGTGGGAAGCAGGGAGAGCCAAACGTTATGGATCCCTCAACCACAGTTGTTTGTCCCCGTGTGCATTGCTGGTCTTTTGCATTAAAATATATGTTGTTAAATTTATGCCTTAATATATATATATGTGTAATACGGCTGAGTTACAGTTGCTGTGGGAACTATAACTTTCTCTTTGCCAAGAGGCTGTTATATGTCTTATTATGTTGTATCATCTGGAGGGTGGCTGGGAACAAGATTGCTGCTGTTAATCCTTCAGCACGGAGGGTGATTAGAGCCAGCCAGACCCGAGCTGTGTGCAGGGGCTGTGCCTGCAGGTGGGCAGCAGCACAGGGCTGGTTACTCTGCTCGTTTGAGGCAGAGGATCCGGGCTCTGGGAAACATCAGGGTGTGAAGCACCAGCGTGAGCTGCTCTGCTGGCCCCCCTGGAGCTCTGCTGGGGCACGGGCTGTTGGCTGGGGACGAGGGCAGCTTTGCTTGGGTTGGGACCAGCCACGCTCCCACCTCTCCATCCTCACTGCAGAAGACAAACAGGGTCAAGTCCTGCTTCCCCCAGAGCAGGTTTTGGGCTGGCTCCCCATCTCTGCTGGCCTGAGCATCACTCTGCACTTGGGAGCAACTTGAGAGAAGGGCAGATCCAACACCCCATGGGACTGTGAAGCTGCTCCTGCCCAACTCCACCTTGACCTGTTGGCATCAGTGGGACATGCCCAAGCTCTGGGCCACAGGGTTCACTCCTGGGGGAGAATCCACAGCCCCTTCCATAATTCCCTGATCCCAGCACAGCTTCACAGAGGATGTGTCCTCCCATCTCACTGGGCTCGGGAATCATACTGATCCCTGCACACAGAGACAGGGCAGCAGCTGGGACACCGGGATACTGCCGGGACCTCATCACACCAACCCTGCCGGAGGCAGGATTCATTCCCGAAATCCTGGTGCCGGGTCCTCCTGACACCGTGGAGGGGTTTGTTTGTGTTTCAGCTGCCGCCGAGGTGGCTGATTAAAGGCTTTAATGGACCGTGGAGCGGGTTGATTTGGTGGGAGGCTGCTGTAAAGAGCCAGGCACGCTGTGAGCGCGCTCACGGGAGGTGTAAACAGGGATGCGTTTGCTACCACATGTCCACTCTCCTCGTAATGAAATGCAAATTGCTCACCGAGAAAGGGGCCCGGGACGTGGATGTTTGTGAGAGGCTGAACCGGCTTCTTAGCGTTTAAATATTTATTCCTTTTCTCCCGATTATTTGTTTTAATTTGCAGAAGCCACGGTGTTGAGAAGCTTCAAGGTGCAGCATTTAAAGGGAAGGGAAGTAATTTCTAGCTGTTAGGTCCTGCCCCACCCGAGCCCTCCCTTGCTCCTGTAACAGCCACATCTCCTACGGTCTGCTAAAGAGAGATTTGGGTGACTGGGGACCCGTGGGGATAAAATTCCTGGCGCGGAAAGGCAGCATTGACTCCAAACTCCAGCAGTGACCCAAGGAGCAGTGTATGTGGAGCAGGACCTGGCAGTGCCAGCGCTGCAGGGATCCCTCATCACACTTCCCCAGGTCCAAACTGGAGCAGGGCTGAGAGCTGCAGCTCCCAAACCTGCCCTTAAGCCAGGTTTGGAGCTCTGGGAAGTCTGGCAGCATGGGAGACTTTTCCTTCGGAGCCCTGATCCCAGGCAGGCTCAGCCCTGGGGCCCACGATCCTGGAGCCAATGGGGTTTCCAGCCCAGAGTCACTCCCTCACATCTCCCCTTGGAGGGCAAGGTCCATCACACCGAGGTGTCCTCTGGAGCATCGTGGCCTCTCATCACTCTCCTGCTGGGGATGATTTGTGCCAGATATAAATAACCCTCCAACTGAGGTTGCAGGAAGGAGTTATTTACAGAGGAGGGATGAATCCCGCTGCAGGCTGATGTTCCCTGCATGACTAATGGCTTGGGCAGCACTAATTTGAGTCTGTCCCCACTGCAAGGAGGTCGAGAGGCAGGGGATGGGATAGGGACAGGGAGGGTTTGGTCCTTGAGCCCCCAGCAACAGGCTGGTCGGAGCATAGCAAGAACGTGGACAGGAGGAGGGGCTTCCCTTGGGCTTTGTCCCATCAGTTCAGATCCTTCCCAGGTGAGTTCTCAGCTTTCATGCTGTTACTCAGCCCTCAAGAGCAAAGATTTCCAGATGAAATTAAAAGGAAAACTGATACATTTGTGGCTTCAAGCCAGGGCTTCATCAAAGCCTAAATCCCTCTCACCAGTGGGGTGAGGGTTTCTCCCCATCCCGTTACAGTGCAACAGAGCAAAACTAACCCAGCACAAACCCAAACACAAAAGATTGGATGAAGCTGCTGGAAGGTGAAGGCATGGCCTTCCTGACTGCCCTGGTCACACTCAAACAGCCTGGCCCTACCTGTGCAAGCCCTGCCTGCGTGGCTGGGCACTGACCAGGCTCCCCAGGGCAGTGGTTACAGCCCCAGACCTGACAGAACTCAAAGGAGCGTTTGGACAATGCTCTCAGGGACAGGGTGGGATTGTTGGGGTATCTGTGCAGGGCCAGGAGTCAGACTGGATGATCCCTGTGGGTCACTTCCAGCTCAGGATATTCTGTGATTCTGTGATCCCTCCCTGCCTGCACATCATCCTGCCCTGCCTGCACATCATCCTGCTCTGCCGGCACTTCCCTCTCTGCCTGCACCCCTTTCCTGTGCATCCCTCCCTGGCAGCACAAACACAGGGCAGGCAGTGCGGTGTTGATGGAAAAGTACTGCAGTGAAATGACAGAGATTTCCCTTCCACAATTCTGATATTTTAAAGTTATTTATGTACTAAATGTCCCAGAGTTGCTATTGTCTCTGCAGCTCCATTCAGTGTTTGCATGCAGCATGAATTCAGCATCCAGGCCTCGGTGCTGGGGGCTGCCTGTGCTGCTCCAGCGCTGTGGGAGGGAGCAGGTGGGAATGGCTCCAGCATCCACACTGCCCTTCGCACCTCCCAGGGCTGCCCAGCCTCTAGCCAGGCCCTTACTGGTGCCTTTCATCAGGTGAAAGTGCAGAAATCAAGGTTTGCTCTATAATTTGCTTTTTAGTTGCAGTAAGGGGTAGGTGGAGGTTTGGAGTAGAGCCGTGGGAGGGGGTGTCAGGGGCAGGACAGTGATTTAGTGTGGCATCTGGGAGATGCTTCAGCTCCCATCCCGGCCCCAGGATGACAGCAGGGTTGGGAGAACATAGACTCATAAATCACAGAATATCCTGAGTTGGAAGGGACTCACAGGGATCATCAAGTCTGACTCCTGACCCTGCACAGGACACCCCAAGAATCCCACAGTGTGCCTGGCTGTGCCAGGGCAGGAGAGACTGGAAAACACCTGGCAACTGCTGCTGCAAGGGAGGGAGACAGCTCACGGCAGGGACAGGGGTGGAAATGTCCATGTGCATCAGGGAAGGCACCTGGAAGTGGTGCTGCCTGCCCTCCCCATGCCTCAGTTTCCCCTCCTGCAGTGTGGGGTGGCTGAGCTCCCTCAGGTGGCTGCCTGAGGCGGGCGCTGTGTTTGGCACCCCACGGCAAAGGCACCTCCCAAGCCCTGTCCTAGGAGTCGGGATGCCCTGGCATGCAGGGAGCCAGGTCCCTGTGCCAGCACCCACCCCAGCTCTGCTGTCCCTGGGACAGCACACTGATCCACCCAGAGGGCTGCATTTCCAGGAGCCCTGCCTGGCATGCCTGGCAGGACACTGCCCTGTTCTGCAGGTCACCTGCCGCCCTTCAGACAGATTTGTCCCTGCCCGTCAGTCAATGTTTGGGTTGCAGGTCACTCCCAGCCCGTTGTCCCTCCCCATGGTCCCGTCTCTGCCTGATTCTGCCATCTCCTGGTCCCACCTGGTCCCACCACCTCCTCTGGCATTGTTTTTCACGGACACTGGCTGGTGTTGGGATTTGCACCACCTGGTTTCCCATCCCTCGCCTCTGCTCCTCGCCTGTCTTTTCTTCTGCCCATTCCATCAGTCCTTTTCTTCTCTCCCCCCATCCCCCCATGTTATTTGTTGTAATTTGGTTTTCTGGCATTCTGCTGGGGTTTATTTTTCTTGGCATCACATCTTTGGGGATTTCACTCACATCATTTCAGCCCAAATTTGCACTGACATCATTATGTTTCTTCTCTTCATTCTGCCCAGTCCTCCTCCGGAGCCAGCGCTTGTTCCCTGCCAGGGTTTGGGGACGGTGCTCCCTGCCCTCATTGCAGGGTTTGCCTCCCTGGCGTGCGAGGGCTCTGGAGCACAGCCTGGCCTCGGGCAGGAGCAGGCACAGCCTGGCTGAGTGTTCCAGGGCTGAGATGGGCAAACACTGCCAGCCTGTGACAGGAGCGGCTGCAGGGGCTGTGCCCAGCTGGGAACAGCGGAGCAGCCTCCAGCCCTGACTGAGTCAGCACATCCTTCCTGCCCCATTTTCCTCAGAACTGTGCTGTCTGCTCCACAGAACGGGGAAGGAGCATGGCCCCACCTGCAGAGCTGCCTCCAGCTCTGGGGTCCTAGGAAGGACATGGAGATGTTGGAGAGAGTCCAGAGGAGGCACCAAGATGGTCAGAGGGCTGGAGCAGCTCTGCTGGGAGGAAAGGCTGGGAGAGCT
>JAWMRA010000161.1:62130126-62141223 GCA_035584735.1 Pseudotriccus pelzelni | reverse complement strand
CGTCCAACCTGGCCTTGGACACTTCCAGGGATCCAGGGGCAGCCACAGCTTCTCTGGGCAACCTGTGCCAGGGCCTAGCCACCCTCATAGCCAGGAATTTGTTCCCAATATCCCATCTAACCCTGCCCTCTGTCAGTTTGAAGCCATTCCCTCTTGTCTCATCCCTGCAGTTCCTGATGCAGAGCTCCTCCTCCAGCTTCGTTGTGGCCCCCTTCAGATCTTGGAATGTTGCTCTGAGGCCTCCAATGCGATCTTCTAAAGCTTGTGGCTGAACAGCCCCAACTTCCAGGCTGATGTGTGATATTCCAACAAGCCTGGAGCATGAATAACATTTCTGCTCTTTTCCACCCCCCCATTTTCCCTTAATATTTTGAAAACAATATACAAATATTCCTGATAAAGCTTCCTTAGCGCTCAGGGCCTTGTGGTTAGCAAGGTAGGGAAGAGGTGGCTGGATCAGCCTTGGGAAATGTAGTTTTCCCTTCGGAAGTTGCTTGTCAGTGACCCAGCACTGCCCTTCACAGACATCTACTCTCCTGATGCCGAGTACGTGGATTTGCTCCTGAACCCGGAACGCTACACGGGCTACAAGGGACCGGACGCCTGGAAAATCTGGAACAGCATTTATGAGGAAAACTGCTTCAAGTAGGTGCTCTGGGAGACGAAGTTCCACGAGCCTGACTCCTGCAGAGGGGCAGGAGTTAATCCCCATCCCCCTGTGCCCGGGCAGGGAGGGCTGTCAGTGGTTGTGTGGCCACCCCACCCGAGTGCCTCGTGTTGCACCAAGACAGACACTTGAGTTTTCCTGCCTGGTTTTCTTTTTCTGAAAAAAGAGGAAAACCCCACCGAAAAACCCCCAGAGAAATTCACATTTTGCTGTTTCCTTTCCCAGCCTTAGCAAAGCTGAAGCACAGAAGGGGTTCTTAGAACCCCTCAGGCTGTTTGGCTGCAGAAGTAGCTACTTCTGCTCTGCGTCTGCACAGCAAGGGGACAGTAACTTATTTACATATCTTATTTAAATGATTTTTTTTTCCCCCCTCTTAGGCCTCAGAATGTAAAAAGACCTTTGGCATCTGGTAGAGGTGAGTCACTTATTTATCTCACTAAGTGGGTTAGTAGTGAACTGATCCCAGCTCCAGGAGCACCAAATGCCCTCTGAGCTGCTTCTCTCGCTGGATGAGAAATATTTTGTAGCTCTTGATTAAATGTAGAGTTTTATGGCACTTGGAAGTGGGTTTTCCTAGCATCCATGATGGAGAAAGGCTGTCTGATCCTCCACTCCTGGAAGAAATGTGAGTTTTGGAGGGACAGAGGAGCAGGGCTGGCCCCTGAGCTCTCCCTGGTTTCTGTACTTGGCAATGCCGAACCATCTGTGAGGGGCTGAGATGAGAACCTGCCTGGGATCCTCCATGGAAACCACCCAGGAAGAGAAGCTCTGCCCTAGAGCCAAGGCTGGACAGTGCAAATGGAAGTAGGGAAGGGGTTTGGAAGCATCAACCTCACTCCTCATCTGTGTGACCTGAACACCTCCAGCAGTACCCTCTGCCATTATCTCCTTTATTTTTCCCCAAACTATGGAGGTGCTTTTCCCCCTCCTCCTTTGATCCTGGTGCAAAGGGTTGGCTCTTCAGGAGCAGCATTGCTGGAGGAAATGTGCAATGTCCTTGGAAATATCAGGTTTTACTTCCTCTGCAAGTATTGATCCCTCCTGCACTGCTCAGGTTACTCAGCACTGTTGCTCATCCGGTGTCTTCACCGCTGCACTTGGAGTCTTCTGTG
This sequence comes from Pseudotriccus pelzelni, assembly GCA_035584735.1. Lineage (NCBI taxonomy): Eukaryota > Metazoa > Chordata > Aves > Passeriformes > Tyrannidae > Pseudotriccus > Pseudotriccus pelzelni. The sequence goes on along the minus strand of JAWMRA010000161.1, from coordinate 62,139,444 downwards.
TTCAGAACATTCCTAAACCTCCCTGGAGAGGCCCCTTCTCTTGTCAGAGCAGAATAACGGAGCAGAGCTTGTGCTTTGGAGTTTAATTTTGGTCGTGTTTAATTTTTTAATCCTCTTTTTCTCTCTCTCTCTCTCTCCACCACTTGTGCTTTTTTTCCACCAGGAGACGACGGAGGTGAGTGGCCTTGTTTGCTTTTACTGATAACAGAAGCAGATGTGTCTCTGTTGTGCTCTCCTGAGCTGTGCCATTAGACACTGCAAAAACATTAGGCAGGCAGACCAGAAATTGGAGAGTTACAGAACCATGGAATATCCTGAGTGGGATCACGAGGATCATCCAGTCAAACTCCTGGCCTTGCACAGACACGCCAACAATGCCACCCTGTCCCTGAGAGCCTTGTCCAACCCCTCCTGGAGCTCTGGCAGCCTTGGGGCCGTGCCCACTGCCCTGGGGAGCCTGGGCAGTGCCAACCACCCTCTGGGGGAAGAGCCTTGTCCTGAGATCCAACTGACCCTGCCCTGACACAGCTCCAGCCATTCCCTGGGTGCTGTCCCTGCTCACAGAGAGCAGCGCTCGGTGCTGTTCCCGTGTGTCCCCCAGCCCGGCCCTGCAGTGACAAGCTGACCGTCCTGTTCTTTCCTTCTCCTCCCAGCTTTTCACCGAGTATGGCCGGCTGGCCATGGAGGAGACATTCCAGAAGCCTTTCCAGGTGAGTCCCGGCCAGTTCTCTGTCCATGACCCCGTTGGCTTCACCACGAGGTGTCACTGCAGGATGGGAGGAGATGGGATTGCCCGGGGATGGGCTCGGCTGCTCCAAGGAAAGGCTTTGGTGCTTCACTGCCCCCAAAGAGGCTTCCAAATACTTCCAACATCCCTCTTCCTTTCCTGACTGAACTGTTGCCTTCCCAAGAGCTCTGCCCTGTCCTGCCAGGCTTGGAGAGCAGTTGGTTTTGCCTTAGGTTTGTCACACTCTGTACTTGGAGGCTCTGCACAGCTTTTGCCAGGGAATCCCTGCTCCTGGCAAAATGGAAGGATGAGGATTAGCAGGGCTGCGGGAAGGCTCAGTTTAAGTGGGGTTTTAACTTCAAATCAGGGACATCTGTCCACCCTGCTGCTTCCCAACCTGTGAAAAGCTGCTGTTGAAAAAAGGAGATCTTTGGGGGCATCCACAGCAGGTGAGGGGGGAGTTGGATGGGGGTTTGTGAACTTCCCAAAGTGGAAAACAGCAGAGAACAAAACATGCTGCAAAAATTCAGAGTGATTGGCAAGGGGTTACAGCTATTTTACATTTGCTTTCCAACATACAAAGAGAAGGCCTGAGGGGCTTATAGGCTGTCTGTGGTCAGGAAGTGGAAGTGAAATTAAAAGGTTAAGAAATCTGACGAACGGACAATTGGAAATCTTGGGGGGATTTTAAGGGCCTATTGGATGCTGGCATGGGCAGATGACTGATAAAGGGTGTGAAAATTACCAGTAAAAATACAGGACTTGTGGTAGCGAGAGCTTGAAGACAGTTGTAACGTGGTACAGCAAAAAGCCAGACGTTAAATAAATATCCCTGCTCCTCATTCAAAGACTGTGGGGATAATGCAGCCAAATATTCCAGTGAAAGTGAGTTACTTCCTACTCCATCAGTAAAAAGGAGGCTGTAAGGGGAAACTTAAATATGCTTAAATCATTAGGGCTGGATAATAGGCTCTGATTTGACCACAGGCTTGAATGGCTGTCAAGTCGCGCAGTTTGTGGATGGTGAGTCTTGTCAAACAATCCCATTATCAATTTGTAAAAGACACGAGCTTGGTTGATAAAGGTAACTCTCCCCATGATATGTCTCCTTCTCCAGGCCTTATCTCCCCAAGATGCTGATTAAAAGCAAATGAAGTCAGCATTGTCTGGTTTAGTCCATTGTTAATGGATTAAAAACTCATTAACTGATAGATGCCAGAGCACGCTGAACTAATTTTAATAGGGAATCATCATCCTTCAGAAGTGTTTCCTCAGGGTCCCCCCAGGCTCTCTCTGATTCAGTGTCATCTTCAGTAATGATCTGGGGGGAAATATCAAACAACTGCTTGTGGATGTGCTGAGATCTGGTCCAGGGATTGATGGTGATGTGGCCAGGTGAGCACTGGAGATCTCCCAGGGCGGGCTCCTTCCTCCAAAACATGTTTTTAAAGACAGATGAGGTTCTTTTTTATTAGAGAGCAGGAAAAATGAGGGTGGGGAGGCCCTGGCACAGATTACCCAGAGAAGCTGTGGCTGCTCCAGGATCCCTGGAAGTGTCCAAGGCCAGGTTGGAGGATCCTGGGCTAGTGGAAGGTGTCCCTGCCCATGGCAGGGGGTGGAACTGGATGAACTTTTAGGTCCTTTCCAACCCAAACCACTCTGTGAGTCCATGATTCTCCAAGTATGATGGTAAAAAACCCTGCAGCTGCACTGATCCTGCTGGAAGGGAAGTGAGACTTGGCAGTGGAAAATCAACATTTTCCTTCAGCTCCCTCCTCTCCCAGGTGTGTCCTCACACCGAAGAGCCCTCACCAGACACCAGCCCTGCCTGTGGTGCCCTCACAAAGTGCCGCCTGTCACTCTGCTTGGCAAACACAGCCCATCTGGAACAACTTTGAGGAAAAAAATATAATAATTCCCAATTCAAGGAGTGCACAATGTGTTTGTGGAAAAGTCCTAAACATGGACACATCTCTTAAGCATCTCATGGGCTCCAAAAGAACAGCATGTCCCCAGCCAGCTCACTGGGTGCAGTGCTTAGAAAAGGCCAGCTCACTGTTCTCTGGTTTTTTTTTATTTTTTATTTTAACCTTTTCTGATGTTTTTGTGGAAGAGAAATAAAGAGCAGAAATATTTTCCCTCCCTCCACTGGATTTTTTGTTCTAAACATAGACAAATTTTAGGGAAATTCCGATGAAATGGGTTCCACTTGCTGACCTGCTTATTCGTGTGCATGAGGGGAGCCGTGGCAGCACTGCCAGACCCTCCTGGACTTTCCCCTCCAAGCCCTTTTATTTCTTACAGGAGTTGTTGGTCCCTTGCACAGATGAGACACTGGAGACCTGATTTCTTCTGAAAATATTTCATTTAAAGGCTCAGAGTTGACCGTTCTGGTATTTATTTATTTCTTGCCCAGGAACTTTGAATGCCTCAATAAAGATTACAAAAGCCAGTGATTTCTTATTCGCCCTCGTTCCTCTGCATCTGCTTCTCATTAAAAGTCTGTCTGGAAGGCTGCCCAGTGAAAAAAGCTGGAAAAAAAAAAAAAAGGCCTGCAAAATTCCCATAGGATGGAACTAAATGTGGCTGGAATTAGGGAGCTCGCTGCCTTTTGTCCTGGTTACCAGCAATCTCTTCCCTTGGTGTGCAGTTTAAATGATTGAGGATGTCCTCCCAGCCAGGGAGTCAAACCGGTGCAGCAGTTTGGGGTGTGCTCCCCCCTTTTTCGTGTCTGCACGGTTTCAGTGCCGTGTTGGGGTGGCAGGAAAGGCAGGAGATGCTGCTGGAGCCGGGAAAAGACTCGGGGCGAGGTTTTGTTGTGGCATAAGATGGGGGTGAAGGTGCTGGTGGGGCTCTGCCACCGCTGTGGACTCCGAGCAGCAGCTCACTGTGACTTGGTGGGTGCTGTACGACACTGACCCCACTGTTCTCTGGCTCTGTTTTCCAGTCCCTTATATTCCTGGTTCGTGACTGGAGCTTCCCTTACGAATTTTCCTACGGATCTGATGGTGGTGCAAGGTTTTTGGAGAAGCGGCTTAAGGTACGTTCTGCCTGCTCTGGCTTCCAGGCCAGGTTGGACGGGGCTTGGAGCAACCTGGGATAGTGGAAGGTGTCCCTGCCCATGGCAGGGGGTTGGAATTACATGGTCTTTAAGATCCCTTCTAACCCAAACCATTCCATGAATCTGGAATCTGCCATCACTGGGTGTCAGGAGTGAACTGCAGTGCTGGTTATGGTCATGCTTAGCCAGTGCCTTAAAGTCACAGGAGAGGCATTTTGGGAGGATGAATTTCCTTGCCGTGTTCAGTGGCTCCCTGGAACCCTCTTTCTGGGAAAGGCAATGGATTCCCAAGAGACCAGGAATGATGTTTTAGTAATAGGTAGTTTTACACTAAAACTGATGGGCAGGGGCTCCAGTGGGATTAATCAGGAATTGAATGGGTGATTTGGGGGTGGAGAGACCTAATTAAAGGCAAGACAAGAAAGGCCCTGGTGGGAAAACCCAAATGTTTCTGTATTCCAGTCATACACGGGCATGCACGTTTTCCAAAGGATAATAACATGCCCCAGGCCATGTGGTCAGAGATACACCAGTTCCCTGGTCTCTGGGAGAGCCTTGTCTTTGTCCTTGTGCAGTAAAGCCCTAAGGGATGTCCTTCTGTGTTGCTTTTTCCTGCTCTAAGCAGCCACAGTGTGGAGCATCCCGTGCTCTTGCCAGCACTGCTGGCCCAGCATTATCCCAGTATTCCCAGCAGAAGGAAAATCCCTCTCCCCAGACTGGGGGGAGCGAAGGGGCAGCACCGATCTCTTTGTGGTGACCAAGGGCCTGAGGGAGCAGCTGGAGCTGTGTCAGGGTCAGGTTGGATCTCAGGAAAAGGTTCTTCCCCCAGAGGGTGGTTGGGCCCTGGAACAGCCTCTCCAGGGAAAGGGTCATGACTTCAAACCTGCCAGAGCTCAAGGAATACTTGGACAACGCTGCCAGGGCCAGGGTGGGATCGTTGGGGTGTCCTGGGCAGGGCCAGGGGTTGGACTGGATGATCCTTGTGGGTCCCTTCCAACTCAGGGCATTCTGTGATTTACTGTCTCTTGCAGGTCTCGGGAAATCAGCATGAGGAGCTGCAGAACGTCAGGAAGCACATCCATTCCTGCTTCACCAAAATCTCCTGCTTCCTCTTACCTCACCCGGGCCTCAAAGTCGCCACCAACCCGAACTTCGATGGGAAACTGAAAGGTACGAAGGCAAAGCTCTGGTTTTTAAGCTGATACACCTTAGATGCCCTGGCAGAGTGTGCTGCTTATTCCTGAAACCTCTTTAAGTATTTTCCATGAGAAAACTTCTGGGAGAGGACTTGGATCCTCCTCCCATTTATGTACACACACCCCCATCTGCTTCTTCCCAGCCCAGCAAGACAAACATGGGAGGCAAAAGAGGTGTGGGAGGCTGAAAAGATCTGAGAGCTGCTGGCAATACCCACTGTCAGGACACTGATAGGCAAACTGGGAAGGGTAGGGATGAGACTGGAAGTTTATGGACATGGTGTTAAGCCTGCAGTTAATTCCTGCGCCTCACCAGGCTCAGAGCGGTGCAGCCTGGTGCTCGTGGAGGGTGGAAGGCCGGTTCCACCAGACCTTTGAAAGCTTTCCAGGGAATATTTAATCCTCCTGACTTATCTGATCAGTGGTTTCCCTCCAGGGCACACTTAGTTCAACAGGTTAAAAATAAAAGAAGGGAGGGAAAAAAAAAGAGCCCTGGTGAGAATCCTCCGCCCCGAAAGGAGCCACATGCTGTGGGTGTTTTGAGGTGTTTGTTGTGAGCTGGGGCTGGTTCCAGGCTGCTGCAATCTCAGCAGTAAAGTGGCCCATTAGCCACTTCAGATAAACCAGCAGACAGCTGCAGATGATAGTTCTTCCCTGCTTCTGCCTGGCTGGTGCTCAGACTTGTTCTCCCGGCAAGCTCCGTGTTAAGCAGTGGGAGGGACAGCGAAGGCAGCAGGAGGGGGATGTGCTGCTGGAAACGGAGCTGATCTCTGGAGATCCCCCTTAACTTCAGTTGCTGAGTAGGACTGAACAAGTGGTTTGTGCAGACAGGGGTTGTCAGCAGCTTCTTGACAGGGTTCTCTTGTCCCCTCAGAGCTGTGCTCAGCTTTTTGAGCTCTGGTGGAGGGAATGTGGGAGATCTTCCCTGCTCTCCTTATCTTCCAGATGTCTGGCTGTTGCACTGTTTTTTCTGTCTTCAGTCCCATATAGTTTAACTTAAATGGCAGCACCAGCAATCCCACCAGTGCCTGAGAGCTTTGTCCAGATGCACCTTGAGCTCTGTCAGGCTCGGGGATGTAACCATTCCCTGGGGAGCTATTCCAATGCCCAAACACCCTCTGGGGGAAGAACCTTCCAGCTGAAGGTGTCCCTGCCCACGGCCAGGGGTTGGAATGAGATTGCCTTTAAGGCCCCTTCCAGCCCAAAACTGTTCCTTGATTCTCTGATGCCATTGTTTGGGATTTTTTTTCCAGAAATAGACGACGAGTTCATCAAGAACTTGAAGATTTTGATTCCTTGGCTTCTTAGTCCCGAGAGCCTGGACGTTAAGGAGATCAATGGAAACCATATCACCTGTCGAGGCCTTGTGGAGTATTTTAAGGTATTGGCCTATTTAAGAGAACGTGGGTTTGTTCACCTGTAGCCTTTTGCTCTAATTAGAGGGGAAAGCAGGAGCAGGCAGGGCAGCCCTGATAGTCCTGACTCACTGCAGCAGAGGGCAAACACCTCATGGGCCTGTATCTGACCTCACAGTGAGCCCAAAAACTGGGAGGAGCTGTTTTCCTCCCCCTGGAGAATTGAGGACTAGAGGGGGGGGTAAGCTGAGGGCTGTATTCCCGTTGCCTTTGGAAAGAGCTTGTTTCTGTTGTCATGGCTACTGGGACATTTCCGTGTGAGACATCGGTGAGTAATTCTCACCACCTGCTCTCCAGGGCTACCTGCCTCTGGCTCCCGCTCCCTCAGGGAAGGACAGAGGTAGGTGCAAATCCGATGGGAGGGTGTGAGTGGTGGAGGGAGATCCTGGAGTGACCGATCCAGGCCACCCTGGGTCGACCTCGAGCCACGTTACGTGGCGTTTTCTGACCAAAGCCATCTCGCGCCAGGAACGTCCTCGTCCTTTGGATCCTGCCAAAGCTGTGTCTGGAGCTGGGAGGGGGTGGTTGGTGTTGCTCACGTGTGCTGCATTCCGTGCGATTTCCTCCTTTCCAGGCATACATCAAGATCTACCAAGGGGAGGAGTTGCCACACCCCAAGTCGATGCTGCAGGTGAGTGGGAGCTGGTGGGATTCCACGTGCTGTAATTGCCATTAATTCCCAGATGTGTCCAGCTAGTGCAGCATGTTGGGTCTTCTGTGACTGCATTCCCTAACCCAGGGAGCAGCGTTTCGGGAAGCGTTTGGGAGTCACGGGCCTGACGTGGCTTAGGAATTGCCCCTTGGATGGGCTGTGGGGAATTGCTGGCTGCACACAGCACCAGCCAGCTCGGCTGGAATGATCCCCCACAGGTAAACAGGGTCCACGGGGCCACACAGGGAGGTGACAGGGCTCTGCATGTGTGCAGTGGCTCCTGGGCTGCTGCTCCACTCCTGGAGCCAGCCGGCATTCCGGCATTCCGGAGGGTGCAGCTGTGGCTGTTTATATACAGCTGAGCCTTTTATCTCTTTCCTTGCTGTTTCCCACAGCCAAAGCCAAGGATTTCGTTGCTCTGGCTTGGAGGGAGGGAGGGAATCCTGTCTTCATGCGGGCTTTTGGATGCGTAAATACGGGATGATCCTATTTGGGATTGGTTGGAGGCTGGGAGAGCACTCTTGGCCGAGCAAGGCAGCTCCCGAATTCCGGGTGTCCACACACGTGTCCTGGCTGTGAACATATGTAGGCCATGAGTATCCAAAGAGCTACTCCCTGCTGTTCCACTGCTTAACCCTGTCCTCCTGCACCCTAATTTTGTGCCCCTTTTGCCCTCCTTACAGGCCACAGCAGAAGCCAACAATTTAGCAGCAGTTGCCACTGCCAAAGACACCTACAGCAAGAGGATGGAAGAGGTGGGTGGTGCTGAGCATGGCTGTTCACAGTGCTCCTGTCACTCCTGCCACAGATTCATGGGATCCTGGAATGGTCTGGGATGGGAGGGACCTTAAAGCTCATCTTGGTCCAACCCCCCTGCCATGGGCAGGGATACCTTCCACTAGCCCAGGTGGCTCCAAGCCCTGTCCAACCTCACCTTGGACACTTCCAGGGATCCAGGGGCAGCCACAGCTTCTCTGCCCAACCTGTGCCAGGGCCTGCCCACCCTCCCAGCCAGGAATTCCTTTCCAAAATCCCATCTAACCCTGCCCTCTGGCAGTGGGAAGCCATTCCCCCTTCCATTCCTTCCATGAGAAGAGTAGAAATTCCAAGTGAGGGAGAGGTGGTGGGATAGAGGAAGTCCTGCTCTGTGTCACTTCAGTTTTTGCCCAGATTTCCATGAGGAACATTTTCCCTGGATGCCTGGCCAAGCTGTGTGGGTTTTTTTGAGGCATGTTGGGAGTTTGGATCCCTGGAGTTATCTCCTGCCTCCTCTTCTTGCTCTTGAAGGCTTTGACAGGCACAGATTGTCTTCTGTGGCCTTGTGATGTCACTAATGTCTGTTTTGGCAGATTTTCAGCTTTTTTCTGGTGCTCCTGGGATTTTGAAAACTTGTTTTCCCGTTTCTGTAATGAAGGGTTTGCTGAAGTGGCTGAAAAAATGCAATTAAAATGCTATGTCTGTGCCTGTCAGGACAGGAAAACAGCCAATTTTCTGGAATGTTTGTGGTCATCCAAAATGAATGCCCATCTTTGGGATTTTCCAGCCTGTTTGGGATTATTTAAACCGGTGGGTGCAGCATCCTGATATTTGTGAGCAGGGAAAATCAAGGACCAACTGTGGCGCCGCAGCCACGGGAAGGACGCTGGGCAATGTGATGGATTTCCAAGGAAAATCACCCAGTCAGGCAGCAGGTGTGAAGAAAGACACAAGGAAAACACAGCATGATCCAAACTTTCCATGGAATTTTGCTGAGGAGAGGCAGCAGAGCTGCTCCAGAGCATTGTGGCTGGAAGCAGAGAGCTGAAATGGGGAGACTGAGATTTTGGCTGCCATAGGAAGTTGATCCCTGTATTCCAGAGCTGGAGCCACAGGCAGTTTGAGTGAGGAATATTCCTGTTAAAGCACTGGGCAGGCCCTGGCTGGGCTGGGGATGATTCTTCAGGTGCCCACGTGATCTGTTTGATCTCCTCGGAGCATCCATCTCCATCATCTTCCAAACCAGCCCTGTGAGGAGAAAACCGTGCACAGAAAGCAGAAAGGGAGGGCAGCTGGCCATTTTCAAAGCAAAGCTGGAATCTCTTCCTCAAAAGAAGCTTTTCCTATCTCAAATAGACTCTTGTATTTCTGGGTTTTCTTTTCCTATCGCTCATAACAACAGCTTTTATGGTGAAGACAGGCTGGGGGTGTTTCCCTGGAGAAGAGAAGGATCCAGAGAGACCTGAGAGCCCCTTGCAGGGCCTGAAGGGGCTCCAGGAGAGCTGGAGAGG
>JAWMRA010000161.1:62106981-62117135 GCA_035584735.1 Pseudotriccus pelzelni | reverse complement strand
GAGAAGCTGTGGCTGCCCCTGGATCCCTGGAAGTGTCCAAGGCCAGGCTGGACGGGGCTTGGAGCAACCTGGGACAGTGGAAGGTGTCCCTGCCCATGGCAGGGGGTGGCACTGGGTGATCCTTATTATCCCTTCCAACCCACATCACTGTGTTATTCCATGATTTCGTGATTTAAAACCCTTAAAGGTGAAAGAAAAGCTGTGTTTTTTTAAAAAGGGGCAAGACAGACAGGAGGAAGTTCCACCCTGAAGATGTTTCACATATTTTCTAAGCACGTGGTGCCGCTCCCACCAATCACCTGACAGTAAATCCCACCCTCCACTGTCTGACAGGGCTTTCTGGGAGCTGCCAAGAAGTGCTGTGATGATTTCAAGTAAGGCTTGGAACAAAGCAAACGAGAGAAAGGTTCGGTACAACTCCCTCACGTGCTGCGAGCAAAGATCAGACACAACTTCTCCTTTCCCCGGAAATTCTTTAGTTTCCCTTGTTTAAGTGCGAACTGCGGAAGGAAAAAAAAAAATAATAAAAAAAAAAAAGGCAAAATCTCACTTGACAGGAGCCCTGGCATAAACCTGGAGCCAGTCTGGGATCTCAGCGGTGTGGTAGGGGTTGGCAGGGACCAGCAGGGGTTGGCTCCGCTCCGCCGGCTGCGGCTGGTAGGACACGGGGGGCGGCTGGTCGTAACGGGGCACGCTGGGAGAGGACACAGGGAAAAGCCGTGAGCAACCAGGGGCTCCTGACACACCGACAGCACGAACCGCTTCACTCACGCACGCCCCGCGTGCGCACAGCCTGGCGAGGCGGCCCCCCAGGGGAGCGTGGCCACCGCAGGTCCGCACTGAGCGGCCACGTGGGCGAAAAGTCCCCTCACACCCACTCACCGCAGCAGCACAGAGCATCAGGTAAACATTAAAGAAGTACTGATTCAGCCAGATAATCCACCATTTGATAGTTAGTCCACGTAAAGACATCCTCATGTATTTCTCATATACAGGATATACCATGTATTCATCTTCTGTGCCACGTGTTAGAAAACCTTCTCTTCCTGGGTACCAGCAAAACTGACTGAGTGGCAGGAATTCACTGCCAGATTTGGTTTATATTACCTTTATTTTACCTGGTAAACACAACTAGCTGAAATGCCATTCTAGACAAGAGTTAATTCATGTTTCAGATGTTCAGCCGTCTCTGGGAGCATCAGATCGAGTTTCTCTCCAGTCTAAACAGTTCAGTTCTGCTCTCAGCAGCTTTGCTCTTTTACTGACAGCTGAAGAGCTGCTTTGTTGGGAGTGACTTGAGGAGCAATATCCTGTTTCCAAACTTGTGACAGAAACACGAGACAAACCCCCGACAGTTACACCTCCCTCCAAAGATCTGGGTCGAGAACCAGCAGAGCTTAGCTCTAAAACTAAGGTTTTGGCACGCTGGGACCAAACCGGTGCCACTGTAACTGGATGAAGGGAAACACGAGCCCAGAGGAGGTGCCTGCCTTACCTGGGAGCACAGGGGTGTTTGTACTGAGCCCTTTTGTTGATGTGATCCACGTAGTAGACCCCGAACTCGGCGGACTCCACGCGCTCCCAGCCCGGCGGGAGCCCCTCCCGCTCCAAAGGGTGGCTCCAGTGAGTGGTGTTGGTGTTGTGATCTATGTAGTATTTCCTTCCTCGGATAGTCCAGTCCACTGACCAGCCAGGAGGAAGAGGTAAATCTTCAGAACTATGATTTGTTAAGTTTCCTAGGGATGTAGCAGCAACTCTCCCGATGCCTGGGAAAAAAAACGGGAGATCGGGGTTTAGTTGAAGCTTCACAGAAATGGTCACTTCTGTCAACACTGTCACAGCTGCATCACTCATCCACAAAAACCTCTCTTTTTTCCAGTTACAGGCAGAAACTACAACTAATCCAGGGGAATCACCGAACCCCACCGATGTTTTTTAGGTGAACCAGTGAAGAACAGCAACAGGACCAGGGAAAACGAGCGAGGAGGGACATGAAGGGCTGAGAGGAATCAGCAGGTGATTAAATTCCCTGGAAACACAACACACCTGGGATTTATCTACCACTACATTTGAGAGACTGCTCACTGGCACTTCAAAATGCTGGATGGTGAGAGATGTACTAAAGAAACACAGTTCCTCTCCTGTCCTTTCCCAGGGATAATTAGGAAGCTGGTGGAAATTAAAGACATAATGCCAATTAAAGAAAACCAAAAAAGCCACCCCCAAAAAAAACCCCAGTCACAAAACCACAGTGACATAACCAGGAATTCTGCAGGACTCTTTCCATTCCTGGGAATCTACAACCTCCTGGATGAGTCAGCCCAAATTTAACTCCATTTTTTAAAATCCTTGCGGCAGTTCCCCTCAGTTCTGCAGTTAAACAGCCTCTGGCTGTAAAGAAATTCCCAATTATCTTCCCATCCCATGGCCAAATGCACCTAATCAATCCCAGTATCGTCAGTTCGTGTGTCACCATTTCCCACTGCCAGCAGAAGGGATTTGGGAGCCCCTTTTCCCACTTTTTTTTGGAAGTGCCCCCATCACACATCCCAGGTTTACTGATGGGAACACACCCCTTTCCTCCTGGTTTTTCAGGAACAGCATTTCTGTGTGATTGTTTTTAGAGAGAGGACAGACTGAAAACTGGGTGGGTTATTTCCCAATAAAACACGGCATTCACCAACAGTGAAGTTACAGGAAGGCTCCAAAGCAGCTGGAGAAACACGAAATAAATTTCAGCCCCTCTCACACTGTTCCTTAAAAGTTTGGGCTCATCCACAAATATTTTCCCAACTTTTTCATGTTCTGAACTGCCTGGCCTTCAAGGATTCCCTCTTGTTTCAGTACTTACCTATTTGCCAGCCTATAAAGGGACGCTGTGTCCACCTTTAACTGGGATTAAGCAACCTAGGCCTCTACTTCCAGAGAAAAGAAACATCCTGGAGGCTTCCTGATCTCTGGAAGTGCTGGGGCAGGGAAGACATTCCAGCCCCTCGCCGTGATGTCACTTGTTTGGTTTTCATTCCAGGGACAAAACACAAACATTTCAGCTCCCTGAGAATATTTTGGAGGAAGCAGATCCACGCCATTAAAATGAACTTAACATCAACTGTGCTCCACGAACACGGAATCAAAGGCCAGGTTTAGAAACTGATGGTTGCAAATGCTTCAGGTTTGTCATTATTATTATTACTTTTCCCCTTAAAATCACAGATCATGGTGGGATGTTCTCTGCGTGGGAAGTTTTATGCTGTTGATATTCACAGTGCCCTAAAGCCATCAACCCACTGTGGCATTAAAATCAACAATTAGTACAATTTAGACTTTTTTTTTTCCTATAAATGGAATTTAATTAGAGAGATCAAAAGAAATTATATACTGGTTTTCCTGGTAAACCTCAGCAGATGCTCCTTAGAGGGAAAGTGGATACACAGGTAAGAGAAAAAGCTCCTGCTGTGATTCTGAACGGGAAGAGAAGAGGAAAGTTGACTTTTTTTAAGATATACACACCTGTAAGTATCAATAGCAAGACTGAACAACACCAAGAGTAAACTCCTACGTGATCTTTCCCAAAACATAAACCAAAGAAGAAAGTTCCAAGCTCCAGCCTAAACCCATGGACTGCGGACACTGCCTTTTCCATGGCACGTTGCCAGGAATGACGCTCTTAAATTCCAGGTAAGGTCTGAGCCCTAAACCTGAACAAGACAGAAATTCTCACTATTCCTGCTTTCCTAAGGGACAGAGTTGCTCAAATTATCTGCTTTTTCCAAATGTCTCCTTTCCTCTGCTCTGAGAGGATGGTCTTTACAACCCCCCTCCCCGAGTGGCACTATCGAATCTCAAGGACGGTCAACAATTAATTTGAATTTATGCCGTTTGTAAATCCTTTTCAGAACATCTCTTCAGAGCTTCTCTAGCCTCATTTGGTAATTCTGGTTACAATGATATAATATAATGGGGTTGCTGCTGCTTTTAAGGACCATCAACACTGAAATTAATTTGAGGCTTTGCTTTTTCCTCCCATTCCTAAACACAGAATCTTCAATTTTAAGGTCTTGGATTACCACCTTTAACTTTGAGCACCACATTCCAGCGCACTGCCAGAGTTCCTGCTCTTAAAAATGGATCTTAAGGGGAACAAAAGTCACAAATGGGACTTCAGCTGAGGAGGTTGTGTTGGGTTTGTTCCCTCTGGGTGGCACAAAGGAAACTGGAATGGATGTGTCAGTGCTTTCCCAGCCCAGTGAAGGGGGTTCATTCCCTGCCTGGAAACAAGTCCAAGTCCTTTGGAGGAAAAGATTTCCAGGTCAGCAAAGGGCAGTTGGTTCTTCAGTCTGTTGGGCAGGAAGGGCAGGAGAGAAATCCCAGCCCCAGCACAAAGGGAGAGGAGGACAAACCTCTGAGGAGAAAGTCTCCCTTTGGTTGGTAGGAACTGATGTTGGGCAGGGAGGTTCCAGAGCCCAGAACTCCCCACAGCTGCCTCCAACCACATTTCCAAGTGCTGAAGAGCCAATCTCACAAACCAGGGTTTCTCTTTAATCAGCCCAATTGTCTTCAGAGCCTTTTTCCAGGATGCCAAAATCCTCCCCTTTCCCCTCCTCAAACCGGGATGAAGAACGGGAAGAGCAGACGAACCAACCGTTTGATTTTCAGGGAATAAGGAACAACAACACAGCAAAAAGCAGCTCCAATCACTTCTGTCCCGCCAGGCCTGCAGGCCCCAGGTCTTCCTAACCCATTCCAAAGCATCCAGAGCGACTTCCTGAGCACAAGCACCTCTTTTGTCAGAGGGAACGGGGCGCTCCAAGCAAGCACAACTTCGCAAATAGGAAACGACAGGAAGGACTGTGAAGGCTGCAAGAATTCTGCTGCAAAACTACTGCAAAATCAGCACAGAGGAAGAACAGGGCAGGAACTGCCACCTGCTTGAAAATGAGAGGCGTGTAAACACCTAAAAAGAGTGGCTGTTTTAGCTCTGAACAGGTTCCATGCAACGATCTGTATTTATTTTGCTCTTTTACGAAACAGGAACACCAGTTTGCAATTTTTTTTTACGAGGTTTACAAGACCAACCTACTTTTGCTCTGTTAATTGTTCCTCTCCTCTGCCATCCCAGTGAACTAATTCCAATCCAGCAGCAGCAAAGTCCCTCCACAACTGTGTTTCAATCTCAGCAATTTTTCATAGACACAGAAGAATGTTCTTACCGCTCACACAGGGACAAATAACTCTGAGGTCTTGGTTACAAGTTACTTCCAAGCTACACTGTAGGTATAACTTCAACCACAGACCTCCCCAAAACTTTAACCTAGAAGAGAGGAAAGACATGGCCAGGAAAGACAGGTAAAGACTCTTAGAAATAAGTTTGAAAAGGACACTAAAGTAAAATAAAGAAATAAAAGTTTGAGAAATGCCACAGAGGTAGGTAAACATATAAAACTAGGAGGTATCTCAACTGAAAACTTTGTGTAGAGACATCAGCAAGGCTGGATTGGTAATTAAAAGCAAATTTAATGAAAATAAGAAAAGGAGGACATGGGAGAACTGAATGATGATAGAGAAAATGTGACTTTGAGGGGAAGTGCCTGTGAAAGAACATGCAATGCTGTCAACAAACTGCTGAAAAACCCCGGGGCTTGGTGTGCTGAACACCCTGGAGATCTCACCAAGAGCACGCTGGCAACTCCTCTCCAAATTATGAAGAGGAGAATCTTTACTTGGAGTGAAAGCTGAAACTCTCACGCATGTCCTCACTTCCCAAAAACCACCTGGTGGAACCACCACTAAATGGAATATTCACCAACAGCAACAACGCCTTGTGTTCCTCATTTCCCTGGGAATCCGCCCAAAATGGACCAGAATTGACCTTCAGAGGGGGGAGCGCGAGAGGAGGGAAAGGGGAAAAAGCAGCACTTACAGACTCCACCCAGTGAAGAGGTTTTTAAGTGGAAACTGCAGGTTTGAGGCAATTTTGCCAACAATTATCCCAATGAACAAAGACATTTAGAAGCAACAGTGCAGATGTAGAAGACAAAACGGAATTTACACAAAGACAATGAAAGCAAAAGGCCTGCCTCAGGATTCTGGAAATGCAGGGGGAAAAAGGAACAAGAAATTAAAGAAAAATGAATGTTGTAGCTCAAGGAAAACACTCAAGGTTTGAAGGATGGTTCAAAAAAGAAACCAGAAAGAAGCTTCATGGTGAGATGGAAGCAAGAAAATCTAAGGGTTTTTTATACTGGGCCACATAATTCTTTGATGGAGAAAAAGTAACAGCAATTACTGAAAAGATGTAAAAAAATGAAGGACATGAGTGACATTCTTACTGTGGAGAAACTGAGAGAGGAATTTCAGAGTTCATATTCCATGCTGAGATGAATTTAAAAAAAAAAATTAGAGGAAAGGGAAATGCTTTGGCAGACAAAAGGCTCACCCTTGTCTCTCCTTACAAATGCACGAGATTAAATCCTCACCCGTTACAAAATACGTGTAGAATTTGCTCAAGCTACTAAATGTTAAATATGAGGCTGAATGACAAAGACCGAACAAACAGCAGCAGCTCCTTCATGATTTCCAGGGCTAAGGGGACACAGGTAAACAAACAGCAGGGAAAAAGAAGTTTATTTGGAAAGAAGAAATTGCTACACTTGAGAAAAATGTGGCTGTGAAGCCCTACTTTTAACTTCTTTTAAGGACTTGATAGATTAAACTCCACTTTCGGGCCAGAGCTTTAATTTTTGAAGTCTCCTCAGCAGACACAGCAACTGCAGTAATCTGGAACTCAAACTGATGGATTGGTTTGTGAAATCCTCCCCTCCTGCCTCTCTTCCCAAAAATATGTCAGCACGACCCTACCAGGCTCGTTACCTGCACCAGGTGAGTGTTTAATGACTGTTGGATGAGCAACAACCAGCAGAGATGGTGGGAAATCGGATGCATTTAGCAAAATAAAGGAGGATTAAAGCAGCAAGACTTAAAGCTCAGTATTTCAGAATTTCCTGCCTGACAGCTCCCACATCCCCCTTCTGCCTCTTCTCATGGAAATGTTTCTGTGGTAAAGGAAACACAAAGCCCTGCCAGGTTCTAATTCCACACAGGCGCTCAGCAGCATTTAAATGCTGGATGTTCCTCCTGGCAGGTTTATTTTTCTAGACAGGAGATTTATTTTATTAGAGACTAATTACTGTTTTGTTTGCACATTGCAAGTGACGATGTATTTCACGTTGAAGGCACATTATTTACAGGTTTGAAATGTTTCTTTCAAACTCCTCCTTGGATATAGTTTTTGTAGCATGAAACAGAGAATTAAATATTTCAGAAAAGTAGTATTTAATGGCTTCCTCTTTCTTATGCTGTTCTTTAGAAAACAAAGCCAAGTTCCAGTGAAAAACTCAGGGGGAAAACATATATTTACAAACAATATTAAAAGCTAATAGAAAGGATTCAAGGACTGGGACTAGATGCCAATTTGCTAATTACACAAAGCAATCATTCCTCCCTCTGACTATTCATAAGCAACTATTTTAATTATTGAGGTCAAATTAAAACAATGACATTAAATAATAAGACAATGAGAGTTAAAATATAATGACAATAACAACAACAACGATGCTGCAATGTTATAATCTCGAGCTGTTGGTTATTCTATGCGTCATGAAATTAGATGTCCCCTAATAAATAACAAAAATAAAATACCTTCTTAGCCAGGAACTGATGCAACTTCGTGTAGAGGAGTTGCATATATGCTTGGGATCTAGGAAACCCAAATTTGCTTAAACTTTATCCCATTTATTTAACAAACAAAGAGCGTGTAAAGAGTATTTTCCCTTTCTGGATGTCCGTGATCGAATTCTCAACTCTCATCACACCGAACCGCCACGGAAAAGCTGCTCTGTCCTACACGGCCCAACTCCCAAAAACATCCTCCAGGTGCACCTAACCTCTCAGCAGAACCCTAAAAAAAAAAAAAAAAAGCCCTTACCTGAAGTGTGCCTCCCATGATTCTGGGACATCCTCTGGAAAAGCTCACTGTTGTGCTCACTGTAATACCTGTAGTCCTCGTGGGCCCGGTCGCTCACCTGCCGCCTCCTCTGCGCCTCGTAGAAGTGATCGTAATAATAACACCGGGCCCCGGGGTCTCCGTTCTCCAGCCCGGGACTGGCTTCTGTCAGGAAGGACTGGGAGGAAGAGCCGTATTCCCTCGGGACATCAGCCAGGCTCCTGGCCAGATAGGAGGGTGCAGACAGTCTGTTGCTCTCCCGCCTCATTATTTCGTGAGGCGGCCTCTGCACGGGGGTTCGGAGGAAACTCTGGTTCCTGGAAACAATTCCATCCCCTCCAGGGGCGTAGGCTGAGGACGTGGAGTCAGGAGGGCAGATGTCAGTTCGTCTTGGAATGGTCGGACCGTGACGGATAAAGGAAGGCATCAGGTCTGGTAAAGAGCAGGGAAGAGGAGTCAGAACTCTGCCTGCACTTCCACATAAAGCCTCCAAGCACCACCCTAAAATTGAGGGAATTCCTGTGCAAAACCCACTTACTGCACATGCAAACAGACTGGGAATGCTGCAGGGTGTCCTGGTGCAACAGGAACCAGCCCAGCCTCCACCAGCAACAAACTGGTGCCAGGATGGTGCCAGTTCAAACCAACCCCAAACACATCATAAAACACACAAACAAACAAACAAAAAAAACCCCAAACCACCCACTCTGTGCTGTGGCTGCATCAGTCAGGGCTTGCATCTATTGGAAGGGTCAAGAAAACCCCAATATCCTGGCTTCTACTTCATTGGGAACACTGTGCTTACGAACTGGGAATAACAAGACGTTAATGCCCGCAGGCTCCCAGGAATCCAGGATGGAAACAGGAACAGAATCCACACCATGTCCACTCATCCCAAAGCCAGAAAAATGCTGGCACTCTGCACGTGCTAAATCCTCAAATTACCAGAGAGATATTTCACTTTCTCCTTCACAATTTCACTGCCTCCCTCCAGTGAGTGAAACATTCCTTCTCTCCCCACTTTTACTTTCATCATGACACAAATTAAGTAGTTTTCCCTCCAGCTAAGTCAACACAAATGACAGCTTTCATTTAGAATGAGGTTATGCCTGTTATTAATTACTTTGTATTAATAAACTCTTACAGGTAAAATGCCAAGTCTTAGGGTAAAAATCCCATGCACCCCAGAAGGTGTCAGCAGTAAATTTATCATGATCACAGCACGTCAGAGCATAAACGTGTAAATTTATGAGCACCTCAGATGCACCCACAGCTTAACAGAACAAAAATTAGTGGGTTTTCGTGTCTAAGGACTAAGCCAACGCAATCACACTACTAAATTATTTTGCCTATCGACTGAGGAACCAGTTGCTCGTGCAGCAAACACTTCCAGAAAAGCTGAGTGCCTGCTCCTGCCAGCAAATCAGTTTTTGCCAGCTGGGAACTCCCAACCTAATCCCGAAATTACAGAGTAAATACACACATTTCAATCTTGGGCTGCCTTCGAAAACCAACCAAAAAAAGCAAACACAGTGTCTTTTCAGGGGGTGTTTGCCGGTGTTCCGTGCAACCCCAGGAAAGTGGGGCTGTGGCATCGCAGCCAGGTGAGCCACGGGGAGCTCCGCGCATTCCAGGTGACCTCACCGGGCTGAGTCACGGATAGGACCTGGAGCGTTTGCTTCCCGCAGGGATTTTATGCAACCGCCTGGCAGGACAGTTATCTCATTCCCAAAGCACACCGGGAAAACAACCACTCCACTCCGGAAAGAGAGAGGGCACGGAATCATGGAATCACAGACTGGTCTGGGCCGCAAGGGGCATTAAAGACCATCCATCCCTCGCGTTCCACCCCCCTGCCACGGGCAGGGACACCCTCCGCTAGCCCAGGCTGCCCCAAGCCCCGTCCAACCCGGCCTTGTGATCTCTTAACTGAGGCGAAAAAAACGAAGCGTGGAGACTCCGTGAGCCCCGACCCGCTGAAACCGAGGGAAGCCGGCTCGCAAAGCCCGGCCGCCTTTATCTCCCCTCCGTCCCCCCCCCCTCGCAGGGCGCACAAAGGAATTAGGCACACACGTACGGAGAGAAAAGAGAGAAAACCCTCCCCACACACACAGGGATGGACCCCCCCCCCCACAGGCCGCGCCGCTCCAGG
>JAWMRA010000161.1:62077091-62106881 GCA_035584735.1 Pseudotriccus pelzelni | reverse complement strand
AGGGAGGTTTGGGGTCCCCAGCCCTGGAGGTGCCCAAGGAAGGGCTGGCCGTGGCACTCAGAGCTCTGGGCTGGGGGCATGGTGGGAATCAGGCACAGGTTGGACTGGAAGATCCTGGAGGTCTTTTCCAGCCTGAATGACTCTGGGATTGTGGGATTTTTAGGACAGGGGAAGGACTGTGCACAACCCTTGCAGCATTGAGTGTTGCCTCCGTGCTGGAGCCAAGTCGTGCGAGGATGGAGGAGCAAAATCCAGCCCCAGAGTGACTCCAGGAGAGCTTCCCAAACTCCCTGCCTCACCCGTGGGTGGGCTGTGAGCTCAACCCACCCCCCTGGCACCCCCCAAACCCCGCCAGCAGCAGCAGAGCTGTGTGTTGGGTTATTTTCTGCCCATGAATTGCCTTTCATCCCACTGCCAGGTCTCTCAATGACTCTGCCACCGGTGGGATGGTAATTTCCACCAGGAATTCCCACCTTTAGCTCTCCAGGATCCCCAGTTCCTCACCCAGCTCTTCCCTTGCTGTCAGAGAAATACCTGGGGAGGAAAACCAGTGTCAGAAACAAAGTTGGAGTGGAGCAGCTTTGGAGAAGGGCTGCAAAGATGGGGAAGGGGCTCCAGCAGCTCCTCAGCACCAGGAGAAAAGCTCCTTAAACTCTCAGGGTTTTAACAACCCTCCCAAGGGCCGAACTTCCCTGGTTTCTACTCTGACAGTTGTTTTTCCCTCTTGGTGTCAGAGGGAGCTGCACAAAAGCCTCACCGGGAACAGCCTGGCAGGTCTTCCCGGCTCCCTCGGGAAAGGTTCAGCTGCGGGTTTGGAGCTGTTAAAATTCTGCCCCGCGGGGAAGGGTCGGGCACAGCAAGCTGAGAAGTTCAGGTTTGTAATTTCAGGCGTCCAGGAACGCGACAGAGAGGGGTGGGAGCACCTGCCGGGGGTCGTTTGTGGGGTGGGAGGGGAGCTTGGACGTCCTGGGGCACCTTCTCCATCCCCTGCCCGCTCCCAGCTCCGGGAAGCGCTAAAATCAGGCGGGGCTGGAATTAAAATCCAAGTTTCAAAGCCGGTTTATAAAGGGAATTGGTGCAGGACGCCTCGCTGGGGGTTCAGCCACCCCGTGCTGCTGATCGTTCCGTCCCTGGGTTGTTCTGATGTAGAAATGGGATAATCACCCTCCTGTCAGAGGGAAAACACGGATTTCCTTTTTCTCTCCCGGCCCAGTGGCAATTCCCAGCTTTCTCTCCTGGCATTTCCACCCTGTTTGAGGTGATCAGCGGGCAATTAAGGTTTAACTACAGAGGATTTAGCAGCAAACTTCCTTCTGACATCGGGGGCGGGGTGGGGGGAGCAAAAAGGGTCGTGATGCCAGGGCTGCAAAATATCCTGTGCTGAAGGAATTCGAGGCAAAACCACCCCCCATCCCCCCGGGAATGCCAGTGATGAAAAGCAGGACACCCAGGCTTTGAAAGGAAAGAGGGATGGGAATTTTTCCGTGCTCAAATCCTGCCAAAGTGGGCTGGGATGATCAGGTTTTTGGGGAAGCAAAGGATTAATTATTCCCTTTGTAGCACCACAGGTCCTGGCAAAGGCTTTGACGTCGCTGGTTTGCTCCCAATCCAGCTTTTTTTCCCCTCACAAAAACTCTGCTTTTCAGGGAATGCTTCTCTTTCTCCCCATCCAAATCCCTCTGCCACTCATCCTGCAGCATTATTCCCTGCTCCCCCTTCCAAAACTCATTATATTCTGCCTTCCTTTGGAATCTGCCTTGCTGAGAGACTTCCCAGGGTATCCGTTCCCTGCCTCGAGGTGTGAGTTGCTTTGCAAGAGGCTTTTTTTTGGTGCCTGGAGCTGCCTGGAGTAGAAACAACACCTTGTTTTTTTAATTTGGTACGTGGGGGGGGGTGTGGAGATGGGCAGGGGCAGAGGAAGGGCAGGGAGGGCCAGGATCAAAAATCCAAAACCATTCCATCAACTGGCTGCCCTCGATCAGCCAGGGGTGTCACCTTGTCCGAGAAGGAAATCAGGTTGGATCAGCAGGACTTTCCTGTCCTGAGACTCTGCTGGCTGTGACCAGTGACTGGGTTGTCTTTCGGGTGTTTTCCAATCCCTCCCGGAATGACCTTCTCCATAACTTTCCCAGGCACTGAAAGGACAGTGACAGGTCTGGACTTTCCTTCTGGAAAATCAGGACAACAATCCCCAGCTTCCAGTCAGCTGGGACTTCCCTGGATTCCCCAGATCCCTCAAAAATCACATGTGATGACATCAGCAGCTCCTCGAGGATTCCTGGATGAATCCCATCAGGTCCCAGAGATTTGGAGGGATGTGCAGTAGCCTCATCCATTCCACGTGCTTTCAATTTCCCAGGGATGCTTTTCAGCCCTGGAAAAGCAATTTTGAAGCAATGGACGATGAAAACCCTCCTGGGTTTCCCTCCCCTGCTGGCAGGTGAAGCCCATCTCAAACAGGCTCCTTCTTCATCCCAAACAGGCTCCTTCTTCATCCCAAACAGGCTCCTTCTTCATCCCAAACAGGCTCCTTCTTCATCCCAAACAGGTTCCTTCCTCAGCCCAAACAGGCTCCTTTCTCATCCCAAACAGGCTCCTTCCTCACCCCAAACAGGCTCCTTCCTCAGCCCAAACAGGCTCCTTTCTCACCCCAAACAGGCTCCTTCCTCAGCCCAAACAGGCTCCTTCCTCAGCCCAAACAGGCTCCTTCCTCAGCCCCTCAAACCTCCAGCCCCTGAACCCCCTCCTGGCTTTGCTCCATGCCCTTTCCCCCGTCTCTTCCCTCCCTCTGATCACAGATGGATTAATCAAAGCAGGGAAAGTGGCTCTGATTGGCACGTGGGGGAATGTTTGGGATTGATGGGGGATGCACGGTGGGTGTTAATGGATCCCTCTCCCACCTCCAGAGCCAAATGTGTTTCCTGGGACACGGCAAAAGGGATAAACACGAAATCAAACCTAATCCCCACGCTCTGAAGCGAGGCTTAAAATAGAGTCTAAAGATGAAACTGTGATTAAAAGCCTGTTGTCATTAATGGGCCTTGCCTGTTTAGTTGCTGCCTGTTCGGTTTCTGCCTGTTTAGTTTCAAATAATCCAAGGGCCTGTAAAATATCACGAGTCTGAATGTCAGGTTTGGAGAGATTTTTAGTTCCTTTATAGCTGAGATGGAGCCTGGAAGAAGTAATGATTGGTAGATGTGAAACAGCGATAAAAACACACCAGAAATAATGGCCAGGCAGAGAAGGCAAAACTCAATCCCCCCAAAAAAAACCAAGGATTGTGCGTGAAAATTAGGGATTGAATTGTTGGTGTGAATTGGCAGGAAGAGTTTGTGGAAACTCGTTAGGAGCAGTGAAGGTGAAAGTGATAGAAAAGGAGTAGGAAAAATGGAAAAGGAACAGGAAAAGAGTGAAAAAGAAGTGGGAGAAGGAGAGAGAAGGGAGTAGAAAAGGAGTGGGGAAAGTAGTGAGGAAGGAAGAGGGAAAGGGAATGGAGAAGGAGAGGAAAGGAGCAGAAAAGGGGTATTTTTCTCCTGTTTGGAGATGCAGGGTTTCTTCTGTGGCCAGGGGGGGTTTCGCCCAGAATTCTCCTGCCGCGATTTGGGATGCGAAAGGGCTGGAAAAGGAGCATGGAAAAGGCTCTGGAAGCTGCTCGTTTTCCTCTCTGCCCTTGTGAGGTGTCAGCTCGGGGATGGCTGAGCAGCCACTCGCCCGGGGCGATGGACCAGCTCCTGACAGCGCCGATCCCTCGGGATAATGGGATAACGGCGCGGGCTTTGATGCCAAACGAGCTGAAGGGACGCGAAGAGCCCTTTCTGAGCCCGGTTTTATCCCCGGCGTCGTTAGACTGTCCTTGTCAATTCAGGCTGGTTCATCGGAGGGGGGGGGAGGTTGTCAGAAAGAATCCATCGGGATTTTCATGGCGCTTCTCATCCAGGGATCAAAAGCGCTTTGTGATGGCGCTCGGAGCTCGGCTTTAATTGGGGGCTGGGAAGAGGGGGAGTGGGTTTGGATGCTGAGCATCCCAAAGCTGTTTGGGATTGGGTTTGGATGCTCAACATCCCAAAGCTCTGTGGGTTTGGGAATGTTGAACATCCCAAAGCTTTGTGGGATTGGATGTTGAACATCCCAAAGCTCTGTGGGTTTGGATGCTGAACATCCCAAAGTTCTGTGGGTTTGGGATTGGATGTTGAACATCCCAAAGTTCTGTGGGTTTGGGATTGGATGTTGAACATCCCAAAGCTCTGTGGGATTGGGATTGGATGCTGAACATCCCAAAGCTGTTTGGGTTTGGATGCTCAATATCCCAAAGATCTGTGGGTTTGGGATTGGATGCTGAACATCCCAAAGTTCTGTGGGTTTGGGATTGGATGTTGAACATCCCAAAGCTCTGTGGGCTTGAATGTTGAACATCCCAAAGCTTTGTGGGATTGGATGTTGAATGTCCCAAATCTTTGTGGGATTGGATGGTGAGCATCCCAAAGCTCTGTGGGATTGGGATTGGGAGCTGAGCATCCCAGAGCTCTCTGTGTTGTCCTTGGACATCTCCCACCTTCGCCTCTCCCACCAAACCTCTTCTCTTTCCCGCTGGGAATGAATCCCCCTCGGTGCCTCCCTTGCAGATCCTGGGCCTGCTGATCCTGTGCGTGGGGATTTATGCCGAGGTGGAGAGGCAGAAGCACAAGACCCTGGAGGGGATTTTCCTGGCTCCAGCCGTGCTCCTGCTCCTGCTGGGGGTCACCATGTTCCTGGTGTCCTTCGTGGGAGTGGTCGGGAGTCTCCGGGACAACAGGACGCTGCTGAAGACGGTGAGACCCTCGGGGTGGGCTGGGGGGGCGGGTCTCAGGGAGGAAAATTGGGGTATCCTGAGCCATCACCAGGACTTCGTGTGGATTTAAAGCCCTGTCTGGACTGAAATCTTGCCTGATGTTGCTTCTCCGTGCTCTCAGCTCAGCCAGGAATTGGTGGAGAGGGAGTGGGGAGAGGATGGATTTAAACTGGTGTAAAATACCCTCATTTCCTATTTAAATCGTGGGTAAAACAGCCCATTGCCCTGTTTTCCATGGCTGAATCCTTCCCAGCGTGCTGGTCCTTCCTCCTGGGATGACAAGGGGATTATTTTGGGGGCTGAGATCCCACCTCTGGTGGAGCAAAATCTCCACTGCTGAGGTGATTTCACCTGTGATGGTGCCAAGAGAAAACAGCTCCGTCTCCTTCCACGGGGGAGTTGTAAAGAGGGAAAAATTCCCTGGGAAATCCGAATTGGAAGAGATCCAGGACTTTAGGACAAAGCTATTCCCTTCCAACCTGCTGTCCAGGGTTTTGGTGGCGTGTTCAGCACCTTCCCTGAGGTGGCACCTCTGCCTCCAGACGGGAATTTTGGGGACAAAACTCCCATTCTGGGGTATTTCCCCACGGCGGGAATGAAGCTGCTGAGATCCACAGGGAGAAAATCCCAACCCCCAGAGGCAGGATTAGGATTATATGGTTTCCTCGAGCTGTGCCATCAAACGAGCCGTGAAACACAAAGCAGCTCAGATGGTCACCAGGGGTAATTCCCGCCCTCTGATGTGTCAATTTTCCACTTGCAAATCCGCTGTGAGTCGTGGAATCGGGATTAACGAGGATTCAGGGGCGTTAGCACAGGAAACAAAGCCTTATCAGGAATTGGAAGTGCTTCTCCTGCCCTCGGGGTCAGCCAAAAAGAGGAACCCGACACTCCAGAGCTTGGACAGCAGGTGAGCAAAAAAAGCAGGTGAAATGTTCTCCACCCCAAGATAAACTCAGCTTTGGAGGAAAAATAACCTCTAGGTGTGAAGTTGTTGTCTCTCACTCTCCCTCTGCAACTGGACAGAGGAGAGAGAAAAGCCAACAGTGAAGGACTAGAAAATTATGGTTATAGATATAAAATAATTCGAGATTATATTAATTATTATTATAATAAAATTGTTATTAAATTATTATAGGGGTATATATATAAAATAGAGTTAAATGATGGCAAAGGACAGATTTTTGGGGGGGTTAAAGAGTTAAATGATGGCATAGGACAGATTTAGGGTTTGAAGGGTTTAAATGATGACAAAGCACAGATTTCAGGGTTTGAAGAGGAGCACGAGGTGTCCAATCATGGGGCCATTGTGTGGATCAGGAATTGTTCTCCTGGGAAGATAAATCCCCCTGGAGGAGCCTCAGCTCCTGCTGATTCGAGGACCCTGAATCAAAGCAATCAGAGCCACACAAGCAGCTCTTGGAGCTGAGCTGGGCCAAGCAGATGGTTTTTTTCCCTGCTTTTATGGGGAGAAAAAGGCCAAAATTGAGGTGGAAAACATTGTGACACATCCCCGTGCCGGCCTCAGATCATCCCCAGGAGCAGCTACTGGAAAAGGGGTTTCAAATAAAAAAAGAAAAAGGAGGAAATCCCCTCATTTTTATTTCTGCATTTGGAATTGGGTTTGAAAGAATGAAATGGTGTAGTGGAATTAGGAAATAATTTAAAAGACTCGCCGAGGAAACAGTTGTGAAATAGTTTGGGTCAGTGGTGAAATAGCTTAAAACAGGGGTACATGGAAGGATTAAAACAGGGATTCATGGAATGGTTAAAACAGGGATTAATGGAATGATTAGAACAGGTATTAGTGGAAGAGTTAAAACACGTATTAATGGAATTGTTAAAACAGTTATTCATGGAATGGTTAAAACACTTAATAATGGAAGAGTTAAAACACTTATTAATGGAAGAGATAAAAACAGTTATTAATGGAAGAGTAAAAACTAATTAATGGAAGAGTTAAAACAGTAATTAATGGAAGAGTTAAAACAGGGATTAATGGCATGGTTTTAACACAGGGAATGTGCAGCCTTTGAATGCTGAGCTGGGTGATAAATAAACCTTTCACTTCGACTGGGAGGCCCCTAAATCATCTTTTCTGCCTCCCAGAAAGGTGAACCCGGATCCTTTTCCCCCCAAAATGATGTTTTTAAGGCACCATCTCTCCCCAGTGTCACGTGGCCCTTCCTCGGCCTTGGCTTTGCTGCTCAAAGGCTGTTTTTTTCCTCTGAACCCCCCCAAAATCGTTGTTTATTCCCAGAGAGAACCAGCTCTCAGAGCTGCTGTGAAGCAAGAAAGAGAAAACAACCCTAAAATCTGTCAGGGCTGGCTCCTGCACAGATAAAACGAGGACAACAAAGCCCAGGTGAAGAGACTTGGCAGAGCAGCTCCTGTTTGAGCAACACAGCAACAACTCCCCGTGCCCAGGACACCCTTTTATCCATAAAAACCCACATTATTTTATTCAGGGAACATGCCCCAAGCCCCTCCTGCCCACCCAGGCCAGGGCACATCAAATGATATCCAAATATCCATTTCCTTTCTGTTTCAGAAGTCAATTCCCTCTGGACCTGCCAAAAACCTCTGACAAAACCTGGGGGCTGCTGCCTTGTAACCCTCCCCCCAAAGACCAGGGGGATTTGTGCTTTGGAGGGAGAGAAATTAAATTCAACACGTTTCTTTTCAGCTGGAGGATGGGAAGTCCAGATCTTCCCTCAGCTTCCCCCATGTCCTGCTGCAAAATGCCCAGGAAGGTGTTTGTGGGTTCCTTTCTTAGGGTTTTTGGGGCTCTCTAGAAGTCACCACCCTCGTTGTCCCTCTCTTCATCTCCTCCTTTACTGTGGCCCAGCTGAAGGAGGAAGTGGAGCATCAAAAAGCAAATATTTTCTTTTCTGAGCCCCCAGGTGCTGCTTGGGGTGGGTAAAAAGGAAGGATTTGGGGAGATTTTTCGTGTTTTGTTGGTTTTTCAGCCTGTTTTCCTTGCGGGGGCGGCAGCCAGGGGCTCTCCCTGGCCAGGCTGTGGGATCACAGCAGCTCTTCCCAGGCAGAGTTTGCTCTGATTAAATAATCCCAGATTTCCCTGGTGGTTTTCCTTATTCCAAGAGCTTTTCCATCCTTCCTGCATCCCATAGAAACACAGAGCCAGGGAGTGGTTTGGACTAGAAGGGACTTTAAAAGTTCTAATCCCACAGGCAGGGACACCTTTCATAGCCGAGGGTGCTCCAACCTGGCCTTGGACACTTCCAGGGATCCAGGGGCAGCCACAGCTTCTCTGGGAATTCCATCCCAGCCCTTCCCCACCCTCCCAGCCAAGAATTCCCTCCCAGTATCCCTCCTAACCCTGCCCTCTGGCAGTTTGAAGCCATTCCCCCTTGTCCTGGCACTAAACTCCAAGATGAGGGATACAGTTCAATTTGGGTAAGAATTTAAGTATCTGAGGACACTGTTGGAAAAACATCCCTGTAAAAACCAAGGAAAAGCTACAGGAGAGGTATCAAAGAGAACAACCATCTTCTGCAGCTTCCTGTGAACTGTCAGGGAGTTCATGTGGAGATCCCACAACAGCTGACCAAGGTCACCTCCACAGCCTGAAGGACTTTAAGACGTGTCTTAAAGGTCAAACTCCAAGAAACAAAAACCCTCCATTGAGGAAAACAAGTTCCCAAGGGCTGGAGATTTGCACCTCATGGCTGTTCCAGCCAAAGCTCTCGGTGAGGTCTGTGGTGGATGCAGCCTGTTGGTCCAAGAGCAGGAGCTGAGCAAACAACCTCTGGAGCTGCAATGGAATTATTCGAACCTGGGAACAAAACCCACAAATTACACCCAAACACGTCAGAAAGAGTCACCAAAATCACTTAGATCGCAGTAATTTGGTACAAAATTTGTAATAAACTATCACTGGCTGTGGCTTTCATAACACAGGTGACCTGATTCACACCAAAACAGCAGGGACACTTTGTTCCCAAAAATCTACAGTCCAACAGAATCATGGAACGGTTTGGGCTGGAAGGGACCTTAAAAACATCTCATTCCATGGGCAGGGACACCTTCCACTAGCCCAGGCTGCTCCAACCTGGCCTTGGTCACTTCCAGCGATGGGGCAGCCACAGCTTCCTTGGGAATTTTATCCCAGCCCCTCCCCACCCTGACAGCCAACAATTCCTTCCCAGTGTCCCATCTCTCCTTGCCCTCAGCTCCAACACACCATGATCCACAGATTTCCACGTGGTAGGACAGAAGGAGATGGGAAGGAGAACATTCCAGCAGAAACAGACTCAATATCTGATCCCTGAAGCAAAAGCTTCTGGCACTGGAAACTTAGAACTGTGTGGAAAATCCAGTGTCACCCAACCCAAACTGCTTTTTGGGGTTAAATTCGGGCTTTCCCTCCTCCTCACAACAAGGGTCATGGGAACTGAAACAAAATCCCTCCAACTCAACCCCGAGAAGTGACTAAAGAATTCCCAATACCTTTGCATCTGGTTTCCTGCTGTCATCCAGAGTGCCGAGTTCCTCAGGTCCCAGAGAAAACAAAGCCTCTGGAATGGGAAAGAAAAACACCTCTTTAAGAAACACAACATCTGGGAAAAAGGGACAAGGGGGGAAAAAGGGACTGCGAAGAAAAAACAGACTGGGAAATATCTTTTTCAGGAATTGCAGTAATGGGATTAATAAAATTAACAACTCTAGACAGCAAGAACCTTATTTATTTACCCAAACTGTAACTTGTAAGAAAACTCAATGTTTCTAATCTTTAAATTTTGTGCTAAACTCATTTTACAGCCTAACATCCCAGAATAATTTATTGGAAGTGAAATGTTCCTGACAATGACCTTGAGTTCCTTGTGTTTCATAAATATCCAGCAACAAAAGCCTCCCTAAATATCATCCCAGCTGTTGTTTTAAAGAAGGTTTTAAAGCCTTTACCTCTAAATTCCGGTGTGAAAAGCAGAGTCTGCAGTAGGGAGTTGAGGTAGCAGGTCCCACCCTGATTTTTGATCCCACTGAGGTTGGTGAAATCCCTGGGAGCTGGAGGTTCACACTCTCGGGGCTTTGATGTCTTCCCTTTTCCCCACTGATTGTTGGAAATGAAGGAAAAATCCTCGTCAAATAAGTCCCCAAACATTGTGAAGGCAAAAGAGTCCTTGGAACAAAAAAACAAATGCAAAAGGAGTTATTTGCTATGAGAAGGGCAACTGAACCCACTCAAACCCCCAGAAATAAACCTGGGTTTATATTTGCCTTCCATTTTATTCTAAAAATTCACATCAGACCCATGCAAAAACCTGTAAATTGATGTAATAAAGAGGAACTAAAAGCATTTCTATTCCCACAGGTCTAAACAGAATCAAACACATCCCAATTCCATTTGGCCCCAGCAACAAAAAAACCCCACGTGTAGCAAAATAAATCAGCCCTTTTAAACATCCAGAATTAAGAAGTGCTCAAGTTTCCTGCAAGGAAAAACAAGTAATCCCTGAGTTATTCTGGAGCAGGCAATAACCCTTCCCTAATTTACCTTCAGCCCACGTGCAGTTTTACACATCTTGACCTTATTCTGGGTCTTAATTGCTTTAAGAGCTTTCTGGACTTAATTGCTGTGGGAGCTTCCAGTGGCAACCTCTGGAAAATCCAAAGGAGCTGCGAGCTCATCAGACTCATCTCCTAAAATTCTCTTTATAACCAGCACTACAGGAACATATTTAAGGTGCCAGAGGGCAGGGTTAGGTGGGATATTGGGAAGAAATCCTTCCCTGGGAGGGGGGGACACAAGATGTCCAGGGAATCTGGGCATATCCCAGTCCTGGATGTGCCTGAGGTCAGGTTGGAGCCACCTGGGCTAGTGGAGGGTGTGATGATCTTTAATGTCCCTTCCCACCCAAACCGTTCCATGCTCCAGCCCATTTCAACCCTTCCCACAAAAGCATTTAGGGAAAAGCTCTGCTGGGAGTGGCTCTGCTGGTTCTGGAATGTTCTTTCAGCTCTTCATCCAAGAGAAATCCCCCTACAAACCCTCACAGAGTAAAATAATGTGGCTGGAAACACTTCCTGATGGAAGCAGAGAGGCAAAAAAACCCCTTCCAAAGCTTTGCATCAACTCTTGTCCCTTGACTGCCTTAAAACCTCTGGAAAGGCCCCACCTCCTGTGCTTCCAGAGGTGGTTTCCAGGCTTGGCACTCCTTCCAAAGCGTCTCACAGCCCTCATTCCTTTTTGCAGTGGGGCCTGTTGCACTTCAACCCCTGTTCTCCTGATCTGAATCTCTAGCAGCTCCTTCCCCAGAGGAATGTTCATCCCAAGCAGGCACAGCTCCAGGAGACACCCCCACCCACCACTCCAGGGAAGCGCTCCGTTGCCAAATCCTCCCTCGCTCCTTATTCCTGGAGTCTCTGAGTTCTGCTGCTGGCAGTCTGCTTCCCTTGGAGCCACTCAGGAACATGGATTACAAGGAATTCTGGGGCAGGTCTCTGTTCCAAAGCAGGGCCAGCTCACAGAGCACATCGTGTGCCACTGCCAAGGCTGGAATAAATCCGTGGCAGGAGATCCCAAACCCAGGAAATGGATCTCCAAAGCTCTCCAATAAACCCAGGAAAGAGATCCCAAACCTTTCTAATAAATCCGTGGCCAGAGAACCCAAAAATCCCTCTAGTAAAGCCGTGAAAGGAGATACCAAAATCCCTCCAAAAAACCCATGACAGGAGATCCCAAACCCACGGCAGGAGGTTCCAAAACCCGTGACAGAACACCCCAAACCCACGGCAGGAGGTTCCAAAACCCACGAAAAGGATCTGAAACCCCTCTGATAAATCCATGACAGGAGATCCCAAACACATGAAAGGGATCCCTCCCAACCCCCTCTAGTAAATCCATGACAGGAGGTCTCCAAACCCATGAAAGGGATCCTCAATCCCCTCTAATAAATCCATAGCAGGAGATCCCAAACCCCACTACTAAATGCATGACAGGAGATCCTAAAACCTCCTCTAATAAACCCATGACAGGAGATGCCAAACCTCACTAATAAATCCATGACCGGAGATCCCAAAGCAAATAAGACGGATCCCCAAAGCCCTTTAATAAACGCATGACAGGAGATATCACACCACCCCCAATAACCCCATGACAGGAGATCCCCCCAGACCCCTTTAATAAAGCCATGCCAGGAGATCCCAACCCCGCGCAACAACCCCAAACCAGAAGCCGCCAGAACCCTATAGCAAGGCCCCGCCAGGAGAGCCCAAAGCCCGGCACTAACGCCGCGATAAGCCCCAAAAGGCGGTGCCGCCCCGTCACTGACCGTGCCCAGCGCGGCCCTAAGGCCCCGGCCCCGCGGCCGCCGCCATCTTTACCGGGGGGCGCCGCGCAGGGCACGCCGGGAGCGGCGGCCGCGCGGGGCGTGCTGGGAGTTGTAGTTCCGTGAGGGCCGCGGGGGCTGCCGGGAGTTGTAGTTCGGGGGCGGGAGCGGCACGCGGTGTGCGGGGAGTGCGGGGATGTCCCGTCCCTGGAAGTGTTCCAGGACGGGATGGGGCTTGGAGCAACCTGGGAGACCGCAGGGTGTCCCTGCGCGTGGCGGGGCTTGGGATCTCCTGCCATGGGTTTATTAGAGGGGTTTGGGATCTCCTGCCATGGGTTTATCAGAGGGGTTTGGGGACCACCTTTCATGGGTTTTGGGATCTTCTGCCATGAATTCATTAAAGGCGTTTGGGATCTCCTGTCATGGATTTATCAGAGGGTTTGGAATCTCCTGCCATGAATTTACTGGAGAGGTTTTGAGTCTCCTGTCAGGGATTTATCAGAGGGGTTTGGGATCTCCTGCCGTGGGTTTATTAGAGGGGTTTTGGGATCTCCTGTCATGGATTTATTAGAGGGTTTGGGGATCTCCTTCATGGATTTATTAGAGGGGTTTTGGAATCTCCTGCCGTGGATTTGGGACCTCCTGCCAGGGGTTTGGGGTCTCCTGTCCTATTCCACCTTGGCAGGTATGTTGTGCCTGCCCTGGTAATGCCCTCCTGAGCTCACAGTGACCCAGCCTGATTCCGCCAGAATCCCAGAACCATCAGGGTGGGAAGAGACCTCCAGGATCATCCAGTGCCACCATCCCACGCACGCATAAACCGTGTGCCCTGGGGCCACTTCCAGGAGCCTCTTGAACACTTCCAGACATGGAGGCTCCACCCCCTCCCTGGGCAACTGATGCAAAAAAAGAAGCTTACAGTGAAATATCCATCTGATATCCAGTCTGACCCTCCCCTAGCACAATTCCAGGCCATTTCCTCTCATCCTGTCTCTTGGGATGTGCTGGAAGAGCCCAAATCCCCCCTCCTGTCAGGGAGTTGCAGAGCCAGAAGGTCCCCCCTGAGCCTCCTTTTCTCCAGGCTGAGCCCCCCCAGCTCCCTCAGCCCCTCCTGCTGCTCCAGACCCTTCCTCAGCTCCGTTCCCTTCCCTGCACACGCTCCAGCCCCTCGGTGTCCTTGTCCTGAGGGATCCAGAACCGGACACAGCACTCCAGGTGTGGCCTCGCCAGTGCCCAGCACAGGGGGACAATCCCTGCCCCGGTCCTGCTGCCAACACTGCTCCTGACACAGGTCAGGTTCCATCGGCCTTCTCGGTCACTTGGCTTATCTTGCCCTTCTCTAGGACAAGAGGCACTGGGCAGATTGCCCAGAGAGGCTGTGGAATCTCCTCACGGGGATAGATATTCCAGAGCCATCTGGACACAATCCTGTGCCACGGGCTCTGGGATGACCCTGCTGGAGCAGGGAGGTGGGACCAGATGATCCACTGTTGGTGCCTTCCAACCTGGCCCATCTGGGATTCTGTTACTATGAAAGCTCTGTCTGACAAATTCGCAGAAACTCCTTGAAATACCTGCAAATTCTGTGGGGAGATAAATGGTAGATGCCCCATCCCTGGAAGTGTTCAAGGCCAGGATGGACTGGGCTTAGAGCAAGCTGGTCTAGCAGAAGGTGTCCCTGCCCATGGCAGGGGTTTGGGGCTAAATGGCCTTTAGAGGTCCCTTCCCACCCAAATTATTCCATGATTCTACGATTTTTATGTCGGATAAAGAACAAAAGACACACGCATGGATCGTACATTAATGTATTTTTTTGCATCCATTATAAATAATGCGTAAGTCGGTTCATCTCTCAGTTTTACACGATGTTCTAAGGACATTATATTACACCAGAACAAAACAAACTCGATAGAAAAAAAAAATATATATACATTCGTTTTTATTTGTACAGAAGTCATTCATCATGAAATGACACCAAACAGGAGACTGAACAGGTAAATGATGGAAAACCTGAGAGACAGGGATGGCATTTGCTGAAAGTAAACAAAAGGGTTTTACTTGATAGATCCAGACTGTCCCCTGCTCTACCTAACACATAATCTGGCTAAAATCAAATATGTTACAACCCTTTTTTTTTTTTTTTCCCCCAACCAGAATTCAAATAATTCGATTTTCCTTGTATTTAAGTACCCCTTGCAGAATATGCCACGATGTGGACTTTTGAATCATTCTAAACTGACAAGCAGCACTTCAACTGTGGGAATTTAGTACATATAAATTTAATTTGGGGACTGTGCCCTTCCAACCCCCCCCCCAACCTGAAATGTCCATGTGCCTTTATTTTCACAGTGATTCATAAAGCAACAGCTGAAAACACTTAAAACACCTCCTGGTAATAAAGTAGTTCATATGTGACACGGCAAGACCTGTTGTATGAACGAGGCCCAAAAAAATTCAGTGACTTTCGACTGCTACAACATTAAATACTTTGGTTTTTGCCTCTACTGCATAGGAGACACATTCATGCACGGAACACCACCAAGGCTTTAACAATTTACACGTTTATATGGTTATTTTCAGTAGCCTGGACTCGGTAAGAGACAGCTGCTTCTCTTCTGAGCTGACACCACGAACCAAGCAGCAACACAACACCCGTAAGCAGCACTGCCTTTCTCTGGGATCCCTCCATCTGGGAAGGGATTGTCCTGAATTGTCCTGGAACAACAAACCCAGCACGGCAGAGGAATGGTGTAATGGCAAAAGGCACTTCTGAGAGTTAATTCACACAAATACACCAGTGGAAGTGGAGTTTTGCCTCAAAAAATATTCACCAACAGGACGTTTTCCTCCTCCTCTCTCCTCTGCCTTAGGTTGGTTTGTTTGGAATCTCCGTGAAATAAAAGCAGAGCAAGGTAGGAGAGGGGAGAAAGGGAGAAGCCAAAAAGCCCCTTTTCTCTCTTTCTCCCTTCCATTCCAACACCTGGGCTCCCTTTTTGGTGCTGTGCTCTTGCAATGCCTGTGTGTTTGGTTTGTAAAAGCCTGGTAAACTACCAGGAGATTAACAGAATTAGTTAAGCAGTGGAGCCTTTAAAATTGAGTCACGTGAAATGAATTGCACGACAACTTCAGTGAAATGCTCTCTCTCTTCACACCCTGGTCACAGACAGAAGTAAACCAAAGTCAAGTAGGGTGTTTAAAATAATTAGTACTAAATTGGTGCTAGCTAATAATATTTTTCCCAAATACAGTTCTGAACCTCATTTCTTTTGTTTCCTGGGAGTATTTTGGAGCTTCGCTAGTTTCCACAGCATGGGCCTGATTTTAGGGTGCGTCAGTTCCCACTTTGCAAACACACAGAGATTTATTGTAACTGAGACCACCTGGTGATTAATATCAAAAGAAACAAGATCTCACCACTTCAACTTTCTAAAACCTCGGATTCACATCAATTTGCCGCTTTTCCAATTTGGGCAAATAATTTTGCAGCCTCCGAAAAACCTGTAAATCCTTGTTTTTCAGACGACCTGGAGAAATCCCCACTCCAGGCATTTGGGAAAGCGCAGCAGTGAAATAATTTATAAGGACTGTGTGATGCTCCAACACGATGTTCTTCCATGACTATATTTCCATTTCCACTGTGTTGCCTGCAATGGAGGAGGAGGAGGAAAAGGTCCATCAACCCTCCAAAATTAGTAAGTAACCCCACAGACACAGAGAGCATCCTCTACAGCCACATGCTAACCAGCACCAAGTAAAACTCCTTTTCCAGAGGTTCCTCCACAGCTCGTAGGCAGTGTTATTATCCCAGTTTCTGGGGGACTTCTGGCTCATGACAGAATTCTCACCTTCCTCGTGGTCTCCGAGGCAAAACACCTCACCCCCCGTGTTCTCAGTCATCTGTTTCAAGAGGTCCAGTTTCAAGTCTTGCCAGTGCGGCCCCAGCCACCAGTTTGATTTACAGTGTTTAGTGGTGTCTTCCTGGTCTGGCTCGAAGGTGTTCCCAAAAACCCTGCCTTCTCCCAGCCTCCCTCACTGATCCAACAGGAGGGATCCCCTCTCATCCCAAGCCTTGATGCTCCTCTGTTGGTTAAGGAGGACTAAATACCGTTTGGTTTATCCTGCTTTTCCTAACACGTATTTCTCTTCCTCTACTGACATTTATATCCACATTTACAACGCTGAAGGAAGTTAATTTAGGCTGTTATTCCCTGAGTTCTTTGTATTCACATTGAATATGCCTCTTCACACAATTAATTGCAATTAAGCACAGACTTAAATTCTGTACTAGGACCTACTACAGATCATCCCTCAGGTCGAAACGAGCGCAGAATTCACAGCAAAGCTCCGTGTCTGTGAGGATTCCAGCGCCAGGATTCCACTGACAAAATCATCCAGGTGCCCCCTTTCATTCTGTTTAACAAACATACTGCACCGCTCTACTGAATTTACAAATTATATATAATAATTTACAAATTATACAAACAAAACTCCCGTCTTGGCTTCTGGTGAGTGGCTCTTCCTGGGTTTAATATAACTTACTTCCCCACACACAAAAAATTAAGGCCTCTGCAATTTATAAGTCGTCTGGCAGCACAGCTTAAAAAAAAAAAATCAAAAATAGAAATAGTCTTTATTTGCCAGCGGGGAAATTTCTTCACATGAAATACTGTTACACTTAGTTGGAGGCAGCAGTCTAGCTATATATTTTAAATAAATCTTTTTTTTTCTGAGCTCTGCACAGAAAAAGCCACGAAGAATAACCCAGAATCATGATGCATAATTGCTTTAGAAAGACCAGAATCAGTTTGTAGGACACAGACCATCCCAGGAAAGTCTTGCCTTCAATAACATTTATACTGACATCTATATTTCAGCTGACTGGTCAGTTGAAGCCTGGCCTATCAGCATTTCAGAAGTATTTTAGAAAGCCAAAAAATATTTTAAAGCTTTTGAATTCAGTGACGTAAATTTGCTTTTAGGCCTTGGCTTCAACGTGGATTCTGGGAACGGTAATTCACGCTCCAAAACCGAGAAATGCTGACAGGTCAGTCTTCAACTAACTGAGCCAGCACAGGATATTCAGAATTTATATTTTACATGAAACCCAAGGCATCAAAATAAGTTAACCCAGAAAACACACGGGTCTGTTTTCTTTTCCGTAGTGAACGTCACCTTTAGGCAAAACTTAGCAGAAAGACAATCTGGGGAGAAACAAAACTCTCATTTGGCAGCGCCCAGCTTGGGAATTAGCTCTGTGCTCTCCCTGTTAACCAAAATTCCCCCATTAAAAAAACAAAACCCACAAAAAACGAGGAAAAGGCAACGCAGTGAGAAGCTGAAATATCAGCATTCCTGGTAAAGTGCTCGGGCCTGCGACACCCCGGAGTGGCTCGGCTACGACCTGACCTCGGCCGCGGAGCCGAAGGAAGGGGACGCCAAGTTCCTCACTATCCTGTTGAGGTTGGCGATTTTCTCCTCCAGCAAATAGTTCTTCCTCTCCGCGGATTTCTGCCGCTGCTCCGTCGCCTCCAGGGCCTTGAGGAGCTGCGCGTTCTCCACGTAGAGATCCTTGACCATCGCGTCCGCTTTGGTGTTCTTGGAAAGCTGCGGTGGGAACGGGACACGGTTACTCACCAAACCAGGAGTAAAGAAAACCCCTGAAATTTTAAAATTAAATTATTTTTTTTTTTAAATTAAATTTAGATCAAAATTTGTAATGGAAAGAGTAGGTGAGCGTGCTAGTTAGAACTCGGATATCAAAGAAAAATCCACCCATTAGTTTTAGTTTTTTAAACCATCTTATTCTTCAACCATCTTGGTCAAAAACCTGGGGTCTTCAGACTGAATATTCTGAGTATTCTGAGACTGGAAAAGCTGCTCAAGGAGATGATAAAGGGCTTCAAGCAACATCTGTCCTCCACGGATAAATCCAGGTCGCAAGAGGATCCAGAAGCCCGGTGATCACACAGTGACACTTCCAAAAACCCCCAAACTGCATCAAACAAGTTGTATTTGGAACAGGAGGCACCCAAGAAGTCCGTAATTGTACACTAATCCCCTCTGAACTCTTCATCAAGTTGGTTTTCCTCCTTTTCTAAGCAAACTTTTCCAATTAGGGATCCTCGGCTGGAATTTGCGGTTTGTTTCCCGAGTTAGGAAATCAACGAGGGGCGGACTCCAAACTCCTAATTCGGAGTTTCGGGAATTTCGGGGCAAATACGCTCTACCTGAGCTGAAAAGCATTAAACCAAAAATCACCCTAAGCAACGACTCGGCAGCTTTTGCCCGCTTGGCTGTTCCCAGAAGGAATGGGGATGGCTTGGGGAAGACAAGGAATACTCACTTGTTCTTTCAGCTGATTTACTTTATCTTGGAGAAGCCTCTTCACCAGCCTTAGTTTCTGTTCCACATCCATCATACGCTCTTCCATCATTTTCAGGAGCTGCTCATGACCCCCCTGGAAAGCAACATTTACGCGACAACCAGTTAAAAGTCAGTTCACGTCCACCAGGCTGGGTTTTTTTTTCTCCCCAGTTAATGATTAAGAAACTCCCCACTTCTGACTGGTTAGGAGTCAAAATTAATAAATAATAATAAAAAAAGAAATAATAAACCCTTCAGGGAAGAAAAGGGTTATGGCAACACTTAAGGGACAATTGCAGCATTGCACTTGTTTTCCAGGTCAAAGTTACACCTGAAATGACCAGATCGAAAAAAAACTGACACAAAATTCAGTCTTTAACCACAGGAGTCAGATCTGGATAATTTACTTTTCATGTTCTTTGGTGCCGCCCAAGTTCTGTTGAACGTGGGAAACCGAATG
The DNA here is from genome assembly GCA_035584735.1 of Pseudotriccus pelzelni. Lineage (NCBI taxonomy): Eukaryota > Metazoa > Chordata > Aves > Passeriformes > Tyrannidae > Pseudotriccus > Pseudotriccus pelzelni. Next base: position 62,087,938 of record JAWMRA010000161.1, on the reverse strand, counting down.
CCAAGCAAACCTTAATTATCTCCTAAAATTACTAAGATTTAAGTCACAAGGGCACGTTTGACAGTGTAACTCTCCCACTCCAAAGACTCCTATGCTAAAAAAGTAGGACGCTCCTGTACTTGATTTTTTTAAATTATTTTTTTAGATTAATTGTTGATAAATTATGTTTCCATATATTAGTCCTGAACTGTTTTTCCTCTTTTTCTCCAGTGAGGTGACAGTCTAATTAAAAGCACAGGTAACTGTGCCATGAGAGTTACACCAGCACCTGAGTGAGGTGTTCCCAAATAAATAAGAAACAGCAGGAATTACAAACGAGCTGTCTCGGATTTGGAAACTTCAGATATTGAGGGCGGGGAAATGGGAGCCTTTATTTTAACGCCAGTTTGTTACTCTAATTCCAGGAGTTCATCTGGGGAGATCAACCTGGAGGAAGCACCAACCTCCCCGAAAACCAAACACCCTCAAACCATCATGCCTGTGGGGGAGGACAAATGAGAGACTGGGGGAGGAACGTTTCAGGTGGGTAATTCCTCATCTAAATCACCATAAAGAGATCCCCTTGTGCGGGCTGATTGAAGCCCCCTCGACATCTGATTTGCTGTGACACCCAGAACTCTTGAAATCCGTGTACGGGGGTTATGTGACAATTCATTTTTTATGAAAAAAGTTACATTAGGGTCATAGAGAAAACAGTTTCACAGTGTGGCAGGAGTGGATATTTTTCTAGATTAAAAAATAAGCAGAACCCTTGAAGGACTTTCTAGCCAAGCTAACATGAGTTATCCTTCGTAATTGGATTGGAATTCAAAACCCTGGCTCGTTATTCCACCTCTTAATGGTTGCAGGAGCCTCAAGTGAGTAAGTTACATGGAAATGAAGAATTATTGTGGTCTCACTACCTGTGACCCCTATTTTTTGGCTCAAAGTGGATTTGAGAATGTTCTTGCGTTATATTATTCTATGTTTAATAGGGGAAAACCGAACCAGCTCAAGCAGTAGCCTTAAGGTCATTAAAAACAGGAGCAAAAAGACCTCGTCAACCACAAAATTGTTGATGGCTCTCAACTAGAAAATCATAGACCTTGAAGAGGTGTTTTGCTGACTTAAAGCATTAAAATTCTAATTTAATCAAGTAATTTGAGACAAATAAAGACTATTAAGGAATGTTGTCCAAGAAACATGTGTGTTAATAGTTTTCCCTTTTCTGGCACTACCCTTTTACCTTAAGGCCACACAGAATATGTCCATGTACTGTGGAAACTCTTCACTTCAAATTTATAGGTTCATCTGCTAAAGAAAAGCTGAGTATCTGTACTAAAAAACATCCCCCCTATGGATCTCCCCCAGAAATCCTGGTGTGACAATCCTCAAAGACAAATATTTCCCCTCAAACGTGTTAATTCTCGTTCACGAAGCTGAAATTATTGATGCTACGAAGACAAGAGACATCGTGTTTAAAAAAAGATTTTATTTTTCATTTACATCCGGAAAAAAAAAAGTCATCTTTCCCTGTTAAAAAGTTTATACATCTTATACAAAAATGCAGTATAAATACCCCAGATTTTCTTCAAATCTCATATAAAATTAGTAGCATTTGAGAAAAATAGGCTCTTTCCTCGCTGAACACAACTGCACATTTTAAATAACATAAATAAAAAGCATCTGTGTGACAAATTAAAAAAAACACAAACAAAAAAAGCTGCTTTTTTCTGAGCTTTCACAAAACAGCTTCTAGACAAAATAAATAAGAGGGGAAAAAACCCATAATAACACCGCGGAGACTTTTTTAAATAGCTTTTTCTTTTTTTTTTAAAGGGTGGGGGGGGAAAAAAAAAGGCAGCACAAAAATAATTCGATCCTCAAAGTTTCTCAGCTTATGCCAGTTCACGTTTGTGAGCGTGTTTATCATGGAAAAGGGAATCATAAAGCAGCCAAAAGCTGTCAGAGGTGCCCGATCCTCCGGTAGGAATCTGCATGCACTGCTCGCTGCTCCGGTAGCAAGGCCTAGAGAAAGAAGGGAAGCGGGATGGATACTTCACCCTGATATCCACAGTTTTCTGCACAATAAATAAGTATATTTCAAGCCAAAAAAAAGAGAAAAATTTAAAATTAACGCTAGAAGCAAGGCAGCAACGCGGGACTGACAAAAACACGCACCCAGGGAGAGGAAACATGCAGAACTGTCAGGTGTTTTGTTGCCCTAAATGTTGAGTGTTAGCACTATTCTTAGCCCCCCGGAAGATTCAGGGGGAGCCTTTTCTAGATTTAAGGGCTCTTGAAATGGCTCATCCAGGGTTTTTAGAAGGTCAGGGGCGGTTATAAATTGCAATGAGCAAAGTTTCTCACAGGAAGTTATCTGCCACTCTATATGTAATCTCATATATAATCTTAACAAAATATACCCTACATTTTATATTTTTATCACCCCTACATTTTATATCTATATAATATACCCTACATTTTATATCTGTATCACACCTTGTATAAATATCTCACATTATATATATATCTCTCATACATTTTATATATATATAAATATATCCTGCATTTTATAGATATACAACACAAAATGCATTTTATACCTATAAAATCCACATAAAAAGTTTTGTATCTATAAAAATGATGTCATGCATTTTATATATATACACACAGCATACGTATATAGATAAAATCTCATAATAGATTACATATGTATATATATGCACATATGAGATAATATAATCTAATATTAATAATATTACCTACCACATATATATAATATATCTAAATAATACAATAAATATAATAATATATCTGAAATATCTAATAATCTAATATTATATATATACACACACATATATATATGAGATTATATATATATATATATAATCTCACAGGTTGCCAAACAGCATTTGTGAAAAAATATAGTCCAACTGACCTTTAAAAACCTTGCTTTTCTATTTTAAACCTAATTTTTAGCAGCTGCTCAGGGGCCTTGTGGGTCCCTTCCAGCTGTGATTCTGTGATCCTACAAAATCTGGAATAAAGACCTCAAAAAGGGGGGGAAGTTGAGCAGCTCTAAGTACCCTGAACAAAAATCCTGGTTGGTTCTAAGAGAACTTTGGGAAATGTTGGCTCCTTAACAGGCTCCCAAATGTAGTTCTCGAGCAAGGAATGCGAGGTAAAAATATCACAGCACCAGACACAGCAGGAACAGTCACTGGGAATTCACAGGAGTACAGACAGGACAACACAGTAGAATCAGCTCAGGAGTTGAAATTTCACCAAATTAAATTAAATTATAACATTTGACAGCAGCCTTTGGAGCAAAACAGCTGGAGAGTGACTGTAAAACGAACGAGAACAGAGACCACCACGGTGAAAAAGCAGTGAGAACTCCAGAGCAGGATAAACACAAAATAATCCCATTTAAAAAATAAAAGTGGGGGATAACTTCGGATACCTCAGGATCTAAGAAAGCTGCAAAAAGGCAAAGCAAAAATTTTACACAGAAAGCAGGGAGGTAACCTGGCCTTGCACTCACGGAGGGAAAAGATGATGGAGGGGGATTGGGATGCAAGTTTTCAAGGTGGAGATAAATGGAGATAAACTCAACTGAACGTTAAGCCTGGGACTCAGGACGGAGAAGAGAAGGCAACAGTGAGAATTAAAGCAGGATGTGCTCACAGAAATGGCAGAGTTCAGACAAACAGAAATGATTCTGGCCTTGTTTAGAACTGTAGAATGCATGTTTTTAAGAGTAGTTTAGAATCTTTTCTGGCAAAGCCCATGATAAAAAAAAACCCTGTAGGTAATGTTAGAAACCAGAATACCCATTTACTGTGAGGAAAAAAAAAAAATTGAAGAATATTTGCAAAGTCTCTGGAAGTATTTTTAAATTCATGGAGCTTTCCAGAATTAAAGCTTTTCCAGGAAAAGGCAGGAGTGATTTCTCTCCAGAACTCCAGGTTCCGGGAGGTGACTGGTTTGCACATTGTGGTCTTTGCTTCTGACAGTCATCGCTCCCGGTGCAACCCCAGCACAATTCACCTCTGCAGCTGCCACACTTGCTGCAATGTGGCTGTTACTGATTCCTAAATTAAACTGCAGTTCCACCCCCAGTGGGATGGGACCAGCTCCATCAGCACCTCTGAAAAGGACACCAAGAGCACAATCAATTTATTCCCATTTATCCTTACATTATTTCCTCTTATGTTCTTTTAATGAAGGGGCATTTTGATTTGATGCTTTCCTTACAAAGAACTTTTACTCCATGTTTTGGAAACTTTAGAAAAACTCTTCACTGCATATATTGTCTCCAAAATACCATTTTTTTCCAGGAATATTTACCATGTTTAAAGATTTTTGAGCTTCAAACTCTTTGTCTTATTATCATTTTTTAAACAGTAACAACAATCTGAGTTTAAAATAAGAGGTTTTTTTTCCTAACAGATTAATAAATAGTTATTATTTTATCCAATTAATCTGATATAAAGCTAATCTACTAATCTAAATACATCCAATCTAACACAAATATTTAGTACTTTATCTAAGTTATTTAGAGCTTTATCTTTTCCAAGGAGATAAAAGCTGTGATATTATTTGAAGATGAAGTTATAATATTATTTTAAGACCTATGGCCTGAGCCAAAGCTTTAGAGATTTAGAGATTCATTAACTCTTTGAAAAGAAAAGGGTCATTTGGCAAGCTTAGCCCAAAGCTTAATTAATTGTTATGTGGGAGATGCAAACTTTCCTACCTATTGCCTATAATTCAGTTCTAATAAATAATTCAGCAATAGAAACTATAAATTTTACAAGCTAAAAAAAAAAAAAAAAATCAAAACACCACTGGAAGTGACTCTGCCCACTAAGGGCAGTGGATGGAATTAACGTTCCTTGGAATTGGTTTTTCCTCAGAAATGCCAACGTTGAAGCTTCTCTGTAATGTGAACGACGTTCTCCAAACAAACGTCTTGTTTTATGGCCAAATCGTGAAGATTTGACCTTATTAAAAAAAAAAAAAAAGGATTAATTTGTTTGTATTCTGCTCTACTACAACCGCTAGAATTCCAGGTGACAAAACCAGCCCAAACTGGGATTTTACAGGATGGATCTGGTGCGGTGTGTTGTTAAAAATAACGGTTCCAGACATGGACACATTTTTAAAGAGACAAAAAACCCCTACAAACACAGAAGGATCAGAAGGAGAAAAGCCAGCTGAGCGTGGGTGGGAGTGGTTTGGGTTCCCAAAAGGTGAGGAGCACTTCACAACAAAGCTGTGGCTCAGGCTAAAGATGCTGAACAACATCCCTGCGTACGGATTTCTGATGGAGCGAATTCTCATTGTCACTTCTGAACTGGCATAAACGGAGAAGGGATCTCATCAGAATCGGGGGTGGGGGGAAAAAACCGAAAACCAAAACCACGAGACAAGCGACCCAAACATCCTTTCGAAGTCGAAAAACTGACCCAAATCTCAAGTTGGAAACCCACGGATGGAGGGGGGGGGCTTTGCTTTACCTGCTGCACGTTCGTGTCCGAGGGCCGACTCTCGAGCTCTTCCTGAAGGCGTTGACTCCTCCGCTCTGCCTGGAGTAGCTGGTGTTGGAGCTGCAGGAACTGTTCCCTGGGCACCACGGCACAGCCTTGCTGCTGGAGCTCCCAGGAACGCGGGCTCTGGCTACGCATCCCGCTGGAGCCGGAGTGGAGCATCTGGAGAGGAGGGGGGGGAAAGGAAATCACCCATCAGCACACCCATCGGCAATCCAGGACGCTCCAAGACTGCCCTCAGAGTTCTTGGGGGCAACACAGACAACTTTTTCCAAGGAGGGGGAAAAGATGCAGCTACATGCAGTTCTAAGGGAATGGGAGCTTTGGTCCAGCATTTCAGACCTGAATTATAAACAAATGCGTCGGATTTCTGGTGAAACCTGTCCGAGTTTAGTTTAGGTGACCTTTAACTTGGCCCTTTTTCAAATGTTCAGGTTTTATTTTAGCCTCCATCTCGGCAGCTCTTCTAAAAACAGCACCTGCTAGCAAATAACCAGCACAACTTCAGTGCTTTTATTTCTAGTCTTTAATTTAGGATGGGGAGGGAATATTCTCCAAGCACAACACATTTTCAGTGCCATCTCTGATGACTTCAGCAACGTGATGCCAGCTGCTACATTAAATACAAAATTCAGTATTTAAACCCCTGTGGATCTTTCCTTATGTTCACTACTAACTGTAGAAATATTGAGAGCTACGACAGTCACAGGAAATAATTTAGATTTTTTTTTTTTGTAGACTAAAGTAAAACCCAGGCAAAGTAACTCACAGTTGTAATAGTTTATAATACTAAAAAATCCCAGAGCTGCACAGTAAAAATCCCTGACGTTTCAGACAAGCTGATTGGCAGCTTGAATTTGTATAACATCAGAAAATTTCTTCCCCAGCTGATCCCATAAGTTCTCACTTGTCATCTGATTAGATTATCTGACAAGATTATCTGAGTAGTTTTAATTTCCCTTTCACAAGTGGTTTTAATTTCCTTTCACTCATGGTAAAATTAAGCCTCAGTGTGGAGTCACATTTCAATTACTGAGTTGATCTATAACTATATTTTACAGTGGTGCAGCTCTTCTGTCACCATCTCTAGATCTCTGCTGGCCCAGGTAAACACAAAAGACGTTCTTCAAAATAAAACTATTTGTATTATTTTGAGTTATCTGGGGGGGGTTTTCTCTTGAATCAACTTGTCTGGAAAGGAGCTGTTCTTATCCTGACAACATAAACAGTGAAAATAATGAGCTTTTTGTGGAATTTCTTTAGGGGTTCCTGTCCTGCTGTGAAGCACACGAACGTCTAATGAAGAAACAGTCAATCAGTGTTAACAGCATCTTAAAGACAAACAGCAGTGAAACAATAATGAAAACAATCTAGTCCTGCTGTGTTTATCTGTGGGGGGAAAAAAAAAAAAAGGAGCAATAATGAACTTGCTAAACTATTGGGATGATGCCAAGGGGGATCACAGAGCAAGTTAATTTAAGGGTACACTGGATAGTCAGGTGGAAAAGCATGCAAGTACCACAGAGGTAAGTATGCAAACACCTTCAAACCTCACAGTCAATGGGTTAGTAGGAAGCCACTTTTCATTTTCTCAGTTTCAATTTTCGTTATTTTTGACCTCAGCTGGGTTATTTCTCTCCATTCTTCAGGCAGTGCCTGAGGAATTTTCAGCTTCTTGGGGCACAGGCTCGCACTGCACGACGGTCAAAGTGAAAAAAAATTGGCACTGAAATGAATAGTGGCTCCTTTGCTTAAAAAGATGCATGGAATAAAAAGAAAAACCCATAAAAAAAAAAAGAAAAAGAAAGTGTTTTCTCCATGCTATGGTGGTACATCAAAAACCATTGCTCTACCTTCGCACACTATTTCAGAAAGAGAACTGCACCCTTCTCTGCTACTTCCAACCACTGAGTTCTAGCCAGGTTAGCCATGAACAAAAGGAGAACAGGCACAAAAGAGAGAGTTAGAAGGCACAAAATGTTATACACACCTGCCTGGAAAACGTTAACGGGAGGGACAAAACCCTGCGTGGTCGAAACACACATTTCAGCAGAAAACGCGATTCCCCTGCTTGGTGGTTACACTGAAGGGTTTTAACAGTGCTTGGCATTTTCCCAAAGCTTAATTAAGGCCATATAAGTGAAAGCAGGGGGAATATAAACAGCCTTTTCATTAACTTGTCAAAATCTCGTATTTACTAATCAAGTTTTCATGGTTTTATAACCAATCTCGTCGTATATTCAGCGTAACATTTCCTGTTTGCTGCCTTGATGAAAAACATGAAGTCTTCTAATAAAGCGTTGTAAAAGCCCCATCTGGGAGATGCTCTGATTTATAACAAACAAACCAATTTTGGCTTTTGTTTCTTTCTTTTATGTTCTGTTTTAAACTTAAAGCCAGGACGTCAACTCAGAGGTCTGGGCTGACCTTAAGGTTCACACTAAACACAGTTAAGCTCTGCCCATTCCAAGGACTCCTCAGAGTTTATACAGTTTTAGCATCCAGCATAATTTTGCAGCCTTTGGGAGCATCTCAACTGAAAATTTCAAGGCATGAGTGAAAACGACAGTGAGATGTATAAACTGTTAATTTATCACCATCCCCATAAGATGACAAGGCTTAAATTCAGCAAATCACTCCCACAGCAAATAAGAACAGGTTTCTCCACTAAGAGCAGCATCACACAAATATTAGCCAGGAAATTGGAGGTGACATTTCAGGAAGGAAGAGGGAAGTGTTTGCCCTGCCTCAAGCACAGAAATAGGTTTCTTTGCCGTTTGATTTTACACCTGAAGCCTCACACGAATTACGATAAACCACAGCATTTGTCACACTCACACCTTGGTCATGAAAGGTGAAGTTAAACATTAGCAGAGATTAGTTCTTCCAGTTTCAATTAGTTTTTTTTTTGTTCCTACGCATCCAGAAATTATTTTAAAACAAATCCACAGACAGGGTGAGACAGGGATGAAGCCCCACAGTCTACACTGATTGAGAAGTACCTCCATTAACTGATCATCCAGCTTGACTTGCTTTTTCCTTAGCCCTTCGTTTTCTGAGCTGGTCTCCAGTTCACGTTCAAGAGAATTCATCTGACTGATCTATCAGAGACAAGAGAAGTTTCCTTAGAAAAAAACAGCAGTGTCTTATTTTACCTGGTTTTTAATTTTCTTTTCTCCCCAATACTCAATCCCGAACCATTAAATATAAAGACAATTCAAGACTAAAAAAAAACCACCAGGAGTACTTGGACAAATGTAATGCTCTGCCCACCAGTGAATTCCACCCTGCAGATGCCCGGGGCACAATCAGCTCCTTGGGACAAAGGTTTTGTTTGTTAGTTTTTTTTTAAAGAGACAAAAAGCACAAAACTCAGAGGAAAAGAACAAAGTTACAGCTTGTCACTTCCCCACCCAAAACTGACCTTCCTGTTAGCAGATGACAACTCCTTCTGCAGCTGTTCACACTCCCTCTTCAGGCTCAGCTTCTCCTGCTCTATGGCTTTGACGATGCCTGACTGGCTTTGATGCTTTTGGTGCTTTAGGGAAAGGATTGTAGATTCCAGCTGTCGGATCTTAAGAGAAGAACAAATGTGGAAAGGCGTTCCAGGTGATCCAAAAACTTAATTGCGTCTACTTCATCTAAAATACTGAGCACCAATTGATTCTGGACTCAATCACAGACTGGTTTGGGTTGGAAGGGACCTTAAATATCATCTTGTTTCACCCCCTGCCATGGGCAGGGACACCTTCCACCAGCCTAGGGTGCTCCAACCTGGCCTTGGACACTTCCAGGGATCCAGGGGCAGCCACAGCTTCTCTGGGCAAATCTGGGGTACTTTTGTTGACATTTTAGCTTTGAGCATCTTGTCCTCCTTTCCTGTTCTTTCTTTCCCTTCTTCCTCCTCATGATCTGCCTATTACTGTGACCCAAGAAATTGCACAAGAAGAATGCTGGGAATATTAAGAATCTTCTCTTAAAAGAAAAAAAAATGAAAGGGTGTTAACTGGAAGTCAGATCAGAATCAGCAGGATTTTCTTTTAAAGAAGAGAAATATCCTCAGAGTGCTGTGGAGTCTCCTTCTCCGGAGATACTCAAAACCTGCCTGGATGTGATCCTGCGCAACCTGCTCTGGACCGACCTGCTGGAGCAGGTGGGTGATCTCCAGAGCTCCATCCCAAGCCCAGCCCTTGTGTGATCTGTCCCCTTGCCCCGGTTACCTTCTCCCTGGAGTGAGCCAGGTCTGTTTTAGTGCTCTGCACTTCCCTCTGCAGCCTCTCGTTCTCCTGCCTGAGCAGGCTCTGCTCCCGATCCGTCAGCTGCTCCAGCTCATCCCAGCGCACCGGCCCCTGCTGGTCCTGCAGCCCTGGGGAAGGCACAGCCCCTTCCAGAACCCGATTCTTAAGACAGACAGAATTGCAGGGTTAGGCCTTAAACAAAGAAGCAGATATTTCCTCTATTCAGGCGGGTTTTAAGTAGACCTTTGGTACCTGCGGGCTCTAAAGTCGCAGGATTCCCATTTTCCTCCCAGCCTACACGCACTTTTCTCCCAAGAAGCCCGATGTGCAAAGCCCAAGTGCTTCCCTTCACTGAAATCATGGATAATAACTGAGTGCACAACAAGTGCACAGAGTTCAGCACCACAAAAAAAAAAAGGCAGCAATCTGTGCTCTGCTTAGAGCAAAACAGGACTTGGTGTTATATATTATTCAGTAATAGCTGTAATTTAGTTCCTGTTGTACGATTCTGAAACAGCCTCTTCTCCATGTGGACATTAAATATTCCTTAATTACACAGCGAGCAAGCCAAATTACTAACTGAATCCATAATGCCAATCCCAAGACTGCTGTCTGCAACCTCCTCCAGTCACAAATCCTCATCGGTTCAAAGAGGCTGCTGTAATTCTCCACCTTTCAAAACGAAGTTGGACTGGAAATTAGATCCTCGGTCGATCAGTTTGTTAATCTTTACAGTTGAAAGGTGCGAATTCACGCACCGTCCACAGAACTGGGCTTTTATTTTTGCCAAAAGGTTTCTTGCAGGGAAGGATGGAAAACACCTGAGGATTGACCCTTACACTCGACACTTAGTAAGTTTTCTGAAAGTCAGTTTAAAATCTACACGTTATATACAATATACAATAACTGAAGTTATCTTTTGATGCCCCTGAGGCCCTTTACCTTTTCACTGGTGCTCTGCAGCTGCTTGTGCAGTGACACCACCTCTTGTTTCAGAGTTTCCTTCTCCTGCTGCGTCACCCGTAAGTCGGATTTCAGTCGGGACACTTGGAGGTTGGTGCTCTGCAGTGTTTCA
>JAWMRA010000161.1:62065330-62077081 GCA_035584735.1 Pseudotriccus pelzelni | reverse complement strand
GCAGGGGTCAGCTTCGCTGGACCAAGATTTCTTGTGTATGGACTGGGTATCACATGTGTGTAGGATCTCTGATGGAAGGAGTGAAGGTACAACACTGACAACCCCCTTAGAAAATGGTAAATTGAGTTTCTCCAACTCCCGGACAGGAGGGGGGAGCCAGGTGGGGGGGTCGGGCTCTGCTCCCAGGGAACACGTGGACAAGAGGAAATGGCCTCAAGTTGCACCAGGGGAGGTGTAGATTGGATATTAGGGAAAATTTCCTCATGGAAAGGGGCTGTCCAGCCCTGGCACAGCTTCCCAGGGCAGTGGTGGAATCCCCACCCCTGGGGGGATTTCAAAGTCATGTGGATGTGGCACTTGGGGACATGGGGGAGTGGTGGCCTTGGCAGTGCTGGGGAATGGCTGGACTTCCAGCTCTGTAATTCCTAATGATTTTCCAACTTTCTCTTCCAAGTTAGCAGCCATCCACTTTGCACACAGACAGAAGGCTGCATTTAACAGCGACACCTTCCAGCCCTGAACATTTGCTGGGATGTGCTGGAAGAGACGATCTCCCTTGAATTATTTATTCTTCCTGGCAGCCCATGGCCAAGGAGAAAGCCCAGGAGTGCTCAGCCAAGCAGCCAGATGCTCACATCCCTCTCCTGCACCAGGAGAGCAGGAGCAGAGTTTCTGCAGCGTCTTAGGAACAACCAGGCAGAGTGAGCTGGCAAAAGTAACTTGCGTGTGGGTGCAAAACAGCATCAGGTTTTTTTTTGGGGGGGGGAGGAAAAGTCCCCTGTTCCACTTAAAAGTTTCCTCTTCTCCTTTAAGAACACTTTGCAAGCCCAGCAAAGCAGCCTCTCTCAGCTCCACCACACCTTTGCACACATCAGAAGGGGGTCTTAGTGAAAAGCAAGCACCACGAGAGGTGACCAAAATGCTTTTTAACTAGGGCTATAACAAACAAACAAATCACTGTTTTCTACCTTTTCCTGGGAGATGGTGAGCTGTGCTTTCAGTGCCTGACTCTGCTGTTCCCAGGATTTCTGCTCCTGCTTCAAGCTGCCAACTACACTCTCTAAGCAGCTGACTTGAGCCACCTGCAAGGGAGACGACACGGGGAAAGCCTCACTCGGGATCTTCTCTCACTCAGTTCGCCTTTGAGGGTTAACCCAGAGGGAGTTACAGCCACACACAGCAAGCAGACAAAAAAAAAACCCCCCTCAAGCTCCCAGCCTGAATTTCCACACAACAGGATCATTATTTACAGCGTTGCACATGAGTTACTCTGCCCAAGTGCAGAGTTACAGTATGTTAAAGCTGCAATAGAAGTCCAAGAACACTGTCTCCCTTGTCCTGCTGCAGTATTTATACCCGGGCCTCTCCTCACTGCGACGTTTGGAATTTTCTACATAGTCAAATTACAGTAAAAGCTGCGCTCCAGAATTTAAGCTTTCCTCTCTCAGGCCAGCTAGGAAAAACAAACAACCAGGCGGTGGCAATTCAGCCTTTATCTGGCTTGAGGGTAAGGAAAAAAATGATCCAAAGCAGTTTCACAGGTGATGGCGATACAGGTGATACACAAGAATTTTGAGTGATGTGGATTTGCAGCTCTTTCTTACCTTATCAATACATCTGTTCAGTTCCTCACTCAGGGCTTCTTTCTCCTTCTGCAGCTTTTCGTTTTTCGTAATTAAGCTCGAAACTTCATTCTGGAGGTCGGAGAGATCAGGGCACCTGGGCAGCTGTGGAAAGCAAACCCCCCCCAGTTGCATTTCTGTGCTGCTGCAGAAGTTGGCGTGCAAGTCGTGGAATGGTTTGGGTTGGAAGGGACCTTTAAAGGTCCACCCTCCACTAGCCCAGGTTGCTCCAAGGCACATCCAACCTGGCCTTGGACACTTCCAGGGATCCAAGGGGTAGCCACAGCTTCTCTGGGCAGTCTGTGCCAGGGCCTCCCCACCCTCCCAGGGGACAATTTCTCCCTACTATTTAATCTAAATTGACAAGTGTTAAAATACATGGAGGGAAACCCACTGCACTCCTGACTTCTGAGCCTCTTCCTAACTGAGCACTCTGGCTTCTCCCAGGCTCTCCTGCCTTTCCTCACTCCATCTCCTGCCTGTCATTGCATCCAGCCACAACTCACTCATTACTACACAGGCCTCAGCTGCTTTTGCTTTTTAAGACCACTATCTACCCTGAGCATTGGGTGTCTCAAATGAGTGGTTTGCACTGCAGAGAGAATGATTTTGTGGAGCCCTGATCAGGGAGGTGACTCATTTGCAGCCTTCGTTATCTGTGGTTATTAGCATATATTTACAGCCAGTTGAACTGTGCTTATTATGCAGGAGATAACTGAGCCCTCCAGGAAATCATCTCCACCCATAACTCCAGATGGATTCAGCAACAGGAATTCTCTGAGAGGGCATTCTGGAAGAGCTCAGCCCTTAAATGGAGCTATATTGGTATCACCAATTACACAGGGAAATGTTCTCCTGTGGATCCCATTTGCCCTGTCCATTCCTCGATTAGAGCTTTAAATCTTCGTGCTCACCAAAGCTTCTCCCTGCAGATCCACCACTCCCCAAAAAAATCTTTTGGCAAAGTCTAAGGTGAGCCCAACCTTATTGGAACAATTGTGCATTGTTTCAAGACACTGTTTCAAGAAGAGTCACATTCCCTTACTTTTATGACCTTTCTTTAAGGAAATAAACTTTTCTCAGCCCAGGATACATTAAGAGATGGCGAGAATTACCTGACAGCACCCAAATGGAATCACAAAACGGTTTGAGTTGGAAGGGCCCTTTAAGCCCATCCCATTCCACTCCCTGCCATGGGCAGGGACACCTTCCACTATCCCAGGTTGCTCCAACCTGCCCAACCCTGACACTTCCAGGGCTGGGGCAGCCACAGCTTCTCTGGGCAATAGGATGCCATACCTGTTTTGTCTTCTCCAGCTCCTGCTTGAGGATGTGGTTCTCCTGCTCCATTAGATGAGCTTGAACCTTCATCTTGGACACCTCCATCTCCAAAGACGACACCAGATTTGAGGACTGCAAAAAGAAAAGGGGTCTCAGATTGCGATTCAGGAGACTCACAGAGTACCAAGGGTTAAGCAGAGGATGCTGCAGCCAGTGAGAGTAGTTAGGGCTGGGATGGCACTGGATGGACACAACAGCCACACTGGAGAGTGCAGGGAAAGATCTGGCTTCGTTTTCAAGGCCAGCCTGCCCACTTTTACCTCCTGGCTTTTGGCTGCTGCCAGGCTTTCCGTCCTGCCTTAGCAGAGTTCAGCTCTGAACCCACTCCCCAACACGCATCCCAAGACAGGGATGCCCATTCCATAGCACCTGCAAGTCCAGTTGTCCCAGTATAATCCTGTACCTTTATTTTGGAGTTTTCCAGTTCCTGCTTCAGTACCAGTCTCTCCTTTTCCCATTCTTCCAGGGTACACTTTCGCTCTTCCCCCTCCTTTTGCTCGAGCACCCTTGCCAGCTGCTGATTAAGGTCCTGCACATCTGCTTGATTTTTGGAGTTCTTCTGGCTGAGTTCTGTATTTTCAGAGTCCAGCTGTTGGTTCCTGGTCTTCAGATCCGCCACCTGAGGGGGGACACCAGCGTCAGCTGTGACTGATTTTCCGCTGGGAATGGGGTTTTTGACATTTCCTTTCTATGAGGGTGATTAAAGATCTGCCAAGTGTCACTCCAACAGTGACTCCGACCAGCTAATTGGCCTTAATTAGACCAGTTATAACCAGTCACCCAGCACAGCACCCTTTGCCACGCTGATGAGGATTTTGAGGGTTGTCCCAGTAGGTTATTCTAAGAAGAATTTTCCTCAGCAATACTGAGAGGGACACGAATGTAAAAGCTACTTAAGCCTTCTACTTTGGCCAGCACCCTTAAAATAAAAGCAGCAACCACATGGATAACAGCTGGCAGCATTCCTAGACCCAGCCAGCTGGGAACCAAGCAGAGGCTGAGTCGCATCATCTCCGTTTCCCAGGGCCTACTGCAAAGCATTACCCACAAAGACGACAAACCAAAAGATTTAAACTTGATATTTCTATGAAATAAACTTTCCAAGTTGGTTTTGGAAAGGGCTCTCTGTGAGCTGGGTAATTACAGATGTTTTCTTCTGAGCAGGTCAAAAAAGCCTCAAATCAATCCCAGGGAGATAGTAAGCACACTTATCAAAGTTTAAATTTATAAAATGGTCGTTTTCTGTCACCTTTGTGACCATGCAAGGAACAGTTTTTATACAGTGATGGTTTCCAGAAAGAAGGTTCTGGGCTCTGACCACACACCTGCTTTTTCAGGTTCTCAACCATCTTCTGTACAGCCACTTTCTCCTTCCTCACAGCCTCTATCTTCTGCCTAAGGAAAAATAAAAGCTCATTAACATTAAAATCACTTGTTAATATATTAATTAAGATAGCACAAGAGGACACAGCCTCGAATTGCGTCAGGGTTGGATATCAGGAAAAACTCCTTCACTGAAGGGGCTGTCAAGCCCTGGCACAGCTGCCCAGGGAAGTGGTGGAGTCCCCATCCCTGGAAGCGTTCAAAAAACACCTGGATGTGGCACCCGGGGAGAAGGTTTAGTGGTGGATCTGGCAGCGCTGGGGAAATGGCTGGACTTGATGATCTCGGAGGTCTTTTCCGACCTTAACGATTCCACGATCCTCAGAACGGGCCGATTTTTTAACATCGCCAGAAATGCTAGTTCTGGATATTTATTTATTGCTCAGCATCACTGCTTTGAGTAAGTCTGGCAACAGTTCAATCCCTCAAGGTGCCCCCATGGAGATCTTTCTTCTAGAGGAGGGAAGAATCATCCCAGGATCACGGATGGTTCTGTGCTTCTCAGAGACCTCAGGCTGGAATAATCTGCCGCGTGCGCCTTTCCCTGCCTTTGCTGAAGCACGAATAACCGCATCGGGTCAGCTCCTAAGTAGCTCCTGTGCTTGTCTGTGTTACTGGGTCAGCTCAACGCCTACAGCTAAGCCTGGCTTCTAAGAATGGCCAGGGAAAAGGATGAGGAACAGCCTGTCAGCCTGCTGGGCTTTCCAGCAGCACCCTGAAATAAGCCCATTTCGGGTTTGTGGAATATCTCACACGTGACGGAGCTCGGGGAGAAGGGATAACCCACTGTACTGCAGCAACAGCCTGAAGGCATCACAGGGTACGTGCCCCCCATGGAATTCTCACCTCATTTCCTCCCTGGATCCGTTTAGCTCCCTCAGTTTCAGGCTGGAAGCACTTCCTTCCTCGTTCAGTAAAGTCACTTCGTTTTTCAGGACGGCGTTTTCTTCTCGGAGCTTCTCGGCCTCGCATCTGGGGCGGAGAGAGGAGACAATGAGAACAGTTCCTGCGTAACATCCAGGCAGGAGAAAGTCCCCCAGGCCTGAGATACCTGTAATGCTCCAAAATAAAGCTGCAGCGCACTTGTTTTAAGTATAAACGGTGTATTCATGTTTCACATTTCTTTAGTAAGAGCGCTCCCCGGTTGGTTAAAAGAGGGGCGCTTTTTTGGCACGTTTTTTGTACAGTTAAAATCCTAAAAAGCTTCTGTATCTTTCAGTCCTGAAGTTAGAAATGACTTCACAACATGCAGACTGCCAGGAGAGCAAGCTGTTTCCCCCAGCTGGAACTCAGAATTCTGGGTACTGCACTGCTGGGAAGTGCCTTTTCTGTCCTCAGGCAACCGTACAGAAATAACTTAGCCACGGTACAGCACCTGAAAGAACAATTTCCTGCAGGAAGCTGGTGCTGAACAATAAATAAGCCGCTTGTAGCCACTTTACCCATTTAAAAAAAAAAAAAAATCCTTGCTGAAATACAGCAGTTACAGACAAGTAGGTAAAACCCATGATATTCTCAGTGTTATAACGGTATTTACCACATCAAACATCTCATTGAGGAAAAAAACCCGCTATAATTCTCTTGTATTAGCTTAAATATTGAGGAAAAACAGAAGCCCTTTTAGCATTTCAATAATTCTCTAGTATTGAAGTAAAACACTGCGAAAAACAGGAGCAATTTCAGCATTCCCAGCAACACTCAGGACCAGGAGGGAACAAACGGAGTGAAGTGATATTAGTAGAAGCTAAAAGCATTCTGGAAGCGTTACCACGGATTTTGGACACCGAAATACGGGGGTTTCTGTATTACAGACTACACGCTGTGACGGTGACTACATCCACAGCACAGGCTGGCAGGTCGCTCCTGGCTTTACCACTGGGGTTAGGTCGCGGTCAGGGAGAGAAGCCGCACACCTTTATTGAGTTTATTTATTCATTCCAACGGTGGTTACGTCCAGGATTAGAGGAGTTAGGAGTCCACGGCACTGTTTGCTACTCGAGAGTTAGGCTAAGGGCGGTTAATGCAGGAGCCGTGCGGCGGGCGGAGCGCCGGCTGGGGGTCGGGGGGGGTTAGTGTGGCTACGGGCACGTCGGGGTTACGGCGCTGCAAGGCTACGTTACCTCAGGGTATCAACCTTGTGCTGCAGCTCGGTGCACGCGCTCTGCAGGCCCCGCGTCGCCACGCTCCTCTCCTCGCCCTGGCGGTTTGGGACGCCCGGAGCGGCCGCCTTCTCCCTCTGCTCGGGCCCCCCCCGCCGCTCCCTCTTCTCCACCGGCGCCCCTCTCACCGCGCCGGAGCTTTGGGGATCGCCTTGCTGACCCGCGAACGCCGCGGGATGTTCTTCCTGCTCCCCGCCTCCTGTGTCGCTGCGCAGATCCGCGTTTCCTTGGGCGCCTCGTTCCGGGACATCTTCCAGTTCTGTGACGTTTCGGAGGAGCTGCGTGTTTTCCTCCTTGAACTCGGCACCTTCCAGCTCGCCGCCTTCCCGTTCGCAATGAAGGCTTCTCAGCCTTTCCAGGTCGTCTTCTAGCACTTTGTTCCTTTCAATTAACCGTGTCACTTCAGCTTTCAGATCCTCGTTTTCCACCTGAACTTCTTCCTGTAGCGACAGAAGCTCAGCCTGCGCCATGGATCTGTCTTCCAACTCTTCGACCCTTTCCCAAAGCTGAGCTATAACGCTCTTCAGGTCACCATTCGTGGATCCAGGAGCGTGATCCAACAGGGAAGAGGCCTCACTCAGTTCTTCAGCCTTTTCAAGCTCAACCTGCAGCTTCAAAGCATCAGAAACGAGCCCTTTATTTTTGGGAGCTATTCTGCCATTTAGCGGAGGAACCTTCTGCAGTTTAGCATCGTCGTGTAGCATTTTTGCTCTGGGAACTTTCTCGAGATCCCTCTTTTTTCGCAGCACGGGGACCCAAGAAGGCGGCTCTTGGTTCCTGTCGCAATCCTCACTGCCATCAGCATCCTGAGCTGCTTCACTTCCTTGTATCCAACACCCCCGTGCCTCGAGCACGTGGCCGCCCGCTCCGGCTTTCGCACATCCGTCCTCCAAATCTGAATCCACCTCCGTCAGATCTTCCAGGTCTGTACTATCGGCCTCCAAAGGCGGAAGGACACTTGAATCCAATCCCTTCTCTGCATCTTGACAATCACTGGGCAACCCTTCAAAACTGGGATCTATTCCCTCTGGTTCCGAGCCGGAGTCGGAGCAGCCGGGACTGGGAGGTCGTTCCCGCTCCGCAGCTCGGAGCCGGTGCTGCAGCCTGAGGATCTGGGCAGCCATCCTGACATTCTCCTTCACAGCCTGCTCGTGCACCTTCTGCAGGTTTTGGAGAACTTCTGCATCATCCCCCAGAGGTGCTGTACCGGGGTAGGAAGCAATTTTGCTCTTGGCTTTTGCGTACTCGCTCTCCAGGGCCCTGTAATGGCTTCGCAGGGCGGAAAAACCACGCGCCTCCCACTGCAGTTTCTGGATTTTCCTTTGAAGGGCTGAGAGTTCCAAACTCATCTCTGTCTTTTCTGTCTCTGCCCTTGCACAAATGTCTTTGTTTAAACTCTCCAGAGCAAGGAGCCTGGAGTTGAGCTCCTCTTTCTCTCGCTTATACTCACTGTTCAGCCTCTCCAGCTTCTGCCTAACCAGCTTCCCGTTTTCCTCCACCACGGATATTAACTCATCTTTGTCCTTCAGCTCTTTTTCATGGTCGTTTTGGAGCTGGGCTATTTCCCCACTCAGCTTTCTCTCCTGCTCCTCAGCGGCGCTCCTCAGGTCTCGCAGCTCCTTCTCCAGCTGCTCCCTCTCGCACACCAGCTTGTTCACCTCTTCCTTGAAGTTCTTCTCCAGGAGATCCCTCTCCTGGGTCAGGGCAGAAGAAACAGCCCTCTCATTTGCCAGGCTCTGCTTCAGGTGCTCGTGGGCTTCAGCGACCTCCTGAGCAATTTCATCCCTTTCAAACTCCCACTGGGATTTCTCCTCCCTTTGCTGCTCGGCGAGTTCACGGAGCTCCCGCTGGTAACGACCTTCCAGGCTCTGGAGAGTTTCTTCGTATTTGTCCACAAGGGTTTGTGTGTCCACAGAAAACTGACTTTGTGCATGAGATGCTCTTCTGTTATAGTCACTCGCCATTTTATTCCTAAACGTGGTTAATATAAAATATTACTAAACTCTGGGTGACCTCAAAGAGATTTTAAAAACGGCTTTTTGAATAAAGCAAGCTGGAAAAGCCCTTTTTCACTGAGTTTCGTACTACTGCACGGGTGTTCCTGAGAGCTAAAGTTAAAACTGAGGCTATTTGGTGAAACTTCAGAAAGGAAAAGGTTTGGAAAAGTGTAACAACTCATGAAATGTCCTCAGAAAAGATTTCATGGGCGATGTGCGCCCCTTTTTGTTCCTGTGCTCAGATTTTTGGGGGTAGATATTTTTAACCCTCATCTCCCTCGTCACCCCAGGATGGTTTCAGTTGCTTTTGACACGTGATGTTGGCTAAAATAATTAAGAAAAAGCATTTCCCAGCCATCCCTTTCCTTCTTCAGCAAAGAACTCTGAAAACCCAAACGTTTCAGGAGGATTTGTGAAGCCCAGGGATCCCGAACAGAGCTCAAGTTAATCGCGCCTGGTTACGCTTCAACACCACCGTTGCCTCTGGGCAAGCTAAAAATCAACATAAAAAAAAAATATCTGCTTGAGAAAGGTCAGAAGGAAGGAAAAAAAAAAACCCCTGGTGAGCAGCAGCCCAGTGTTGTGGAACAGAACAGGGAACAGCAGTGTATGCTCAGAACACCTGGAATTCAGTGCCGCGGGTTCCTCTGGCCCTCCTCGGCCACCACACCAAGCCGTCGAGGTTCAGCTCAGCACCCCACGACCGTCCCCCACCCACCAGACACACTCACCTCTCCTCCTCCAGCTCCTGCTCGTGCCTCCTCAGCAGCTCCTGCTGGAGCTCTTCCTTCTCCAGGGCGTGCACCTCCGCCAGCCTCTTCAGCTGCTCGTGGAAGCCGCGTTCCAGCTCTCCCTTCTCCTCCTGCAGCGTCTGCACCAGGACTCTCATCTTCTCTTCCACCCAGACACCGTTCTGAATCAGCTCTTCCCGTTCCCGACTGAACTTCTCGTTCACCCGCTCCAGCCTGGCTCGAACGTCCTCTTCGTGCTCCCGCCTCAGCAGTTCCTGCAGGTTGGCCTTTTCCTCCTCGAAACACATCTGCAGTTTGGTTTTCTCGTCGCTGTACTTGCAGTCGAGCTCCTCCTGCTGCTCCCTGAGCGCCGCTGCCTCTCCCTGCAGCTCCGCTATTTGAGTTTTGAGGCCAGTGATCTGCTTTTCCATGACATTCATCTCTTCAGAGTACCTCTTCCTCATATCCTCCTGCTCCTTTTCCCAGTGGGCTTTTGTCTCATCCAGCTGCTTTTCATAATGGCTCACCTACAAAAGGAAAACAGGAGAGATCCATTCATTTCCCACAGAATATTCTACAGAGGTGTTTTCCTCAGTATTTCCATATTATAGTTTTACACGCACACTTGACTGGACGCTTTGACTTACACATCAGCATCTCATATTGATTTCCCCTGCAAAGCTTTGTTCCTTAGTGGGATCAGAGAATCCCAGAATGGTTTGGGTGGGAAAGGAACCTTAAAGACCATTTCATTCCAGCACTTACTGTGTCTTCGAGCTCCTGTTTGAGGTGATGTAGATCCCTGTGATGTTGCTCCTTCATTTGCTCAATGGCCATTTCTGCCTCTATGCTCATATTTAACGGGTTACAGTCTTCTGAACCAAGTCCTTTAAAAATAAAAATTAGATGGCAATAATTTATATCAGCATAAAAACGTTACTTATATACTATATAAATAAGTAGATAATTCTCAACGGAATTATTTCATCAATTTAAATGTGTTTAGGCAGCTACTTGCAGCTCTCAAATTCCCACCACACGCACAGACAAGTGACTGCAAATATTCATTTCAGCTTTAGACATAATCCAGCAGCCATATTCCGAATGAACATCAAATATCAAAACAGAGGTGGTGATCAAGTCTCACTGGGAAGGTTTTGATGGAATTACCTCCAAGACGTTATCATAAACCCCTACAACACAGACCTTGGTCCTGCAGGAGATGTTCTTTACCTTGGTCGGGCTCAATCCCGCTGTTGCCGTGACTCTTCATATCGATATCGAACTCTTCCGACAGGGAATTCCTCAGGGAAGGCCTGAGCACTTTGCCCTGGGCACGGTACTCCTCCAGCTCCGAGTGCAGCTCATCAATCTGGTCCTGCAGCTCCTGAGAGGGAGGAAAAGGAAATCTGAGTGAAAGGAACCAAGGCAGCTGAGCTTCCAGCCCATCAACCCATTCCCACTTAGGTGGGAATTACAGTAGGGAAAGACTTGTCAATAATCCATTGTGCCACAGTCATCCTCCTACCAGCAAAAGAAGGGGGAATGGCTTCCCACTGCCAGAGGGCATGGTTAGATGGGATTTTGGAAAGGAATTCCTGGCTGGGAGGGTGGGCAGGCCCTGGCACAGGTTGCCTGGAGAAGCTGTGGCTGCCCCTGGATCCCTGGGAGTGCCCAAGGCCAGGTTGGACTTGGAGCAACCTGGGCTAGTGGAAGGTGTCCCTGCCCATGGCAGGGGGTGGAATGAGATGGTCTTTAACCCAAACCAACCCAACCAACCCAAACCATTCTGGGATTCTATGACGATTCGGTGATGCCAAATTCCCAAAGCTGAAAGTATATCGTGCCCCAGGCACCTTTCCCTTGATTCCTTCTCCCTGTGACCTTTTATTAAACAGCAGGAACCTTTACAAACAGCCAAGAAACACCTCCTCAAACACCATCTACTTGGTAAAAAAAAACCCAACAAATCAAATCAGAAGCAAAAGATCAAATCAGGAACGAGATCCCCTCGTTACTGCATTTACCATCTGGTACTTCTGCCCCTTTGCCAGCAGAATATCCTGAGTGTTTGTGCCAAATGCCACGCGCTCCGCTCCGTGAACAGCGGTTATTGAGGGAAATAACTCCCTGAGTGTGTAAACACACAACTCTGCAGAGCTGAAAGGCTCAGAAAGCAGACCCTGGGTAGTGATTTCTATCTGCCCTACTCAAAAACAGAAGTATCGGCTGCCCATTCAGAAGTGTCACTCCAACACCTATTCCTAGACAGTTTTCGCTTGTAAACTGCAACTTCCCAGCAGAGCTGTGTCAGATCAGACAGCCTTGGGCCAAGGCAGGCCTTTATTAAATGAAAAGGATCATGCAGAACAGATCATAGAACCACAAAATTCAAGGCTGGTTTGGGTTGGAAGGGATCTGTAAGCCCATCCCCTGCTATGGGGCAGGGACACCTTCCACCAGCCCAGGATGCTCCAACCTGGCCTTGGACACTTCCAGGGATCCAGGGGCAGCCACA
>JAWMRA010000161.1:62040173-62065230 GCA_035584735.1 Pseudotriccus pelzelni | reverse complement strand
GTTGGACGGGGCTTGGAGCAACCTGGGCTGGTGGAAGGTGTCCCTGCCCATGGCAGGGGGTGGCACTGGATGGTTTTAAGGTCCTTTCCAACCTAAACAACTTTGGGATTCTCTGACAGGGCTCTGACTTCCCCTTCAGTCTGGTTTAACAACTCTGGGCCTGGGGAACCTTCCCCTCCATGTGGGAATGTCCCTTTGGTTCTTTGGAGCTCTTGGTTCTCCTTCATTCAGTGCCAAACGGAGGAAGAAGGAAAACTCCCCTTCAGGACCCAAGAACTGTGAGATTTAAGACTCTCAGTGATGATGATTTTGGCAGCAGAGCCTCAGACAGAATCTGGGGCATTTACAGCTCCCCTAAACAGTCACTGTGGGATCCCACGGGGCAGCTGCCCCAAAGCTGGTTGTGAAGAAGAAGGAGCGTTCCCAAGGCCCATTTCTTTTGTTAGAGACCCTGAATTATTTGTGCCCTGTCAATGAAGTTCATCTGGGGCAGCTGAGCTGCCTCTCTGTTGTTCAATAAATTGCTCACTGAGGGCCTGAACTGATCAGAGGGAGGAGGGGTCAGCAGGACAGGTTAGGTCATGAAATGACCCCTCGAGTATCACAGAATCAGAGAATGGTTTGGGGTTGGGAGAAACCTTGAAAACCACCCAGTGCCACCCCACGGACACCTTCCACCATCCCAGGTTGCTCC
The DNA here is from genome assembly GCA_035584735.1 of Pseudotriccus pelzelni. Classification (NCBI taxonomy): domain Eukaryota; kingdom Metazoa; phylum Chordata; class Aves; order Passeriformes; family Tyrannidae; genus Pseudotriccus; species Pseudotriccus pelzelni. Next base: position 62,064,536 of record JAWMRA010000161.1, on the reverse strand, counting down.
AAGCCTCATCCAACCTGGCCTTGGACACTCCCAGGGATTAGGGAAAGGTGAGCACATCGTGAATGTCTCTGGAGATTCACTGAGTTCAGCCTTGCCTGAGCCACAGCAGATCCTCCCTCCCTGCTCTGGAGGGAAATCTCAGTGCTGGAGTCGTGCTCTTGGCTTCCAGTGAATTCCCACCTGGACATGCCTCCCTCCAGCCATCCCAGGGATGCTCCAGCACCTCTGCATGGGCCCAGTGCACCCCCATACGTTGCATTCCAGCCCCTCCAGGCAGTGCCCCCTGGCAGGCCGAGCTGGGAAGGCTCAGCTCAGCCCAGACCTGCAGCTTTTCCCCCCCTGTCGCTCTTTGCCTGATCTGCGGCACCCCCAGCTCTTCCCTCCAGGTGCAGGGACTTGGCCAGGCAAGGAAAGCAGGGCAGGTTTTGGTGACTCTTCTGACTGAGCCGTAATCCAGCCCTTTAGAAACCCCTTTGGGTGATGGAGAGAAGGAGGTGAGAGGCAGAAAAAGGGCCATCAGGCAGAGACACCGAGTCAGCATCCCCAGCACCTGCTGACTGGAGCATTCCCTTAGGAGCCTAAAAATCCAGGTTTAAAGCTGCTTGATGCCTGAGTCAGACATCCTCAAAGCCTGTCCCAAGTTCTGGAATGTTCCCCAGTTGCTGCTCTTAATACTCCTGCTTGTAAATGATGTGGGGCTGCAGGTTTTAAAATGTTTGACTTGAGTAGCTGATGTTTAACAACCTCTTTAATTATATTGAATTCTTTCTCTGCAATCAAACATTGCTCAGGGCCATTGGAAAGTGAAGTATTTCATTATCCTTGTAGGATATGAATACATCATCCAAATTATTTCCAGCTACACAGCTGAAATATTTATTGACCTTTTTTTTTTTTCCTGCTTGTTCTGTGTTGCAGGGCTGGTTTTCCACCCTGTCCTGCCCTGGACCTACTGGAACTGGTTCAGCCTGCAATGTTTAGGCTCAGCTTAACAAATGTGTTTGCTTTTTGAGCCATGTGTTTTCTTCCCTAGGGAGAAAATGGGGTGGGGAAAACCCAAGGATTCCCCTTATGGACCTTTTTTTCTCATTTTACTGACAATCCTGAACTCTGAATTCATTTATTTTCTTAGTGTGTCGTGGGTGAGGCTCAGAAGGATTAAAGTTTAAGCTAAAACCAGCACGGGGGATCTGAAGGAATAAAAAGAAATAAAAGTTGAAGGAGTTTTTGTGACCAGAAAAGGTGAATTTAACAACAATAATAGCTCAGAAGGGCCCTTGGATTGTGGCTTAAGGAGAAAAGAGGGAGGGAGGCAGGATGGAAGGATGGAAGGAAGGACACAGAACACCCCCTTTGACCGGGACCCTCCAAAAATCACTCCTCCCTTTCTCTCCTCTAATTCTGTTCTGCACATACCGAGCAGATCAAAACGATGGGAGAGGGAGGGGAGATCGTTCCTCAGGGAACACTTTGGACAGGAGAGGGTTTGGAGGGCTCCTCCCTGTGCCTGTGTGATCACTGCCGTCCTATAAAGATTTTAGCTCTCATTTACCTGGAAAACAAGAACCATTCCCAGACTTGCCACCTCTGAAAATCACAAACTGCTTTGAAATGGCTTTGCTCCCCCCACAACTCCCCCCTTTAACAGCTGATTTTTCCACTCCTTGCTCCCGCTTGACCCCTCTCCCCTCCAGAAGAGGAAGAGAAAAACAAACACTCCGGGGGTTTGTTGGTGGTGTCTCTCTGCCACTCCTTTCAGGGGAGCCTGGAGCTGTCAGAGCCCAACACACCATGTCAAATTAACATTCATTTCTTCCTGAAATGGTAATTACAGCCTTTTGTGCCGTGCTGAGCTCGTCTGTTTTTGAAGTGTAAATGTGGAACTTAAAACTCAAAGTTGTGTTCCTGAGCCATCAGTTTGGCCAAGCTGGGTGGGAAACAGCTCTGGGTGAACATCAGGATGGGCAGGATCCAGCATGGAATCATGGAATGGTTTGGGTTGGAAGGGACCTTAAAGATCACTCAGTGCCACCCCCTGTCATGGACAGGGACACCTTCTACCAGCCCAGGGTGCTCCAACCTGGCCTTGGACACTTCCAGGGATCCAGGGGCAGCCACAGCTTCTCTGGGCAACCTGTGCCAGGGCCTGCCCACCCTCCCAGCCAACAATTCCTTCCCAATATCCCATCTCTCCCTGCCCTCTGGCAGTGGGAAGCCATTCCCTGTGTCCTGTCCTTTCATCCCTTGTTCCCAGTCCCTCTCCAGCTCTCCTGGAGCCCCTTTAAATAAAAAAAAACCAATCCTGGAGCAACACTTCCCAGTCCACACACAGCCTGTCTTTCCAAATTCATCCCCAGGCTTTCCCCTGCTTTTCCCACCTGGATCCTGCTTAACCCCCCTCGGTTCATCCCCTTCTTGCAGCAGCTGGGGCTGCTCCTGTGTCCCAGTGCAGAGCAGGGAGAGGAAATTCTGGCCAAGACACCTTTTCCCACTGCTGTTCTGATGCCTGGGGCAGCTTCCTGATGCTCTTGGTGCCCAGCTGTCCAAAAGCACTTCCCAATAAATATCCCTTGGAGCTACAGGATGGTGGAAGAGCCCATTGCCTGCACCCAATATTTGCTGTCTGAGGTCAGAGTTCCTGCAGGGTTGTATTAAGTTGGAAAGGGAGCCCAATTTGGAGAGCAATGGTAATTTATGACTTTGAAAAGAAATAGGTTTTGCTTTAAAGGAGCAGTTAAAGACCTGCCAGCCCTGAAAGTTTTCTAAGAGCTGGTTAAACAGCCCTTAGGATCTATGATTTATATCTTGTTTGAGCTGCTCTTTCGAGAATATGAACAAAAAGTCTGAAGCGAGTTTGAGAACTCAATTTTTCAAGCTGGAAATCCCCAGGGATCCCCCGTAAAAAACGTGGAATTTTATGATGTAACTTGCTGGCCACAAGCAGCACATGAAAATTGTCAAAAGCAATGAAACACTCTGGGTATCTCAGGTTTCCTTTCAGGTAAGGCTGCAATAATCTGAATTTTCCAGTCCACTTGGGAGACTCCTGGGAGTTATCCCATCCTATCCATGCTTTTAGTGGCTTTATGGCATCATGCCAAGGCAGTGGATAAACCAAGACAACAAAGCTGAGGTAACAAATTAACGTGGATTTGCTGAAGGAGCTTGAAAGAGAAATCAGAAAAGCCTGGGAGGAATAAGAGAGAAAAAACTCTGAAAGAAATCAACAGCCTCCCAGTCACTCCTGCTGCCACATGACCAAATTATCTCCTAATAGCTCCACAAATTTTGGGGATGGAGTGAAATCAGAGCCAGGCACTCCAGAGTGGGAGCACTGCTGCGCTGCTTAATGAATTCCCAGGGTTTGTGCCTGCCTTGTTCCTGGACCACTGGAACGTGCTGGAAGTGCTGGTGCCCCCACAGAGGCTGCAAACAGTTTGATAATCACTCCAGAGAGGGGTGGCAGTGGGGACCAGCTTCCATCTGCCTGGCCAGGCTTTGCCTACACTGGAAAACGGGCCAGGAACAGGGCTAGGGCATCTCCTGTCCATAAACACCCTCTAGGATTGTCAACGTGCTCCCTGCCAGGGCCAACAAGAGCTGTCCCAGCAGTGCCCGGGCACAGCCTGGGGGTAGCTCAGGGCAGGAGCCTTTTCTTCCAACCCAGGGACATTTCCTGGCGTTCAGGTGTTTTCTGGGAGCACAGTTTGGGCCCGTTTTAAGCAGTTTGGCAGCACAGACGGGGCTGTGTGAGGGCAGGGCCCGTGCCAGGGCATTGCCCAGGTTGCCAGAGCGAATGTAGCCACCCACAGGGTGTTTTAGTATTTATCACACGATCCCAGAATGGGTTGGGCTGGAAGGGACCTTAAAGCTCATCCAGGGCCACCCCCTGTCATGGGAAGGAATGGGAAGGAACACCTTCCACTAGCACAGGTTGCTCCAAGCCCCATCCAACCTCTCCTTGAACACTTCCAAGGCTGGGGCATCCACCACCTTTCTGGGCAACCCATTCCAATGTTTTCCCACTCTCATCATTAAAAGGAACACCTTCCTGAGCCTCCATCCCCTCTCTCTGCTCTCCCCTTTCGTGCTGTGGTTGCAGCCTGGGAGATGCTGGGTTAGAAAGCCCCTCAGATGGGGCTCCTGCAGCAGCGAAGTGGCTCCTGCCCACCCTGACAGTGGGGCTGAGCTCAGGCCTCAAGCAGGAATTGGGTGTTGTGGAGCAGAAGGACAAGAGGGCACAGCCTTGAGCTGCCCCCGGGGAGGTTTGGGTTGGATATTGGGAAGTTCTGCACAGAGAGTGAGTGCTCAGCCATTGGAAGGGGCTGCCCAGGGAGGGGATGGAGTCACTGACCCTGGAGGGGTTTAAGGACAGACTGGACGTGTCACTCAGTGCCATGGGCTGGGTGACAAGGTGGGGTTGGTCCCAGGTTGCAGTTGATGGTCTCAGAGGTTTTTTCCAACCTGGCTGATCCTGTGATCCCTGGGAAGCCTTTCCCTGCCCTTGGTGCTGCCTCAGATCCAGGTGCCACTGCGGTGGGGAGGGATGAGCCCTCCCCAAGGACATCAGTTCCTCCTCCTCTGTGAGTGAAGGTAAAATGCCCTCCCTGGAGCTGCTGTGAGGAGCAGAGGAGGGAGGATTCTGCGAGTCTGGATGCTCCAATTAATCAGATTTGCTTCAGTTCCCTCGTCTTGGCTCTGAGCTGTGCATTAGTTCACGATCAAGGGCTGCACCAGAGCAGGCTGATGTTTTCCCTTCCCTCCTGCCAGGCAGGGAAGGCAGTGCAAGAGGCTTTGGAAAGCCACTGCTGAGTGATCTTGTTCTTAATTGCTCTCCACGGGCTGGATTTGTAAAAGCAGGATGACACATCAGGGTGTTTGTGCTTGTTTTTCTGCTGAGCTCATTTAGAAGTGGAGGCTCCCAACTTGTACTGGAGAAACAGTTGTTGCACTTTCTGCTGTGGCTGGGGAGGGTTTCAGGCACAGGGGAGGGAGGGAAAACTAGAAAACTAAACTCAGGCACAGGGGGGCGCTTTAATTCACCTAGGGAAAAAACAGAATCCCAGAATGGTTTGGTGGGAAGGGACCTTAAAGCTCATCTGGCTCCACTCCTGCCATGGGCAGGGACATCTTCCACCAGCCCAGGATGCTCCAACCTGGCCTTGGACACTTCCAGGGATCCAGGGGCAGCCACAGCTTCTCTGGGCAACAGATGTGGTGATACCAACTGCAGGCATCAGAAAGTAGGTGTTTAAATAGATAAACCTGCAGGTTCACCTTGAAGGAGTCTTTCAGCCACACAAGATTTGGGGAGGAGAAAACAACTTTTGATCCTTAGTTTTATTTTAATAAGAAGATACCAGCGGTTTGGAAACCAGCAAGATGTGGATATATCTGATTTCTGCTGCAGGTTCCTGCAACTCTGACTTCATAGGGCTCCACAGACCCTTTTCCCAGCCCACCCCTGGGGCACCTCATTCTCTTCAGCTCAGCCAGTTGCCTCGGTGGGAAGAGCTTTCCAAGCCCCTCTGTGCTGCTGTTCGCAGTGAGGATGCGGCACTTGGGGACGTGGGTTAGTGGTGGCTTTGGCAGTGCTGGGGGAACGGCTGGGCTTTTCCAACCTCAGTTATTCTGTGATAGTCTTGCTGAAGAAGGGTGTCAGGTCTCAGCTTTGGGCTCCACTTACTCGGCACTGCCGCTCGTACTCGCTCTTGATCTGGGCCAGTCTCTCCTCCTGCAGGAAGAACTCTGCACTGTTGGGATCCAGGTCACCAAACTGAAACACATGAATGGGATCCAGTTACTCACCCACCAAGCAGCCCTGCTCAGCACAGCGTGGATGCCTTCAGCCCATCCCAGCGGTCCTGCAGCCTACGCCTCTCCTCCCTTCCTATTTTTCATTTTATATAAAGAAACTCTACTTCCCTGCTCGGGGGAAACAATGATCAACCTCCCTCAAAACACTGTCTGCCAGCACAGCTCTCATGCTCCCTCTGATTAGCATATGCACATCTCTGGGCAGTAAATAATCCCCAACTTTCAAGAAGTCTGGAAAACAGAGGCTGGGTGGGAATCCCAGAGTAGAAACATTTGTCTACGGATGCATAAACTCAAATGCCTTTGGAGAAGCTCATGTTGTGATGGGTTTAAAGTAACACAGCTATGACCAGCCTTTCACCTTGATTTTCACATTATTTCAGCAGAGGTGCCACGTAACACCGAAGTCCTCAAGGATCCGCTTCCCTGGAAAGGACCTGCACCTTGGGTTTATCCAAAAGTTTTACTGCTTCATTCTAAAGCTTCCTGCTTTAATTAGAGTAAAATTACAGCGAAGGTGGAGCATCTTTAATTTCTGTAGCTGGAGGGCAATCCACGTCACCAAGGCAGGGCTGTGCCTCGATCCCGCCTGGATAAGGACCCCAGGAGCCTCTGGCTGCCAGTTAAACTGGCAGCTCGAGTGTAGGAACTTAAAAGGGATTTAATTCCGGAATCCCACTGGGAAAAGGAGGGTTTACCTTCTCAGCCAGGACGTTTTCCAAGTTCCTCTGCAGTTTGCTCGCCAAACTTTCACACTCGGCCAGCTTCTCCCCCGTTTCCAGTAGCTCACTTTCCAGGCGGCTGTTTTCCTGGGCCAAACAAAAACCCCCCCACAACAGCCTCAGCATTTGGAGGAGGAAAATATCAGCTTGTGTTGTTAACTCATTTCAAAAAAACAAACAAAAAAAGAGTTACTCCCAGTCAAGTTGGAGCACGACATTGTTCCAAGCTTCAGCCAAAGACGGGAATTATGAATCCACGTGCACACAAACCCACTCCTGCTGCGGCGAGTGTGAACACTGGATTTGCGATAAAGGATCAAGAGGCATAACAGCAAGTTTGCTTTAGATGTTTGGAGGGTTTTTTTTTATTTTATTTTTTTTATTTGTTTTTAAAGCAATATCTTAACTGCTGTCAAGGTGTTTTATCTCCCAGCTGGAGAGAAGAGGATCCAGCAAGGCAGCCGTTCACACACAGGCTCCGCACTTGATGGCAGCAGAGATACGAACTGGAGCCTTAAGAATCCAAGGAACAGCCCGTGGAGGTGACCCAAAATCTGATTCTCACAGATACACGTCTATCTTGCTGCTTAAACTCCTTTTGGCCAGCTCAACACACACCATAAAACACAACTCCTCCCCAGGCATCGCTCCCCACTCAGGGCATCCCTCCCTTTCCCGGGAAACCCCGACTCTTGGGTCCCCGTTACCTTCAGGGACAGGGCCAGGCGGTCCCGGATGTAATTCTCGTCTGTTTTCAGCTTTTCGATCTCCTGCTCCAGCTCCAGCCTCTGTTTGTTGGCCTGCTGCAGGATTTGCTCCCGCTCTCTGCGGAGCTCGTTCTTCAGAGCTGCGATTCGCTCCTTGTACTCCTCGTCCAGCTTCCTACGGAGGCACGGGAGGTGGGAAGAGCTTGTTAGAAGAAGAAGGTGGCAAACACTCCTAGGGGGGAAGGCGCTGCCTGTGACGCTGTGGCAGGGCTGCCAGGGAGGAGGGGAGGGCTGCTTTGGGACACCACACCTGAGGTTGTACTCGTTGCGGCGCTCGATCGCGGCGTGGTGGTCGTCCACTTCCGAGGCCATCAGGGATTTCAGCTTCTCGGCCTTCTCCAAGTCTGACCGCAGCTTCTCCTTCTCTCTGGCCACTTGGTCGAACCTCTCCCTAGGGGAAGCAGAGCCATCCTGGGTTAGGTCACCGCCCACTGATGCCCCAAAGGATTTTTTTGGGAGGGGAGAACAGCTCGGAAAGCTCCCCAAGGGTCTTATCAACCGCGTTTAGTCGCTAGATTTGAATTTGCATCCACAGCTCCAGACACTTCTTAATATCCCCATAGGTCCTGAGACCTCAAGTTTCCCAAATTCATCAAATCCTGGACTCATTTGGGTTGGAAAGAACCTTAAAGCCCATCCAGTTCCAACCCCTGCCGTGGGTTGGGATACCTTCCACTAGCCCAGGTTGCTCCAAGTCCCGTCCAACCTGGCCTGGGACACTTCCAGGGATCCAGGGGCAGCCACAGCTTCTCTGGGAAATCTGTACCAGGGTGTCCCCACCTTCACAGGGAAGAATTCCTTCCCAGTATCCCATCTAACCCTGCCCTCTGGCAGTGGGAAGCCATTCCCTGTGTCCTGTCCCTCCATCCCTTGCCCCAAGTCCCTCTCCAGCTCTCTTGGAGCCCCTTTAGGCCCTGGAAGGGGTCTAAGGTTTCCCTGGAGCCTTCTCTTCTCCAGGCTGAACAGCCCCAGCTCTCCCCGACCATCAAATCTGAATATGAATAATCTGAATATCTAAACTATTCAAAAGATTTACAGTGCAAACGAAACACCCCAAACAACTGGAGCTCAGGTACGTGGCAGATGGATGCAACAACCACAACAGGAGTGAATCCACAAAGCTGAGGGTGCAGTGCTTAAACCCAGAGTCTCCAAAGTGGGGTGGACAAGATGATCAACTGGTGTGTGGGAAGACTTGAGCTTCAGTAACATATATATAAGTTATAAATTAATAAATATACATACAGGGAAGTGCTTCCCATCTCCCACACTCCCTCAACAGAGAAACCTGCATGGCAGGTCCAGTGCAAAGCCAAACTGTATTGACTTTCAAATGAAAAATGGGGGGTTGCACAGTGACTTTGTGCCTCCCCCTCATGGCTATCACATGGCAAAAGCTCAAGGATGCAAGAAATCAGTTTGGATTAAAGGTACCGATAACAAACTGCACCAACCTCTGTCCTATGCTGTGCATCCTTTAGCCATCCGTGACCGCTGGGGATAGCGGTGACCGCTTCCAAAAACTGTTCCCACACTGGGAACAACATCCTGCTTTCATTTTTTTTTTTTTTTATTTTTCAGCTATATATTCCTGCAATCCTTGGGGGTGAGTGTATAAAAAAAGAAAAAAAAAAGGTGACAGCTGGAAGTTTGGGAGCAATGTAAGGGAAAACTGAGCCTTCCAGTGCCACGTCCACACCACCCTTCCTCAGCTGCCCCTTGAGCTCCTGCTCGGCCCGACGGAGCAGCACGCCCAGCACATCCCAGCGACTTACACGAGGTGCCTGATCTCCGTTTTGAAGCTGGCCAGGGCTGCCTGGTGGACCCCGTTCTTGGTTATCAGGAGCTCATTCTCCAGTGCCAGCGTCAGCTCCGTCAAGTTCACCTTCCCGTCCAAGCTGAAGTCCAAAGCCTGCGAAAGCAACGCGCCGTTAGGGCGGAACGAGCCCCCACCCCACTTCGGACGTGCAGTGACGGGATGAGACGAGGAGGCTCAGAGGAGATCTCGGCTGGCTAATTAATCTGTCACGAGTGCCCCCGGGTGGGCAATAAAGCAGACATCCCTGCCACCTCCCCGCGTCCCGGAGCCGCTGCCGGCTGCGGGGATGGGAAGCGTCCCGGCCGAGCCGCCAAGGCCGACAGCAAATTAAGCCCAGGCCTGATGAAATGCACTAATTCTCTAGGGGATCTGACGACACCGGCCCTCCTAAACAGCAACCGCTGCGACAAAGCGGTTGGAGACGCTGATGTTAAAACAGAACCAGCTCTTGCAACGGAGGCAACGCAAAACCAGGGAGGATTTGATGGCGAGGATCTCGCCTCTGAGAAAGCGAGTTATCAGCAACTGCTTGGAACTTTATAGAATCCCAGAGGGGTTTGGTTGGAAGGGACCACTTTAAGACGGTCTCATTTCAACCCCTCTGCCGTGGGGTTTAAAGCAACCTTCCACTGGACCAGGTTGCTCCAAGCCCTGTCCAACCCGGCCTTGAAGAAAGGCCTTTCTTTTTGTATTCGAAACTCACACGGACGTGGCACTTGAGGACGTATTTTAGTGGTGAACAGGCAGTTGATGGTTGGACTCGATCTTAGAAGTCTTTTCCAACTTAAATGATTTCCCAATTCAATCTAACTCCGCAGGAGCACAAAGCAAAGCACTTGTGGTGGGGGCTGAAACACTGCAGACACTGGAGAAACCACCCCAGTGGCACCAGGAACAAAGGGAGTTGCCAGTGGAAAGCAAGTAGCAGAAGAGAAGGTAAAGGCGGACACACAAGCCTGGTGAAGATGGTCCCACGTTCTCAAACTGTCCTGTGCAAGCCCAAGCTCCAAGTGAGTTCTAAAGCCTGAGCAACGATAGAGGTAACTACAACCTGGGTGTTCAACATCCACATGGACATTCAGAGTCAAGGGAATCACAGAGTCAGCATTGCTGGGAACCCAGCGAGGGTCTCAAAACAGAGACCACCACGTGAAATTATCCTCTCCCATCCCCAGCCTCTAGTGAGATGGACAGGGATGGGATTTATTCAGGCATCTGATTTGCACGCCCATCACCTTTTTACTCTGTATAATAGAACACTAAGGACTGGGCAGGGTTTCAAGTGCTGTCCTCCACCTCAGCACCAGCAATAATTCAGGTCAGCCCAGTGCTGAGAGGTGCAGCTATCCAGGGAGGGGAAGGAATTAAATTGCTTTCTAACAAATAGAGGTGACCTCTTTGAGCTAGGTTAGAAATCACAGTGTATTTTTACCATTAGCTTCCATCTCTGTGGGATGCACCATAAAGGAAATTATTGGAAAATTCACAGAACTGTCGTCACTAGCACCGGGAATTTTTATAGGATCATAAAATGGTTTGGGTTGGAAGGAGCCATAATGATCACCCCCTGGCAACTCTGCCATGGGCAGGGACACTTTCCACTATCCCAGGTTGCTCCAAGCCCCGTCCAACCTGGCCTTGAATGCTTCCAGGGATCCAGGGGCAGCTTCTCTGGGAAGTTTTAAATGGGAAAAAAAACAGGGACTTCAGAAGGGAAAAAAATAATTCAGTTACAATCCAGCATCCACCACCAGGGGGGAAAAAAACACATCCAAAGGGGTGGGATGGAGCCGGTGGTTACCTTCAGGATCTCCTGGCTGTTCTCTATGCCCTCCTGGTGCCAGCAGTCGAGGACACCCTCCACGCAGCCGTATCCCATCCCGTCATCCAGGCTGGAGAAGAGGGAGAAGCCGATGGTGCTGGGCATGGCCGAGGGGGTGGTCGTGCGCCGCCCGCTCTCGTCGAAGGACTGCCGGGAGAGGGTGAGGGTGTGACAGGGCACGGGCAGCGCCAGGCATCTGGCCACCCCGTGCCCACAGAGGCTTATAAATGTAATTTCCCTACTCCAGAGATTAAGGATTAAGGCCTGCTTTTCCCCTCACTGCCAAGCAAACCCCCGGTGGGAGCACTCCCGCTGACCTCACGGCACCGCGGCGCAACCAGGCACTTGGGATTTAAGCTAAATCCAAGGGGTAGCAGTTCCAGAGCTGTCCCCAGTGCTCCAGGAGTGTCTTCCACTGTTAATTTTCAGTTTTGAGTGTCAGCTCCCCTAAGAAGGCCGCAGGGAGCACATGCAGAGGTGCTTTGGGCTTCCAGGGAAAGGCAGGGAGTAGATTTCAAACTCTCTCTCAGAAAATAATAACTGGATCTGAGACATGGGACATGGGACCCAGCCTACCCCAGTATCACTTCCCCCTGCACCCAGTTTATACTGGATGCCCCATCCCTGGAAGTGTCCAAGGCCAGGCTGGATGGGGCTGGGAGCAGCCTGGGCTAGCAGAAGGTGTCCCTGGCCACGGCAGGGCGTGGAACGAGATGGTTTTTAAGGTCCCTTCTAACCCAAACCATTCTGGGATTCTATTAACTCCACAATCATTTATTTACTGCACTTCACAGGTTGCCAGAGCCACCTGCCCCTTCACCATGAGGGTGTTTTCTGCTTCATCTCCCCCCAGACCTCCCAAAGAAGCTTTTTCTGAGAGAGGACTTGAAATGTGCTTTTGGAGCAGCTTCCTCTCACCCCCTCCTGCCTCCACGGGGCAGGGGGACCCTGACAGCCACCCCTCCAGGGAGAAATGGTGAGGAAGAGGAGGAGACAGGCTTAGTGGGATTTTCTCAGGACTTCTTCCCTTCCTTTTCTCCCAGGATCCACCTCAGTTCCTCACCTGCATGGAGAGGTGCCGTTTCAGCTGTCGGTACGGGGTAGACGCCGAGGGTGTCAGTGACTTTCCATTTTTAATCAGCCCATAAAAGAAATCCTCCACACTCATGGTCCCATCTTGCTCCAGGTTGCGGAGCACCTCTTCAAGCACCTGCAAAGGAGACAGAGCTCACATCTATCACCAAACCAGCACGGTGACAATCTGGCACGGAGGAAACATCCTATTCCCAAGGCTCTAAATAAAGAGCAAAGCAAGAGTCATCTGGTACCACGTCACCTAATGCTGGTACAGCAACCTCCATGTGGAAAACTGCAGACACAGACACCCTGAAAAAAAGCTCGATGACCATCTTGGAGCCTCTATTTAATGAGGCAGCACGAAAAAAATAAAGCCTCATTTCATTCTGCTCCCCAGACAGGGTGACCTCAGGAATTCAGCACAATGCACTGAGAGATGCCAAACCCACAGCAGCTTGAAGTGACCAGGCAAAAAACCCACAGCAAGACACTGCAAGGTTATAATAAATTTGTTTTATGCTTCAGGGCGTGCTGCTTTCTGAAGAGCAGGACCAGAGACGTTCAGATTAGTCCCTCACTATTTCTTTGCCTCCAGTTTATCTTTTCCATTTTCTGCCTTAATACCCTGAAAACATTTCATTGCAGACACTGCAAAGGAATACCTGCCCAGAAACATGTTTTCTGGAGGGAATTATTATGAGCCATGTTGCTTTAAGATGCAAAAAGCTCGACTTTTTTAATAAAACGAAATCCTTAAGTTGACAAGAGACTTTCTTTGCTAAAGAATTCATTTTCTCGTGGACTCTTGCTGCAGGACAGAAACAGCCCAGAGGCCTTCACAAAGTCAAAAGCAAGCACCTATGAATATTTAACCCATTTTACAGTCCAGCAAGAAGATTCCTGGGATTAAGGAGAAATGCTTGGAATCCAAGAAATGTTTTTAAATTGCAGTTTCCTCTGCAACTGCGTGAGAAGACATGCACACGACAGTGTAAGGCTGGCAGCTGCCTCCTCCTAGAGCAGCCACCCACATCTGAGGGCATGACACCAAAAATACTGCTGGAAAAATCAGGAGCTAGAGCTGGAAAGTCCTTCCTAAGTAGCTGTTTGCCAGGAGAGATTCTGGGGGGGGACGTGCTAAACCCCCAGACACACACAGTGGTGTGAGGGTCCATACCGTGGTCACTCACCTCCCCAGCCACCGTGTGCAACCCGTACTGCTCACAGATGGAAACCAGCTTCTTCCTGTTCAGGTGGCCGTCCCTGGTGATCCCCAGGTGCTCACAGACCTCCTGCAGCTTCTCCTCTATCCAGTCTGGGCTGGGCGAGGTGCCAGGGGAGGCGTTCAGGTCATCCGGGTTCCAGAAGCGCAGCTGCCCTGGAAAGGGGAAATCGCTCTGGTTTTTGGAGCGGCCACCAGAAGACCTGGGGGTTCTGCACATCACAGGGCACCTGGTGCTGCGGTGGGCAGAGCTCCTTCCTGGCTCATCAGATCCCATGGGATCAATTTGCCTGAGCTCATCCTGCGCAGAGCACGTGGGGGATTTCGGGGTATGGCTACTGGTCCCAGCAGTATCTGACTCCACCAGGAGGTTCTGCTCAGCATTCAACTCACATGAGCCACCACAGGGGAGGGAACCCCACGTCCGTGGAATTGTTGAGGTTGGAAGAGATCTCTCAGGTCATCAAGTCCAACCGTTCCCCCAGCACTGCCAAGGCCACCATTAACCCATGTCCCCAAGTGCCACATCCTCACACATTTTAATTCCACCCCAGGGATGGGGACTCCACCACTGCCCTGGGCAGCTGTGCCTGACCAGGTTCAGGGCCAGGGAGCTGCAAGGCCACCTCCTGGGGCTGGAAAAGCAGCTTTAGGAGAAAAAACATGATGCCTTTAGATAGGGTAGGAGTCAGAGAGCAGCTGAAATGCAGAAGAGGTGTTGAAGCAATTAAAAATAAGAAAGTTTTTAAAACGAGGATGGTAAAACAGTGGCACAGAGAGGTAGTAGCTCTTCCCTGGAAGCATTCAAGGCCAGGCTGAACAGGGCTCTGAACAACCTGGTGTAGTGGAAGGTGTCCCTGGCCACGGCAGGGGTGGAACTGGACGTCTTTAAGATCCCTTCCAAACCAAACAATACAATTTTGTGGTTCTGTGACAACGAGCGAACCTTTAACAACTGGTTCCTGCTGACATCTAGTGCCCACCGAGCTCCACTACAGCCAGCACCCCCCAGGGCAGGAATGGGCACCAGGACAGGGGTGCTGAGGTCAGGGACACCAGGATGAAGAAGGCAGAGAGGCAAAGGCACAAGACTCTGAGGCCCCTCTGCTTTAGCTTTCATCCCCCAGGTGCACCTCCCTGAGCTCTGCACCAGCCAGGCTGGGATGCTCCACGCACCCAGCTGGCCTGAGATCTTCTCCACGTGCTCCCCTGATTTGTCCTCGAAGCTGTCAGGAGAATAAGCACACCCAAGTGCTGCTCTGTGCTCTTACCCTCGGCCTCGTACTCCTCGCTGTCTCGCGTCTTCCAGCGCTGGGGAGAAAGCAAAAGGTTCCTCAGTTATTACTGTTGCAAGACATCACCCCTAGCAAAGAGACCCTGAGATCAGCACCGAAGGAGCTGCAGGGCTCCAGCAACGCCGCTGGGCTTTCATCTCCCAGCTCCCTGCAGGATGGGCCGGCGATCCGTGGCTCTTTGATCCTGCCTTGTTCTCCGGTGGGGAGAGACCACAGCTGCGGCAAGAGACACCCAGAGCCCCGCAAAGCGACCCAGGAGAGGCGGCAGATCAGAGCCTGGCGGGGTGACGGGAGAGAGGGAGGGGTTTGCCCTCCAAGAAAATCGTGCTGCTCATCTTAGAGGTGTCGATAGCCGAGGTGATGGGATGCAGGGAAGATCACTGAGCTGCTGGCTGGGTGATCCTCTCCTTCCAGCACTCTGGTTTTCCCCCTGTTTTGGCCCACGTTTAGCCAAGCCCACTCCAAAACTCCTCCACACTAACTGCAGCTCTAGGTCAGGAGACAGACCTGAGCTGACAACAAGCTCGAGGGAAAAAAAACCAACTAACCCCACTCTTTGGTGGTCTGAAGTAATCCCGTTCCCTGTGGAAACACCCCATCAGCTCAGGCAGCACCGGCAGCAGGGCAGAAGCACAGGATTTAAGATGATTCCCTCATGTACTACACGTTGTCTTATCCCTGCCACCCCTTGTACCAGCCAAGGGTATTTACTCCCACGCCACGCGAACTTCTGGTTTAGCAGCGGCCTCGGCAGATGTTGCTCCTCCAACTGCTACAAGTGGATCCTCCTGCCCGCACGTGACCGATGGATTTGGAGGCAAAGTCACCCAGGACATAAAGAGGCTCTAAATCATCACAGAAAAGTTCAATACGCCTCATTCAGATTACAGCTAAAAGCCATTAATCTACAACGTTACCATGGGAACTGGATTAGGTCACTGGACTTTTTTTAGCTCTGCTGCTTGTTCCCATTTCAGCCGCCGGACCAGGCGAGGGCCGTTCGCTGCCACAGCGTCACAGTGTCCCACCAGAGACAAAAAGCAGGAGCTGAGGCAGCAGGTACCGTCAAATCCCACCCCTGGATGCGTTCCAGGCCAGGTTGGATGGGGTTTGGAGCAAGCTGGGATAGTGGGAGGTGTCCCTGCCCATGGCAAGGGGTGGAACTGGATGAGCTTTAAGGTCCCTTCCAACCCGAGCCATTCCACGATTTTATGTAATCACCACCTGCAAAGGCAGAAAACAGCCTAAAAACTGCACGAGCTGACAGCATCCCAGCCCCTGAAGTGCTTGCACGTGTGCAACAGCCAGCACTGTGTGGAGAGAGCGCCTCTGAGTGCCACCCTGCAGCCACTCATCCTTGTCCTTGTGGTAGGGGGGACACTGAGGGGACTCCGGTAGTGATGCTCAGAAGGCAGATCCACTGTGCCCAAGGCTTTCTGCATAAGCAACATATTTCATAGCACCAGACCCTCTCACTTCAAGGATGCCTCACAACCAAGACCCCCCGATGAGAGAAGCTGTGGCGCTTCCACCCCTGGAAGCGTTTATGGACGTAATGGACGGGGCTTGGAGCAACCTGGTCCAGCGGAAGGTGTCCCTGCCCACGGCGGGGCGTTGGAACGAGACGGCCTTTAAGGTGCCTTCCAACCCGAACCATCCCGGGATTCTACGAAACCACGACTCCATAAACACCGCAGCGGGGGTAGGGGGGGCTGAGGGCCAACAAACCCCCACCCGACAGCGACCCCGGGGCGCTCGTGTGACCTCCCAGCCCGTGCCGGGGGGGTCCCTTTGTGTGACGGGGGCTCGGGGTCGCCCACCCCCCCGGCGCCAGCACAAAGAGGGGCCGGGCCGGGCACGGCGAGGGGTGGGGGGACACACGGAACATCCCGATGTCAGGCCCGGCATTGTTCCCCCGGCCCCAGCAGCGCTACAGCTGGCCAGGGGTCACACCCAGCAGCCGCCGGGATCCCAGGAATGCGTTATTATTTGGGAGGCGCGTGCTCGGCCGGGCCGAGGAGCAGATGGCCACGGCTTTCAATGCACCCGCAGCCTGTGCCGTTTGCTCGCCGTGGCCTCTCCCCCAGAATAAGGCAGCAGCCACCTCTTCCCCCGCTGCCATCTGCTCCAGCCAGACAGACCTTTGTTCTCCCCCAGAATATATTGCTAATTAAAATGACGATCAGGAGCGCACGCCGAGCCCGCTCCGCTCCGCGCGGCGCGAGGTGAGCCGGAGCCCCAGTGCTGGCAAACCCCCTTCTTCCCGGATCCAGAGATCAGCTCCTTGGGCTGAGCAGCCGGAGCAGAGACCCCAAAAAATCTGTCAGATCTCCACGCCCCACTTTGCCAAGCGCCTCCAGCTCCAAAGCACCGCAGTCACATCAATAACATGTTTCTGTGGGAAGCGGGCACCATCCTGAGCTGTTATCCACAAACCCTGGCTTTACAGGACAATCCCACCTTCGGGAGCCTCACATCAAGGACCCAAGGACAAGGAGTTTCAACCTGAGCCTTCCCAGAAGGTTTTGCTCCAAGGCCACGTGGCATGCTAGAAGCAACCCTTGCAGAAGCAAACGCACAGAAAATGGGAGGGAGCGGCTCCAGGAAGGCACTGGAAGGACAGAGCTGGGATGGGACAGCAGTTTCTACAACCTGAAGGCCAGGCTGGACAGGGCTTGGAGCAACCTGATCTAGTGGAAGGTGTCCCTGACCATGCCAGGGGGTGGAACAAGATGGACTTTAAGGTCCCCTCCAAACCAAACCATTTCAGGATCCTGTGAACCTGCAAGTAGGAGGGACCTTTCCCAGAGCAGAACCAACAGCTGGGAAAGTGGAGGTGACAGATGCTCTACGGTGAGGTTTGGAAGTCAGCACGGCCAGCATCCATGGGGACAAGCTCCTGCAGGTCAGAGAGACCCTCAGGATCGCACCACCACCCCCGACTCACAGCAGGATCCAACACCAAACCCAGACCCAGCTGCTCCTTACTTTATCCCAACAGCACCTGAAAAACCACCGGGGATGGAGGTCACGGAGCCCCCCTGGGCAGGCTGAGCCTCCCTGATCCCATGCACAGACCAGCCCGCCAGCCTCTCCCCTCGTGTTTACAGCCACGAGGAGGGGAGGGAAGGGAAAGAAGGAAGGAAGGAATCCTCTCAGACAGAGCCTGAGCCCTTTTAATTGGCACCGCTTGAGAGCGAGCGCCAATTAAGCCACCCTGTCCCAGTTCTCAGGCCACAAACAGCCCGGGCCGGAGCCAGGCTTGCGGAACGCCGGCGATGTGTGTACACACAACAGCAGAAACTTGGGAAAAGGCTGGTGGATGTGCCAAGTCCCAGCGAGCCAACGCATCAGGAGCCTCCAGCGCTTCCCTAGGACCCCTCAACACCTCCCAGCAACTCATTTCCACGCATACCAAGAGGACCTGCTTTAGAAGTGAGATAGCGATGCTGATGGAGTAGAGGTTTCACAAGTTTAGCCAGTTTTTTGCTTAATTTGCAAGAGAATTAACCATCCTGTCACCCCAAAAGGTGCAACAAGCGTTCTCAGCAGGAGGCTGATCCAGCCCCATGGTTACAGTACCAGCTGGGTTAATTAACTGACCTTGTTAATAAACCACCCTTTTACACCTCCGTGACAGCTAAAACCGAGGAGTAAGATTAGAGTAGCCTCTTCCATCAAGGGCATGGCTTCCCTAGGGGGTGTGGGTGGATTAACACCGATTCCAAGGTCAGGGCAGCCCGTGTGGGCAGCCCCAGGAGATGGATGAGCATCCCTGCGGTGGTGAGCAAAGGTCATGGAGATCAGGGAAAAGAAGCTGGGTCTGGTGGAAATGCTTTTCTTTAAGGTTTGGGGGTTCTTTTTGTTTTTTGGTTTTTTTTTAATTTTTTAAGCTCAGCTGCATAGGAGTAACACTGAAAACCTGGACATTTCTCCCTTGCTTTCCCATGCAGGGCTGGTGGCTGCACGAGCTCCCCCTGCCCCCATCTCACAAACAAAGCCAAGAGACCGAGGAGGGGAGAAAGCAGCAGCGCTTCTCCTTCCCACTGGAAAACTCCCACCCTGTGCTCCTGAATCAACAATACTTGGCAGCCCAGGGCAGGCTGGAAGCGGCCCAGCTCCCGGGAAATGCCGCTGTGGCCGTACTCTTAACACACACCAATCCCAACCACTCGACTCCTTTGGCTTTTCTGTCTGGGGAAGCAAGAGGTTTCGGGATTGAAAGCACTGGCACGAAGAGAGCCACGAATTTTAGTCACAAAACCAGGAATAAAAATAAAAATCTGGATTTTTTCAGCAAGTCCAAGTCACCATGCCAAGGCATCCGCTGGCTGCGGAGCTCTGCCACCCACCACCCCCTTCCCCCCATTCCCTCCGCCAGAGACCTCCGGAGCCACGGGTGGGTTTTGGCAGCTGAGCTAATGGATGCGGACGTGCTCCGTGTGCTCCCAGCCCACACTTCGTTAGCCACGGAGGCAGCGGGGACAGCCCTTCCCTAATTGCTGGCCCGCTCCGGAGCCAGGAGAGCGGCGAGGCCAGCGGTGCCGGGCACACGGAGCACGTCACCACCAGCACCCGGAGCACATCGCCCCTGGCTCCTTCCCGACTTCCCACGGCAGCCACACGAATGGGAATCCGGGGCTGGAGCGAGGGAGGCGCTGCCCGGCATGGCTGATCAACGGGAAGTCTCCAAGGGCATCCGAACCCCCTCGGGATGCGGGGAGCAGCGGTGCGTGGCGGGGACAAGCCCACCCCCCAACGCTCATCCCGCTTCCCTGCTCACCTGCTCGCTGGAGGGGATGTGTGTGGGATGCGCCTCCTCGCTCAGGGGCTCGATGACGGTCACCTCGGCAAAGTCCTCCACGGACTCCTGGAACTCGGGCAGGGAACGCCGGCCGTAGCGTTTGCCACCTTTGATGTACTTGGGCTGTGCTTCCGGGGAGCAATCTGTAAAATTCAAGAACAACACACACAGAAAGATAACACGATTTTCTTTTCGGATCAAGCTCCCGGGGCCGGTTTGGTCAGAACTGCCACCACCATTCCCACCGGACAGGCACCAGTGGCCGCGCATTCCCAGGACCACTGCCCTCAGCGTGGCATCGGGGCCTGACGGGTCAGGATCGGTTCTGCTCCCTGCTAAAAAAATAAAAGCTGTCACTAAGTGGAATCTTCCTCACCCTTCCCCAATTCCCGGATCAAGTTAACAGGATGGGGAAACACTCCCTCAACCCTGCCAAGAGCCTCAGATGGAAAGTCCATTAGGCCTCTCCTCCTTGCGCTAATCTCCATTAGCAGCGCCGGGCAGGTTTAATTAGGGGCAGCGCTGCACTTGGGCAGCTCAGGTCTCCAGATGCCTCAGACACCTGGGCGCTGCTGCTATCCGTGGATTTAAATTTCAGCTCCATTAAAAGTGTAAGAACAACCTGGCAAGTGGGGAAAAAAAAACCCAACAAACAAACACCAAAAATCAGGAAAATTTGGGGGCGAACATCTCTCGTCTCTCAGGGGCCCATCCCGGCGACAGCGGGGCAGGTCCCAGCTTGCGCCAACTGCGGGATCTAAATAACCCTTTGGAGTCCTCCTCTAATTACAGGGGCTCCAACATTCCCCGGCTCCAGCTTCCCCCAGCAAGCTCCTGCCTTCGGGGACCGAATTATCCGGGAGCACTGGCAGACGAGGATCAAAACCAAAAAAATAAACAAGCGCTTTTTTGGGCTGTTTTCAGTGAGAATCACCCGGCATCTGGAGCAGGGGGCAAATTAAATGGAGGACCAAATTAACCAGGGATTCAATTAGGGGAAGGCTCTGTGCCACGCTTTGTTTCAGTGTTTGCTAACCTGACTGTCGAAACCCCCCCAGGACTCCATCATCTTTTATTTTCCGCCACTCGCGGTGGCAAGAGCAGCAGCTTTTGAAAATTTTATTTGCAGAGGGCTCTGATATAAAATAAATGCAAGACTGCAATACTAATAAGGCGCCGGGAAGCTGGTCCATCACTGACAAAGGATACAGGGGAAGCAGCGGGTCTCTAAAACCCCCCTGCCCAAATGCCTCCTCGGATAATATTCCTTCAGATATGGAAAAAAAGGCTTCAAGCTTGTTAGAGGTGGGGGAAAAAAAAAATATTCCACAACTTAGCTATGCAATGAATTATAAAATACACAGGACGAGGAGCGCTTTGATTCCTGAAGCCTTGCACTCCATCCAGCCGTGGTGCAGCTCTAGGGAACAAACCCGGCGCCCGTGTTTGAACAAGGCCATCTTAACAAGATTTGCTGCAGCTGGGACTCAGCACATGAAAGTTGGGAGATGGAGGGAGCCGATAGAAAAATCTCGAGGAGACAGGCTGATTGAGTAAGAGCCCCAGAACAAAAGCAAACCTTATCACTCCTATTAAAGCCTGCCTGGTGGTGAACAATCTCCATCCAGCAGCTCTCTCTGAAATGCTAATATTTGTGGCGACTCATTCACCCTGTTATTTTCTCCCTCCCTCACAAGAGGGGCTGGAGGCTTTGTTTTTCTTCAGGAATCATTTTTTATTCCTAAGACAGGGATGTACCTCCATGCCCATCTGTCTTTGGAATGGATGGGGGGGGGAGGAAGGGGGAGAAGCAGCTGTAATTTAGCAACAGTGAAGCTAAAGCTAAATTTCCTTCTGGGTTCCCCAAAGAAGCCTGTTTCCAACCCTGCAGTGTGTTTAACCACTGCTTGCAGCTGGAAATCCAGCTGTATGTGGTCTAGTGGAAGGTGTCCCTGTCCATGGAAGGGGCTGGAACAAGATGGTCTTCAAGGTCCCTTCCAACCCAAAGCATTCCACGATTCCATAAAACACAAGTGCCTTCACGCTGAGCTCCCTGCAAGCACAGGGATGGGAACAATGGGAGCATCTCCCCTCTTCTGTGTCTTGAGCATTTGGAGGCTGGCAGCTGATTTCTCTCTGCTGTTTGGTCTGAGCACCCTGGGTGAGCTTGTTTTCCCTTTGTAATTAAAAGACTGTGAAGCCTGAGAACATCCCCAGGAGGGAAAGGTGACCCTTCACAGCTTGAGAGCAGGAAGTTTGCTCCTGCTTTGCTCCGACTTTCAAACTGGCTGTGCCTGAGGAGACCCCAGCTCAGGCACCCTGAAATCCTGTTTCCAGAGCCAGGGTGCTTTTTTTAACAGTGGGTTGCAGCTCTTCCCCTACCCTGTGCCACGCCGGCATAAGGGACCACGTCCTGCAGACCCATCCCTGGACGCACGAATCCATCTCCTTTCCAGAAAGCCTCATGCACCACCATCTCTCAGTCATGGACACCTTCCGCACCTGCAGCATCCTCCAAGCCTCTCCATCTCCCGCTTTCCCAACCCAATCCCCCAGCACAGCAGCCACGCCCTCGATGCTCCCACTATTCCCAATATTTAGGGAATGCCGAGCGCACACACACCGGCAAAAAGCAGCCACCCGTGCTCCCCGCATGCAGGAAGTTCAGTGATGAGCTGAACGACCTCTCATTCCCAGCCAAAACTGATGAGGAAGGATTACAGAACCGCTAAAGTTGTAAAAGGTGTCCCAGATCCATCAAGTCCAGCCTTAGGTGGGAGGACCTGCTCAATCCACACGTGCTCTCGAAGGCAAAGGAGGCAGAGGAGGGAGATGTCAAAATCAAGGCTTTCAGTGAGGCAGGTGCCCATCAGACAGCCCTGTGTGCTATTTATCCCCAGAAATATAAAATATCCCCCTGCACTGAACAGAGGAGAGGATGTTTGTGTCCAGGTACCCACTTCTCCCACCAGCAGCAAGGCAAGACGCTGCAGCTCACAGACTCCCAATACTGTGTGGCTGACAAGGAACCAAGAAAGGGTGGGAAAAAAAAAAGAGAAAAGTAAAATAGGCTGAGCCCTCCTTGCCTCCCACAGCCCTCAGCAACACTCAGGCTTAGCCAAACACATGCTCTAGAGCCAGCACCTAATTAAGCACTGAGGTCTGATCTGCCCCCCTGAACTGCCCTCGGGCTGGGGGCAAGAGCAGGAGTCTGAGAGAACAAGCCTCTCACCCTCCTGCCTGTTACCCAGAGGGTTTTTGGCCCCCAAATTGCCCCTTGGAAAAAAAAAAAACAAACCACCAAACAACCCACTTTAAGTCTACATTTCACAAGACCTCCCCGATTTAAGCACCGCAGACAGAAACCATCAATTCCCTTTCTCGCCCACCCCCCTCCCCGTCCATCTCGGCACTGAAACGTCTCCATGGCTGGAGATTTGCACTCGATTTTCTGCCTTTCTGCGCCAGATAAGTCATTTCAAAATCCTGCTCTGCCCTCAGATGCTTGGGGAGGATGGAGGAGGAAGGGGGGGCCCCCCTTTTTCCTGGGCCCAGCATCAAAGCCCTGGAGCGCAGACAAAAGGGGGTTTAGAGCAGGAGGACCCTCGTCCCGCAATCCCGGCCTTTATAGAGGTGAAATTAATTTCTCTGCTGCTTAAGATTTGGAAGGCAGGGACGCTCCAACTGCATGGGCAAAGCACATGGCAGCTGGGATCTGCTAAATCCTAAATCCCCTGAGGCACCAGGTATGTGTGAACTCCTCCAAGCCCCTGTTCCATAATTTGGGCTCTGCAGAAGAGGTGGAGAGGGGCGATGGCTGGGACACCACGGCCCCAAAACCGATGTGTTTCCACCCAAAGATTTTGTCTGGGCATAAACCACCCCTGTCTGGACAGAGGCACTGGTTTTATACCTGTGTTCCAGCCACCTGAACAACCTTCCCCCCCGCCACAGGTGCCCCTCCAAGGGCATCCCTCCCAACAGCTCCTTTTTGGGAGGGCACTTCTGTTGTCTCCACATGCCGGGAAGGGAAAGAAAACCACCCAACAACCCCTCGTGACCGCAGGGCTGATGGCGTCAAACTGCTCTTTAATTTCTCCTGGGTGTTCCTGTAATCCTGCACTCCACCCCGGTAATCCCTCCCTATCTGAGCTCCCACGCACTTTTGATTTGCTATAATGGGAAGGAAAAAAAAAAAAAAAGAAAGCCTGATTTTTTTTTTCTTTCCCCTAATCACCCACAGAAATTATTAATTTATTTTTTTTCCTTCCTTTCCCCTCTCTTAAATCTATTTTGCTGTCCCAACAATGACCCGTGGACAAAGAGCAGTGGTGGCAGCAGCAGCCAGCCCAGTCCCACGGGTCTCAGGAGCTGAAATAACCACTATTTTAAACCACATCCAAGCCCTTTTCTGCTTTTCCTGGAATATCCCCGTTCCTCTTCCCAGCAGAGCCGGGGTTTGCCCAGCCAGCTGATGCTCTGGTTCACAGCTGGGTCTGAGTCCCCACACCATCATCCTCAAGGGGACAGAGCTGATGACAGCAGCACTGGGAACTCTGCCTGCCTTGGTTTCCAGGGCTGCTTCCCAAGGCAAAGCACCCACAGCGTGCCAGGACCATCCTTCCTGCCAGTCTTCCCTTTGCAAAGGGAATTTTGCCTCCTTGCCAAGAAAAAAAAAAAAAAAAATCTCATATAAATATATCAGCTGCTCTCTGCAAGCCTGAGTGCTTCTCCCACCTGCTGCTTCCCCCCAAAATGAGGAAACCTCGTCGGCTGCTTCTGCAGGAACCACGGTGGTTTTGGTTCCTTGTCCCCAACTCAGGGATCCTGATGTGACCCCAGGGCTGCCCTGTCACAGATCTCAGAATGGTTTGGGTTGGAAGCGACCTTAAAGCTCATCTCATTGCACCCCCTGCCACGGGCAGGGACATCTTCTACTGTTCCAGGTTGCTCCAACCTGGCCTTGGACACTTCCAGGGATCCAGGGGCAGCCACAGCTTCTCTGGGCAACCTGTGCC
>JAWMRA010000161.1:62018174-62034304 GCA_035584735.1 Pseudotriccus pelzelni | reverse complement strand
CAGGCCCTGGCACAGGTTGGGCAGAGAAGCTGTGGCTGCCCCTGGATCCCTGGAAGTGTCCAAGGCCAGGTTGGAGCTACCTGGGCCAGTGGAAGGTGTTTAGAATGAAATGATTTTTAAGGTCCCTTCCCACCCAAACCATTTTGGGACTCTGGTCCCACTCCAGTGGAAAGCCAAGTGATGGTGATGAATGTCCTCACTGAGCTGGTTTTGGAGCACATCAGTGGGGTTGTGTCCTCATGGCATTTGTAATCTGTTTCGTTGTCATTCATCTTCAAGCTTTTATCTGCTTGAAGCAGATGTTGCTGAGGATTTCAGATTGCTTTGTAAGGCATTGATTCACTTCAGCGGGGCTTGTTTTCGTTGCTTGAGTTCCATGTACAGCCTCAAGCCCTGCCATCCCTGCAGTGAGTCTTGGTGATGCTGATCCAGAGGACAACCGCCCTTGGAGGTGACCCGGGAGAGAAGGGCTGGCAAGGAGGGTGTCTGGAGTGAGAATGTCCAAATTTGTGCTGTAGAATATAAAAATCCTCTCATGCTGTTAGCCAGGATCCATCTGGAGCCTTCTATTTACAGGATTGTTTTGTTCCAGTCTTTGCTCCCATCGCTTTTCATCAACGCCGGGGGAAAAACGTCCTTTTATTTTTGGGTGTTCTTGAGATCCTTGCATGTCACAGACCTGCCCACAGCTCCCCTGACTTTCCTCACAAAGGCAACTGCTCAGCAAGTCCTTGATCCATTATTTCAGTGCCTTTTTTCTCCTGATGGTTGGTTCAATGCCGCTTTCAGACCTTTGATGGTTCAATAAGTAACCAAAAGCTCTCACCCTCAGCAGGTTCCCATGGCCGTTACCACAGCACAGAAAACCAACGTGTTCCAAGAGTTTAGGTTGGGTCTGTGTTCCCTGTTTCCCTTCACAAAGGTGCTGTTTTCCAAACATGTGTTTAATCCTGCTGTTTCACCTTTCATTGTCTTCGCATCGATGGGAATAGACCCCCAGTGAGAGCAGCCCAGCACAGGATTTGTGTGGAGAACTTGGGGGTACAGCCTTCTGAAATCTGTTTATTGTGGAATGTTTTGAGTCGGAGGGATCCCCAGGGATCATCCAGTCCAGCTCCTGGCTCTGCACAGGCAGCCCAACAATCCCCCCCTGTCCCTGAGAGGATCATCCAACGCCTCCTGGAGCTCTGGCAGCCTTGGGGCCGTGCCCACTGCCCTGGGGAGCCTGGTCAGTGCCAACCACCCTCTGGGGGAAGAGCCTTGTCCTGAGATCCAACCTAAACCTCTCCTGACACAGCTCCGTGCCATTCCCTCTGGTCCTAACAAGGCAATCTTGTAACATCAGAATAGGGCAGTCTTGCAACCCTGCACCAGAGCCTCCTGCGTGGCATGCAAAATTAGAGGGGGCCACACTGCACATTAAGGGGAACAGCATCACTGCGGGCACAGAGGGAGGATGTTTTGCAAGAGGTCAGCACCCACGGCACTGAAGGGAGCTGAGGAGTGAAACCCCACACTGTGGTGTCCTTGCTGCAGGCTGTTAACGCAATAGCGCGGCTGAAACCTGAGCTCCCCATCCCTGCTCCAGGACGGTGCCAAGGACAGTCCCTGTGCAGGGTTCGGAGGTGCCCGACTTCGTAGAATCCCAGAACAGTTTGGGTGGGAAGGGATCTTAAAGCTCTTCCCAAAAGAAGCTCTTCCCACACCCTGCTGCGGGCACCTTCCACCAGACCAGGTTGCTCCAAGCCCTGTCCAGCCTGGCCTTGGACGCTTCCAGGGATGGGACACGATTTCCAGGGACGTATCGCCATCCCTGCACATCACCCAAGCACAGCCCTCGTGCAGGGTCCCCAAGACACCATGAGTTTGCTGCTAATTAAAGGGCACAGAGAGGGCAGACAGACAGGCAGACTCCTGCACCCGTCCTCTCGCTCCACCACCGAGCGTGAGGGGCCTGAGGGAACAGCCCTCCTGAGGAATCCCAGGAATTGCTGTGAGCATCACCTCAGCACAAAATCCCTACGAGGAAAACAGTTCAGGGGTGGTTTGGCTCTGCCACCACTCAGAGCAGGGTTTACACCCCCCTACCAGAGCCCATTAATCCCCAGAGCACCGCGGGTATCCAGCCCCTCGCAGGATGCCAGCTCAGCTCCTGGTCCGCCCGAGCGCTCCCTGCCCACGGCAGGGGGTTGGAACAAGACGAGCTTTAAAGCCCCTTCCAACCCAAACCCATTCCACGATTCTGTGATCCCGGAGCATTCATCCCTGGAGCGGAGCCCCCACACACAAAAGCAAGCACGTGGCCCCGCTGAGTTGCCCCTCAGCAGACAAAACCATCTCCCCCCCACCGCTCCCCCTTCCCCGGTGCCCTCCCATAAATCCCGGCCCCTGGAAAGTGCAGGGAGACAAAGGCTGGGACCATCTGCGGCGAGGAGCTGGCGGGGCAGGTGCAAGAAGCCTGCGCTCGGGCAGCAACACGTTTGCTGCCATCCTCCCGATGCGATTCCCAGGAAACCCCAAGGATCCGAGGGCTGTTAAACCCGGCTCGCACTCAGACACGGGCCACTGGCTGCTGCTAACGAGCATCAACACTGGGGAGGGGGGAAGCGCAGCAGACACAGATTATCCCCACGTTCGAGCGGCAGGTTGTGAGGGAGAACCATCCCCAGAGACAAAAAGGAACGAAATAAAAAACAGAATGCCTCGCGCCCTGGGACAGCTCGCCGGGACGGAGCTCCCCGTCGGGATGGGGTGAGCGTGACCCGGCACTGGGGATGCTTTAACAGGGGCTTTTCGGCGCCCTGTGACAGCCACATCTTTAGCAGTGCCCTTCCTTTCCCTCTATGCCACAGGTGGCCAAGCCAGATGGCAGGACAAGGGGAAATTGCTTTAAGTTGAAAGAAAGGCAGGTTTAGACGAGATGTTAGGAAGGAATTTTTCCCTGCGAGGGTGGGCAGGCCCTGGCACAGGTTTGCCCAGAGAAGCTGTGGCTGCCCCTGGATCCCTGGAAGTGTCCAAGGCCAGGTTGGACAGCGCTTGGAGCAACCTGGGCTGGTGGAAGGTTTTCCTGCCCATGGCAGGGGGGGTGGAACTGGATGATCTTTAAGGCCCCTTCCAACCCAACCCATTCCATGATTCTGTAACAGCATCCAAGAAGCATAGGCTCAAGACAACGGAGCATAACAAAGTCTCTGGTGCTCCAACAAATACCACACTGCAACTCCAAAGGTCAGAAACCTCAACCTGGATTCATCCCTGTTCCAGGCTCCAGCACCACTCTATGCTATGGCCCCAGGGCAGGCAGGGAAGTGGCGGCTTTGTTCGTTAAGGGAATTTTGTTCCTGAAAGCTGCAGTTTGATCGGAAATTGGAGTCGGAATAGCCACTTAGCTCCTGTCTATTGAGAGCCCTGGCTGCCCTGCTCCACATTTTCTGATTTTAATGAGCAGTGATGGGATTTCAGGGTGATTTTAAGGGAAGGATCCAATGCACTCTGAGCACAGCGTGCCGGGAAAGATGTAATGCAGAAGGCACGAGGACACATGGAGATCTCCCCAAGGGCAAGCAGCTCCTGCTCAGTGCCCTGATATTTAACTCTCTAAAGGTACAACCACAACCAAAAAATGGCTTTGGAAAGCCACCAACACCAGGTAAATGGAAAAAGGTGGCCAAGCCTGTGACTGCCTGAGCCGGACAACACTGTCTACCTTAGAGAAACGTGCATGACTGCACACAGCCCTGCCAGCCTAACTACAGCTTAAGCCAACGTAAATCACAGGCTCAAGCCCTGGATTTAGGTCCCTGTCTCATCCCAAGGGCTGCAGAGTTTGTGCAAGCACCTGGTGAGCTGGTTCAGGGAGCTGACCCAGGGCAACAGCAGCACAAATCGGTGCCAGGCGCACGGGCACTGTGTGAGCCGAGCAGCCAGGACCCAGCACTTGGTCTGGCCTTGGACACTGGGAAAACACAGCAGTGCACAAGGCCAAGCCTGAAGTGACGGCTTCTGAGTTTCAGACCACCTCCAGCCAGGGCAGAGCGGTTCCCTTCCCCGTTATCACCGATTCCCCTCTCAGAAGTCACCCTGTGCCCACCCTGCTAAACAGACCAACAGACCTCACAAGTCCTGCAGTCCCAGAACCTCGGGGATGTTGAATAATCAAATTACAGACATTCAGTCTCCTTCCAAGGCAATTCCACACACCGGTGTGTGTCTGGCCCCCCAGCCCCTCCACGTCCCCAGCCTTACCCTGCCTAGGAGGTTTCCTTGGAGGAGGGTCTGCTGCAGGGCTGGGGCCACCTCCTCCAGGTGCAGCATGTGGCAGAGGTCAGTGAGCTCCTCCTGCCCCAGGGACCCCGTGCCCGTGCTGTCAAAGCTGTCGAAGAGCTCCTTGAGCCGAGCTTCATACTGGTCCTGCTCAGCTTCATCCATCCCATAGCCTGCCACGCTCACCTGTGGGAAGAGATGGGGCAGGTGAACGTTGACCACGGTGCCCACGGCATGGAATGGTGAAGAAACCCCAAGGGCTGGTGCAGGAGCTGCCCGTGAGGCTCTTGGTGGCCGTGTGTGTTCAGTTTAAGCAAAGCTGGTGCTCCACCACTGCTCCAGCCTCTTCCACCCCACTGGGGGAAGGCAGAAGTCAGACAGCAGAAAGACGGAAGGGAAAAAGCCTGCAGAGCCAAAGCCTCCAGCGGGCACAGCCCAGGTGGCTGGGACAGCCCCACGTGGCACGTCCCTAAGCGCCACCTCAGGCCGACTCCACGAGCAGCTCATTTGGCTCAGCTGGAGCAGCTGAGGTGCTGCAGGGGGAAATTGTTCCCTTGAGCTCCACTGATCCCCAGGTGTTGCAGGTGGATGCTTTGGTGAGAAGACAAACAACCATCCTGGCAGCAACAGCCCGGCGGCTGCAGGGAGCACAGGGTGGGGCTCTGCCTGAAGAGGGGAGGGCAGGAGACCCCAGCCCAAACCCTTCAGGCCAGGCAGGCACCGCGTACACCCCCCTCTCCACCAACACAACACGTGTCCCTGCGCCAAAGACAATCATGGAATCACTTAGACTGGAAAAGACCTCCAAGATAAGAGCACAGTCATTCCCCCGGCACTGCCAAGCACTCTGCGCTGCTCTCCTCCACTGCCAGGCCAAACCCTGGCTGAAGGCAGAGAACACACTGCTAAAGTGGCAGCAAACCCAGAGCAGAGTAGACCCCAGCATGGAAACAGCCAAAATGTATCTGGTATCCTGCACTGGGCACACAAAGCCCAGGTGGTTCTCCCCCAGCCCCCCTTCCAAGGCAATTTTTCATCCCTCTCATCCACTGCTAACAGAGGATCACAGCCCCAGGAACTGTTCTGGCAGGGGAGCAGAGGGAAATTTCCTGTCTGAAATGAAGCATTTGGCTGGATCCATTTACCAGCCTGGCCTGGGGCTCCCCGCCGGCCTGGGGTGGCAGCAGTGTCACCCAGTGCCACCACACAGCCTCGGCGTGGACGTGCCACCACCGCCGTCATCACCGGAGCGCGCCGAGTGACAGTGGGCACCGTTGGGACCCAGCATCCCGAAGACACAGCTGGGAATCCCGGGATGCTCGGCCAGCCTCGGCCGCAGGAATTTTATTTTGGTCACGCTGCTGCAGGTTGTCTCGGCCACACTCCCCAAAAGAGGGGTTCCATCCAAAGCCCCTCACCATCCAGCCCTGCTATGGAAAAGCCCCCTCTCAGCCTCACGGGGTTCTCGTGGCTGCCCATGTCACCAGGACGTCCCAGAACAAGCAGAGCTGCTCCAACTGAAGCCCAATTTCACCTCCCCTGCCCACCAGCACAGCCCAGCCCCTGGGAAACCTCCAGGGCAGGCACTGCAGCAGCCGTGCCCTTGATTCCACTGGCTGCGGGAGCAGATGCCAAGGCAGAGCATCCTCTGGATCCCACATCTGCTGAGGGATGCAGGGATGGTGCCAGGCACCATCAGGGTCCACAGGACAGGAACAGCCCAGCCTGGCTGCCCTTCCTCCTGCACCAACACGGACAAGGATGACCACGGACATTCCCCATCCCTACATCCCTGTACCTGAGTCTCACACCCTCCAATCTCCTATTTTCACCCCCCTTCAAATCCCTCCTGATTTATCACAGCGCCCAAGCGCTGCAGGGAGGAGGGAGGGTGCAGACACATTGCACTCAGGGCACAGAGGAGGAGGCAGCACCCAAAAACTCAGGCGCCTGCAGGCGGGAGGAAGGCGACAAACTTGTTCCCGCTCTCACACTGGTATCCCCATTTCCCACCTGCACCCACGGGGCTCCACAGGGGCTGCTGCTCATACTGGCGTGTCAGGGAGCCCTGCCTGCACATTCCAGCAGCCCCAAAACTCACAGCCAAGCCTGGAGCAAAGGTGACTCCAACCCACAGCGCTTCCCAGGCATTTTTGAGCCTCTTATCTTCAGGGTCAGCCACCTCTTGCCCCCGGAGATGTCTCCAGCACCCGACCCTACCCCTCCACTGCCAGAACCAGTTCCCCCAGTTAGACAGCACAGAGAGCTAAATGCCATCTCCCAACATGTCACTGAGCATCCACGCTGCTGGAGCACCGGGATCACCCCTCTGGGTGCCATACCGACAAGAAGCCCCAAAATCTTACCCCGGGCAAGTCCAGATGGGCTGCAGGTGGAGGAGGCATAAGGGAGCCCATGAAACCAGCAAGAAAAATACAATTCCTAAAGGAAAAGAAAAGGTGGGTGCCTGGTCCCGGCCAGGGGCCAGACCTGCCCCACAGCCCAGGTGAGTTTTGGGCACGGCGGCCCTGGCAGCCTCACACGTCCCCACGGTGAGAGCTCACTGAGACCCAACCACCCTCGCCCAGCCCGGGGAAAGGGATTTCCTGCTTTCCAGCACAAAACGCATCGGGGGAATCAACAGCGGAGGGACGAGGCTCTTTGCCTACCTGCAGTCAGTCAACGCCAGGGAGCTGCCAGCAGCCGGGCGATCCCGCACGCATCCTGCACAACCTCCATCTTAGGAAGCCGGCTCAGGCACGCAGCCGGCTGCGCAAGGTGACCCAAGATGCCTACTCCCGGCTGAATTATTCAGCAGAGCTTCCAGAGAGGAAAGGGGCGGGGGGGTAAAAAAAAAAAAAAACACCAACCACACACCACCCAGCCCTCCTCCTACCTGATGAGCCGGCGAGGCTGCCTGGCATCACCCAGCAGTCACAATAATGAGGTCAGCGGCATCAGAGCCCCGGCGAGCGCAGCCACCTTCTGCACCCGCGCCGGGGAGGGGGGGACCAGCAGTGCAGAAAGGGCTGAGAGGGGAGGGTGGGGGGGGGCACGCACCAGAGGCACACAAAGCCCGAATTAAAGCCCAGCCTTTCATCTCTGCTCCAGATGGGCCAGCAGCTGAGATGCAGGAGGGCGGCCGGAGCCGGCAGGGATAATAGGGGCAGGCGGGCAGCAGCTGAGCGGGGGCTCCCCGGTCCCCTGCGAGGAGGAGAGGGGTCCCCGCACAAGGGCATCACTTTGTTCAGATTTATGGCTGGCCTTCTGTGTCTTTTCAAGCCCCCCAAAATGACCGGCTTGAGCAGGCAGCGCTGAAAGGTGCAGGTTTAGGAGAGTCACAGCCACGTTATTGCTTATTTTCTGTTCTCCCTACAACGAGTCCAGGGAAGCAAAGTGCTCGGGGATGATGAGAAGAGGAAGTTTTCACCAGCATTTCTTTCCTTCCCCTAAATCCTCCCCCCTCCTGAGAGCCAGATAACCTTCAGAGCACACAATGTAGAGGCCTGATAGGACTAAACTCTCAGCTAAATTTAACTCAAACAATATAGGCTTAAACAGTAATTACTGCTTCGCATATTAAGTGCCTGGAATCAATACCAACCCCCAAGCTTTAGCCTGGAGCTAATAAAGACACAAATTACCTGGTCAATCAACGGCATCAGCAAGTGAAAACACTACAATTAGCAGAATTACACTTTTAGGGGTGAAAACCAATAGGAATCACAGAATCCCAGAAGGGTTTGGGTTGGAAGGGACCTTAAAGACCATCTCATTCCAGCACCCCTGCCATGGGCAGGGACACCTTTCACCAGATTGGTGCAAAACCACGTTTGCTGCTGTACAACAGCAAACAGATGGAAATTTTGGGGGTGATTTGCCCAGATGCCCCCGTGGGCTGCAACACCAACTAGGGCTATGCCTGCCCTCCCCCCAGCCAGCCCTCTGTGGAAGGGCAGTGACCTCGATCAAGTCACTGCTTTCAAGGGACAGCAAGGAGAACGCTGATTTTGCTGCTACTCTTGATCACCTGGACTCAATCAGGGCCCGGTAATTAGCAGTAATTACCCAGCAGCATCGCGTGGCCACCTCCAAAACACAAGCACCTGCTCCCTGGGATGTCACTGCTCTGTAGTGTCTGCCCTGTGCTGGAGAGCACGGCAGTTTAAATCAACTTTCCCTTCCTGCTGTGCTTGTGACAACAGGGGTGGTGTGAACACAGCTGAGAAAAGCCACCAGGACCCCAGTCTGTCATGGTGGGGTTTATACAGGATGTCCAGCAGCCACCAAAATCAGAGCCCCCAGCCCTTGTTTGAAAGCCAGAGCTGAGATTGTCTTAAACTCATTATCTCCTTCCCCTAACGAACCATTTCATCCACTACAGCTGCAGCGAAGCGGCTCTGACGAGTCAGAGTTGGAGGGACCCACAAGGATCATCCAGTCCAACTCCTGGCCCTGCACAGGACACCCCAACAATCCCACTCTGTCCCTGAGAGGATTATTCAACCCCTCCTGGAGCTCTGGCAGCCTTGGGGCCGTGCCCACTGCCCTGGGGAGCCTGGGCAGTGCCAACCACCCTCTGGGAGAAGAGCCTTGTCCTGAGATCCAACCCAAACGTCTCCTGACACATCTCCAGCTGTTCCCTCGGGCCTTGAGAGAAGAGCTCTGTCACTGCACACAACCCCAAGCCCTCCCACCGTGTTGGGGCAATTTCCCAGCTCAGCCCACCCTGCAACACCCTGTCCCCTCTTGGGAGCAGCAGCTCCACAAAGGGTCACGCCGAGAAACCAAAGGGAAAGGGAAAAACAAAACCCAAAAGGACAATGAAGCACCTAAATATCAGTAAATCACTTGACAGCACGCCTGGCTCTTCAAGGGTCACCACCAGAGTCAGCCTTACAGCTGGCGGTTCCTCCCCCCCATTGACCACGCTCATAATTTCCACTTTGCACCTCAATGCCACCTCTCCCCCTGCACCCCAAAACACCCCCAAACCCTCCGAAGTTGGCAGAGAGCAGAGATTCTGTTAACCAAGCTCCACTCCAGATTAGCAGAGCAGCGATGGCGTATAAAAGCACTATAAATTTATGTAAAGAGCTTCAAAAGCAGCGCAGCGGTTTGAATATTCACGGCAGCCCGGTATTTGCATTGTAATAGGGCTTTTCACTCCCAGCCTTCCCTCCGTAAGGAAAAACAAAGCGCCCATCTGGTTTGATTTTGCAAATCGGGCTGGAGTCGCTCTGCAGTAACTCGGGGAGCCCCGGGTGCGATAAAGCCCAAGGTGGAGGCACAAAGCTGATTAGTTCAGAAGTAAACAAAGCGAGCCGGTAATTTATCCAGCGACGCCTCGCGCGCCGGGAAATGAGGGATCCGGCAATTCCCGAGGAGCTCAGACATGCACCGGCTCCGATAAACCTGGGCTGTGCTGAATCACGGCGATAACGCGCCCATCGCCTCCCTCCAGCTCCGTTCTGGGGAGCACACGGGGAAGATGGGCACGATACACCCCAACTGTCCCCCCCACCCAAGCTGTCACCCACTCACACGGCAGAGTGCCGGTGCACCCAGCGCTGGAACCTCCCAGGCTGTGGATTCGGGCTTTCCAGGCTCACCGCCTCAGCTCCATCCTTACAGGGATGCGCCCAGGGTGAGGGGCCCACGCTTTGTGACCAGACAGCAGATGCTGTCTGCCACCCTGGTGACAGCGAGGGCTTTGCTGATGACAAAACAACTGCTGTTATTAATTCCTCCAGCCGCAGCCGGCTGCCTCCTCCACTCAGCCCGGGCAGAGTGGTCCGGAACCCGCTCCCAGCGTTTGGTGCGTCCCTCCGGGGACTGGGACGCACTCTGGGATGGGGTGTCCTTGGCAAGGAGGGCGAGCGGCAGCCGGTGCCGTTCACCCCTCTGGACCACTGCCAGCAGCGCAAAAGGGACCCTGGGGGCTCTGCCGTGGCACCCACAGGCAGACACCCCTAAAAGCCTCCCCGCACCCTCTGGCTACAAGACCCTGTCCCCATCACCCCCTTCCTGCAGCGTGTCCCCGCTTCCAGCATCCCCCTTCCTGCAGCATCCCCCCCCTTCCTCTCCAGCATCTCGTTCCTCCAGCAACCAGCATCCCCCTCCCTCCAGAGCCCCTTCCCCACGCACCCACCTCGCCGCTGCGCCCCTTCCCCGCAGCCCCGTCCCGGCGACCCGCACACGCGGCCGGCCCCGCCGGGAAGGGACGGGAAGGGAAGCGAAGGGGCGGGCTGAGCCCCGGCACCGCCCGCGGAGGAGGGACCGGGACGGCCGGAGCTCCCTCCTCCCCGCACCCCGGGGCCCGGTGGTACCGGTACCCCTTCCCTTCCCCGGCATCTCCGCATCCCCCGCCCCGCTCCCGTCCCGGCCTTACCGGCTCCGGTGCCCGCGGGCGCGGCGGGAACCTCTCGGAGCGCTCGGAGCGTTGCGGGGCTGGGGGAGGCGCCGCGTTCAAATGCGGCCGCGTTTATTGGGCCGAGGCTCGGGGGCGGCCCCCGGGGGTGCGGGGCGGCCCCGGGGCGGGGGGACCGGCGGCCTTTGTGCGGCACCGCCCGGGACCGCCCCCCGCCACGGGGGACGGCTCCGGGGTTCTGCGGGGATGTCCCGCACCGCTGGGGCACCCGTGCGGCAACACCCCAACTCCCCGCTGTCGTGGTCCCCCGGGTGGCATCAGCCCAGCTCCCACTCCCTGTGCCCCAGGGGTGGTACCATCCAGGCTCCCCAGTGTCCTGCAGCCCAGGGTGGCATCACCCCAGCTACCTGCTGTCCTGCGCCCCAAGGTGGTATCACCCTGGCTCCCCAATGTCCTGTCCCCCAGGGTGGCATCAGCTTGGTTCCCATCGCCTCGCACCCCAGGGGGACATCACCGTGACTCCTTGTTGTCCTGCCCCCCAGGTGGCACCGTTCTGGCTCCCCACTGTCCTGCACCCCCGAGGGGTGTCACCCCAGCACCCTGCTCTGCTAACCCCCCAGACGGCATCACCTTGGTCCCCACCATCCTGTGCCCCAGGGAAGCATCAGCCCGGCTCCACGCTGTCCTGACCCCCAGGGTGGCATCACCTCATATCCCATCATCCCACACCCCGGGGGGGGCGTCACCCCGGCTCCACTCTGTCCTGCACCCCTGGGGACATGGCTCCGCAGCTCCACACTGTCCCAAAAAACCCCAGTATCACGGCACCCAGCCCTCCCGTCACCCCAGCACCCATGGGCGCCCCGCACACCATCCCGCCTGCGCCCCCCACTCACTCTGGGGGGGTCACAAATCCAGGGACCACCCTCCGCCCCACGAACCGTCCCGCGGGGCGGGGAGGGCCCGGGGCACTGACACACGACCCACAGGCACCAGCAAAACTCCAGCCCTTATTTCAAGCTCGGCAGTCCCGGTTGGAAGCTGGAGCCGTCGTCGGCCGCCCACGCTCCTGCTCAGCGCCAGCTGAGCCGCAGGGAGCCGGCAGCCCCCAAGGCTTGTGGCTTGTGGGTTCTCTGAGGGCTCATGAGGGGTTACACCCACGCTGCAATCCGCTCTCGAGCAATTGCATGAGCTGATTTCGCTGCTGCTTTTTTTTTTTTTTGTGTGTGTGTGTGTGTGAAAATGCCAGGGGCGAGAGAACTTTTAAGCCTTCTTCCCCTTTTTTGGGGCGACTCTGGCCTGCAGGTTCAAGGTATTTCGGGGGTGGTGGGGGGAGGGAGGAGCGAGTGGAACACAAAAGCCTCACACAGGGGGTTGCATAAGCCTTGCTCCGATCGGAATCCGGGCTTAAAACCCCACGAGATCCTGCAGCAGAGCCACGGGTGGGTTTGGCAAGCGGCCCCACCGGCTGTGACAAGGGCACAAGGGACGCCACGTGTGAGGTAACAGTGTTAATGAAATATTTAGGGCCAGCTCTGCTGCACGTCACTGCTGCTGCCCCAGGGCCGGCACAGGGACACTAGGGGACATGGCAGAGCCCCGTGAGCCC
Source organism: Pseudotriccus pelzelni (assembly GCA_035584735.1). Classification (NCBI taxonomy): domain Eukaryota; kingdom Metazoa; phylum Chordata; class Aves; order Passeriformes; family Tyrannidae; genus Pseudotriccus; species Pseudotriccus pelzelni. The sequence continues at coordinate 62,022,062 of JAWMRA010000161.1, read as the reverse complement.
CAGCACCCAGCAAAGCCCTGTCCCGGCCGGGGCCGTGTCCCTGCGGTGACAGAGGCGAGGAAAGGTGACTCCAAAGGGAAGGGGCTTTGCCGGACAGATGTCAGCAGCCCCGGCTTTGTGCCGCCCGAGGGCTTTTTGTCTCGGCTTTTTAACATTTGCCATTTTTCTCCAACGCTTTCTTCTGCCCTGACACTTGCTGAGGGGTTTTTCCTTTCTTTCCTTTCTCCCTCTCTTTCCACATTTGCTTTTCCATCCGCGCTTCAAACACTTTTTCACCGTGTATTATGCCGAAGTTGGAACCATCTGGTGCTTTGTTTTGTTGCGAGCCCGGCGAGTGCCAGGACCTTTATCCCCCTCACCCTCCTCCTCCTCGCCGGTGCCTCGCTAATCCAAGCGACAGCCCCGAAAAGTCTCCCCTGTCGCCCAACAAAGCAGCCGCCCACACATGGATGGGAGACGGGGATGCTCAGTGTCCTCATCCCACATGGATGTGCAGAATCCCGGCTCAGGAGTGCGGGGCCGTATCACCACGGTGCGAATTCCTGACTCGTTTTGTAGGATCGGCTGTTAGCACAAGCATCCTCATTTTATTTTTCCCTCGTTTTCCCAGAGGAGGGAAGCGTGTTTCTAGGGAGCCACGGAGCTGTGCCAGACACGGCGCCCGCCAGCCTATTTTTGGAGCCCCCTTCCAAGCAAGCAGCTGCGTTTGGGGATGGCATTCGCAGGGAGGAAACCTCCGCTCACCCACGTGTCACGTGCGACACGCCACCAAAAAAAAAAACGGGGCACGTGGGAAAAATCCAGGACTGCTGGACGCCAGCGGCTGGGATGGATCCGCGGCCGGGCTTGGGGTTGGCAAAGAGCCACCCAAAAATCAGGGTCAGCATCCACGGCCGGGCTTGGGGTTGGCAAAGAGCCACCCAAAAATCAGGGTCAGCATCCGCGGGAGCCTGCGCAGGCAGTGGGTGACCCCTGTGCGAGGCCGTGGGCTCCCCGTTCCCGCAGGAACACCCTCCCGGCACGGCTCGGGCTGCTCCGTCACGCTTTCCTTCCCACTTTCCCCGCACAATGGGGCGCTTTGTTCTGAGGCGAGGGAAGGTCCGGCTGCGGCACAGGGAGCCGAGAGCAGCTCCTGCATTCCTGGGGTCTGCTCCCGCTGGGAGAGACACCCCTCATCTCGGCCTCCCGGGGAAGCAGGGCCATAAAACAGCCAAAAAATCAGGAAAATAATAATAATAATAATAAAAAGCGCTGTGGAATCATCACCGAGGCATAAATGAAGGGGAAAAAAAGAAAAGACTCCATAGGAAAAAAACAGCTGTAGGGAACCTCCCCATCTCCCAGCTGGTGCAGGGAGAAGTTTGGAATGACCTAAGCCTAAACTTTGCTATTTTTTTGCACAAAACAAAGGCGAGCCGTGCTAAGCCGCAGTGCCGTCTTGCCTCCGCGGCTGCGGCTCGTTGCTGCCATCCCACGTTCAGCTCCCACTGCACAATCGCATTCCCAGCACGGCCGTTCGGGCCTGATCCTGCACACCCTGCCGCTGTAGGATTTTCCTTCCAAGCCCAGGAAACCCTCACGCGTGCCACGTTTGCTGTGCTGGCTCCTGCTGACGAGTATTTGGGTGGCTGCTCCAGCCTGGTGTGCACTTTTGCGCTGACTCCATGCCGACCCCTTCCAGCCCTCAGGAGCTCCGGACCCCTCAGGCACCTTGCCCAGCCCCGTGGGCATCAAAGTGGAGGCTCTGGGGACCACCTCTCCCATCATCTTCATGACAAACCACTGCCACGTGCCCCGGCTGCAGCCCCAGCGCCCACTGGGAATGGGGAAAAATTGGGAGGGGAAAGGAAAAAGCTCTTGTGTGTGAATCCCGCCGGATCTGTTGGTCATTTCTCACGTTCTCCTGCCCCTGCGGCAAGGGAAGAGCAGCTTGGGGCTGGCTTGTGCCACCTTATTACAACACCTGCTGATGGGGAACGTGCACCTGCCTGCCCATAGCCCCGGTTTGACCAGACCTGTTTGCCTTTGGATTTGCATTCAGGGTTGGTGAGGGAGGTTTAGATCAGATATTGGGGAGAAGCTCTGCCCTGTGAGGGTGGTGAGGCCCTGGCACAGGTTGCCCAGAAAAGCTGTGGCATCCCTGGAAATGTTCAAGGACAGGTTGGACTGGGCTTGGAACACCCTGGTCTAGTGGGACGTGTCCCTGCCCCTGGCAGGGGGTGGAACAAGGTGAGCTTTAAGGTCCCTTCCAACCAAAACATTCTGGGGATTCCATGACTCTAACTCAGGAAAACCATCACAGGCCTTGCTTTGGAGGGCAGGTGGAACAAGAGCAGCTCAACATGCCAGCATGGGTGGCTGCTCCTCTGCAAAAAGGTTTGGCCACATTCCTCCTGGGTTATATTTAGGGGAGCCCTCTCTGCTGTGGGCCCCGTTGTGGTGCTGCAGGTGACGGCCAAGCCGTGTGTGCCTTCCAGGCAGCACATACTCCTGCACCTGGTGGAGTTTCACGGGGAATACCAGTGAAACGGGGATATTTCTTTCCTGGTGGGAAGCGTCAGCCTGAAAAGTTCCAGCTGACTCATCCTGACAGAGCTGCAGGTGGGAGGCTCAGCCGAAAGGGGAACCAGCAGCAGGTTTCCACCCTTCCTGCTCAAGACAAAGGGACACCATCTTTGGGTTTAAACCCTTTTATTTTTTTTTTTAACCTGGAAGCTTTCCCTGTGCACTGCTCGCTGATGGCAAGGCTGATTTTCCCAGTGTGTCACTTTGCTGCTGGCCCCATGCTCTCCCTGGCCTATCTTGGAGTCAGGGGGCTGCAGATCTCCCTTGACCCACCCAGCCCTGGGAGAGAGGGGGCTGCAGATCGTCTGGGTCCTCCCCTAGCCCTGCCTGTCCCTGGGGGACCGGGGGCTGCAGCCTTGATGGGGTCCCCCCCGGACACACCCATCCATGGGGAGGAGGGGGCTGCAAACCTGCTGGGGTTCCCTCTAGACCCACCTAGCCGTGGGAGACAAGGGGATGCGGCCTTGGTAGGGTCCCCCATAGACTCCCCCATCCTTGGGGGACAACGGGCTGTAACCCGGCCTGGGGTCCCCCCTAGACCTGCCCGTGCCTGGGGGGGGACGAGGGGCTGCAGCCTTGATAAGGTGGACCCACCCCTCCCTGAGGGACAGGGGACTGCAACCTTCACCGGGGCCCCCCCTAGACTCACCCAGCCGTGGGGGACAGGGGGCTGTAACCCCGCCGGGATCCCCCCCAAACCCCCTGCGGGACCGGGGACCGCAGATATTTCGGGGTCCTCCCTCGGCCCGCCCGTGCCCGGAGCGGCTGCGCTGGCCCCGCCCCCTGAGCTCGAGGGGGCGTGTCCGGGGGGCGTGGCTTCTGGGGAGGGGGCGTGACCTGCCGCCACGGCCGGGCGGGGCGTCTCTCGGTGCGTGGGCGTGGCGTGTTGATAGGGGCGTGGCCCGGCGGGGTGGGCGTGCCCCGCGCCGTGGGCGGGGCGTGTCGGCGCTGTCGCGGCTGTCGCGGGCGGGCGCGGAGCGATGCGGCGGCGCGGCTGCGACAGGGACGACGACAGCGGCGGCAGCGGCCGGGCGGAGGGCAGGGCCGGCGCGGCCCGGCAGCAGCGGTGAGTACCCGCCGGGCCTGGGCGCGCCGCTGCGCTCCCCGGAGCCGCTGTCGCCGTCCCTCGGCCGCGTCCCCTGTCGCGCCTCCTGTGGGTCCACGTGCGCCGCGGTGTCCCCCCGTGCCCCGAGGGTCCGGCCCCGTGCCCCGGCCGTGCTCCCGTGTCCCCGCGCCCTGGCCTTGTCGCCTGGCCGGGCTGCCGTGACCCCGTGCCGGCCCCCCCCCCCACCCCCCCCCCCCTTGCCGTGGCCGTGTCGCCCC
>JAWMRA010000161.1:61996617-62017301 GCA_035584735.1 Pseudotriccus pelzelni | reverse complement strand
GCCGTGTCGCCCCGTCTGTCACGGGGGTGAATCGCACCCCGCGGCCGCGTGCCCGTGTCACCCTGCCATAGCTGTGACCCCGTACCGTGGCCGTGTCCCCGTGTCACCCTGCCACCGCCGTGACCCCGCGCAGTGGCCGTGTCCCCAGGTCACCCTGCCGTGGTGGCCGTGTCCCACCCCATCCCGCTGCCGTGCGGTGCCATGCCGCCTTGCTGTCCCGCGCGGTTGCCGTGGCAGCTGTCAGAGGAGCCCCTTGGTGGGCGCATCCCCCCCCCCCCCCCCGGTCTGGCCAGGTCAGTGCTCACCTGCGGCAGGTGGTGTGCAAGGGCCGTGTCAGGGCTCTCCGCTGCACCTGAGCACTGGGTGTACGCCAAGAGCAGCACCTGACAATTCCCTGCAGCCTCTCCAGGGCATTCCTGGCCCGTTGCTGCCGGCATAAAGCGGGACTGCTCAGACCAAAGACCTGGGGGATGACTGGGATTCAAGGAGCTCCGTGTGCCCTGGGGACCAGTGCCATGCTGCTCTGGCACCCCTTCTGCAACCTCTCCTCAGGATCTTGCAGCACCCCCCGAGGCAGGGAATGGACTAGAGGCCCTTCTGCAGGAGGGATGGTGATCCTGGGACTGAGCTGTGCGTGGGTACCCTGCCCTAAATCCTGCCCCAGAAACCTCTGCCCTAAATCCCCCAGTGCCAGACTGGTTTCCCCATCACCTGGCACTATGAGCCCATGAGGGAGGTTGGTGCCGGGAAAGCTGCAGCTCTTGGCTTTCCTTTCCCTCTTGGAGGCTGGGGCTGTGACTTCCTGCTGCAGAGGGCAGCTGGATGTGTCCCCAGCCCCTTTGGAGCAGGATGCTGTCGAGGCCGATACACTCCCCACCCTGTGCTGGTGGCACTTGGGGACATCGCCCTGTGGGCTGTGGGCTCTCCAAGTTCTTTCCCACCTTTCCTCTGCATCCCTGGAGTATTGCAGAAGCTCTTAGTGCCAGGTTTGGGGACACCTTTGTGACTGTGTCTCACCAGCCAGGACTTGGGGGTGTTGCCACAGAGTATCGGTTGCTCCTTATTGCCGGTTTGGGTTGCAGCTCCCAGCCCTGGCACATTCCCTGCCCTTCCTGCCTGCCGGCGTCCCGTGGGAAGCTGCCTTTCCTGCCTCCCGGCGTCCCGTGGGAGGGCGTGGGGGATGGAATCATGGCTTCATCACACTGTGTCACCGCGGGGCTGCTCCGACACCTCAGCTCCATCCCCAAAAGCCAGACACGATGCTGGTGTGGGGATCCAGTTCCCAGTCCCAGGGGGACACAAACAGCATCCTCAGACCCTCGTGGGGAAAAGCTGCTGCTGTACCCAACCATCACGGCTGGGATTGGGAATGGGGAGCCTGCTCTGCTGCAGCCCAAATTCCTTGGGATGGGAGGGGAATGTGCTCAGCAGGTGCCTCCCTTGCAGGGGCCGGCGTTCCTGGCTCTCCCGCCTGCGGACCCTCCTCCTGGGAATGCTCCTCATCTACATCTCCGTGCCCTTCCTCGTCCGCCTCTTCCCCAGCGTGCTCACCAAATTTGTCTACCTGAACTTCCGTGAGTACCCCGGGGCTGTCCCAGCCGGGAGAACCTTCATGGGCATTCAGCTGGGTGGGTGGGGAGCCCCCAAAACATGGGTGGGGCCCCACCCACTGCCTGGGTGGCACCGGGACAGCGCCCACCCGACTCCCTCCGAGCCGTGGGCTCGCAGAGGAGGCGCGGAGAGCCCTTTCCCCGTGTTTTGCAAGCTCTAATAACGTGGTGCTGCCGACCCTGTTTACTGCCTGAAGTTACAACACGCCTGGGCACGCACAACATCAGCGGGGCTGGGAATCCGGGCAGGAGGACGCGGCACAAGGGCTGAGCTCAACTACCTGAGCACGGCCCTAAATAGTTTAAAAACCATACCGTGTTGATTTGGAGAAAAAAAAAAAAAAACAACAACAAAACGTGTAAAAGCAACTGGGTATGAGGTGCGATGGGTATGATGGCTGTGATTTCTCCATCAGTGGCCTTCCCCTTCTTCGCGGACTTTTGGCGGCCGGAGCTGCTGGTGAACAACACGGTCAGCCTGTACCTCACCACCGAGCCGGGCGTCACCGTTGGCATCTGGTGAGCGGCACGTCCCCGGCATCCCGGGCGGGCACAGCACTGTCCTGGCGCAGCCAGGTGGAATTCCCTGGGGTGACCCCGCTGTGCCCTCCCCAGGCACACGGTGCCGGGCAGCAGAGCGGCCGAGGCGCGGGGCCAGGACCGGCGCTGGTACGAGGAGGCGCTGGCTGATGCTCACCCTGTGATCATCTACCTGCACGGCAATGGGGGCACCAGGTGAGTGCCCGTGAGTGCTGCTGCAGGGCCGGGACCAGGGGAGGAGGGGTGCAGTGGCTGCTCTGAGGTGAGAACCAGCAGACTCGGTGCAGCAGCCGGCAGAGCTGCGGGGCCAGGGCTGCTGTGGTGGGTTCTGAACTGTCAGCCATAAAAAAATCCCTAAGAGATAAAAGGGGTAAAACTCAGCCACCCCAGAGCATCCAGCTCTCCGCTCCTGGGAGAAGGTCACCCTGGTCCCTCACCTGCACTGGTGCTGGAGGGGAGGGTCCCTTGGGGTCCCTCTGAGCTCTAACCTCATTCTCCCCGTCAGGGCTGCCCGTCACCGCGTCCAGTTCCTGAAGGTAAGTGGTGCCCTGTGGGGACACTGGGACCTGCTGGGAGTAAGGCTCCTGCTGGCTCTGGGGACCCGAGAGGGAGCCTGGGCAGAGTGAACTGGCCATGCTGGGGGTCCTGGGGTGCATCCCCCACCCCCCAGGTCGTAACACCCTGCTGCTCTGACAGACGATGGGGGCTGCTGACTTCCACATCCTGGCTCTGGACTACAGAGGTAGAGTCATCCCCCTGCCCCTCACCGGGTGGGCTCCTCTTGGGGCTGGTCCCCCCCCCCAGGGTGGTGACACCGAGCTATGTCCCCTGCAGGCTATGGGGACTCCACTGGACACCCCACGGAGAGAGGCTTCACCACGGATGTCCTGGCACTCTACGACTGGGCGAAAGCGCGGAGTGGGAACAGCAGCATCCTCTTCTGGGGGCACTCTCTGGGGACAGGGTAGGTGCAGGGTGGGGGATGGAGGGACACAGAGCCCACCCTGCACCCTGTGGCGCTGCTGCCAAACTGGTGGCACCCGGGGATGGACCAAAGGGTCGGAGCAGCTCCTCGGTGGAGGCACCTGCAAAGCCAAACCCAGCCAGGAAGGGGGAAGTCTGAGGGTGCTGTGCACCCTGCCAGGGTGTCGTGGCTTCTCCCCCTCACTGTCACCTCCCCTGTCACAGGATTGCCACAAATGCAGCAAGGAAACTGCAGGAGGAGCGAGGTAAGGGCTCAGCGTAACTGGGTTGGGTTGTCTCCATGTGGTGCGCCCCTGGGGCTCTGCACAGCCTTGGCCAGATTTTGGGGGCCACAGAGGAGATGGGGAGCCGTGTCACTCTCTGCTTTAGCATCAACCTTGGCCCCTGCGGTGGGGACAAGTGGCCCTCCTTAGTGGGATGGGGACATCTTGGCCCCACAGCTGCTGCCCTGGGAGGGGAGTGTGGCAGCAGGCTGGGGAGGGGGAACAGCCCCCCACAGTGCTCCCACCCTGTTTTGCCCTCAGGGGTCCAGGTTGATGCCGTTGTCCTGGAGTCTCCCTACACCAACATCCGAGAGGCTGCTGCCCACATCCCCATCACCAAGGTGAGTCTGGGGGCTCACCCAGCAGTGACAGGGGGGTGGTGTCCCCAGTTGGTGACAGGCTCTGCCTGTGGGCTCCCCCAGCAGTGTCAGCCCCAGCTACCCACCACACTTGAATCCCAGCCATGGCTCAGCATCCCCCCGAATTCTCTCCCCGGCAGATCTACCGCCAGTTCCCGGGATTTGGGTACCTCATCCTGGACTCGCTGGCTCGGGCCGACATGTTCTTCCGCAGCGATGAGAAGTGAGTTCCTGGTGGGAAGGGGCGCAGCCGTTTCCAGGGCGCTGCCGGGATAACTCCGGGACCGCCTGGCTGAGGAGAGGTGTCATGTCCTGTCGCCCCACGAAATCCCTGCACTCCTCTGTGTTTACCCAGCTTACTCACGCCTCAAAAGTGCCTTTTTATTTGCATAACTTCAGATATCTGTGTAATTATTAAGCAAAGTCCACAAGCCACCATCCCTTTTTTTTTTGGGCACTACCCGCTCGTGTCCCACCCGCCCTGTGGCACACACAGCCCGTGCCAGAGAGATTTATGGGCACTTTTGAAACCAGGAACCTGCTAATTGGGGTTTAAGGTGATTAGGGTGCTTGGTGCTGCCGTGCCAGGGCAAGCAGCGTGGGCATCACCCACGTGGACGTGCCAGGGCACCCGGTGTGGGTGCCACTGATGGGTTGGGATGGCTCTGAGGGGCACTGCTGGGGTGGGTCAGGGTGCTGTGGGAGTTTAAGCAGGGGCTGAGGAGGCTCCTGCGGGTCTGTTGGCTCTGGGGCGAGTCCTCAGCGCTGTGCTTGCTGCCCGCAGCGTGAAGGTGCTGGCCTGTCCCCTCCTCATCCTGCACGCGGAAGATGACGGTGTCGTGCCTCCACACCTGGGACGCAAGGTGGGGACCACGGGGGTGGGCACCGTTCCAGCCTGGCTTTGGAGGGATGCAGCGGCCAGAGAAGCGGTGGCCACGCCCAGGGTGCCAGGAGGGGGTTTGGGGTCCCACTAACCACGGTCCCACCCCACCCCAGCTCTATGAGACAGCTCGCAGCGCCTACAAGGACAAAACCAAGGTGAAGTTCATTACCTTTCCCGAAAAGCTGGGCTTGGGCCACGACTACATCTCGTTCAACCCAGAGCTGCCAGCCCTGGTGAAGTAAGTGCTGCTCCACAGAAATTGGGGGGGGGGGCCACACAGGATGAGTCTTGGTCTCTTCTTCTGCTGGCGCCTTCTCTGCTGCTGCAACCACACGGGTGTCTTCCCCCTGCTCCTTCCCCTCCCCACGGTGTTTGCTGGACTCGCTTTTTGAGCTTCGTTCACTCCTCACTGCCCTCAGCCTGGGTGTCGTGGGGAGGCAGCCCTGGGGAAACCAGCTCCTCTTTGCCCTGGGTGCCAGAGATGCTCCCAGCCCAGCTCAGCCCCACATCCAGGGGAATCACAAATCAGGCTCTGACGCAGCACGGGAGGGTCAGTGACACAGTGTAAGATTTATTACATCTTGTTGCAGAGACTTTTTGAACATGCAGTGACGCCAACTGCTGCGTGCAGCCACCACGCGCCTCCCTCCATCCCACTCCAGGAGCCCCCCACATGGCACTGACCTTACTGCTGTAAGTAATAAAAAACTACTGAGAAACCTTTTAATTCGCCCCCTGCCTGGAGGATGCTGCAGGTGACTCGAGGCATGGAGACGCTGGTGCGGTCTGGACCACCAGAGCCGTGAGCGGGAGGACCCCCTGGATCAGTGGTGGGGGCACACGGGCCTGACTTCAAACACCTCTCACAACACCTTGGCACTGGCGCCTCAGGGCTGGCAAGGGCTGCACCCCCATATCCTGCTTCAGCAGCGCCTGCAAGGGCCCAGCCAGCTGTGTCCAGCTGTGTCCAGCTGTGCTGCCCACCCCATCCCTGGCCGTTAGCGTTGGTGGAAGCAAGCCCAGTCCCTAATTTTAGGCTTCAGCAAACAGCCCCTTGGACTCCAATGGCACTTTTTATTTTTAGCACCTAATGCAAGCAAAACAAGGGCGACGTGGTTTCGCTTTCCACACGACACCTGACGTTATAAAAATCCCGCCCCCCCTCCCCGGTTCCCGCTCCGTAGGAAAGCCAGCAGCAGCGACACACAGACTAAGACAGCAGAGAATTTTACAGCGCATGTGCTCCCGTCCCCTGGCTCCGGCCCCGCTCCCGGGCCCCTACGCCGCCGTGCCGTTGGGGGTCTTGTCCTGGGCCGCGTCCCGGGGCTCGTTGGGCGGCGGGATCTTCAGGTCGGAGGGCTCCACGTGCCAGATGTCCCGGGCGTACTCCTTGATGGTGCGGTCGCTGGAGAACTTGCCGGCCGCCGCGATGTTCCTGATGACCATCTTGGTCCAGGCCTTGGAGTTCTGCAAAGGAGAGCCGGGGTGGGGGGACACGACGTGGCTGGTTGGCCAAGAGTGGCTCTTGGCCAGCAGCACAGAATTCCCATCTCCACGCGCAGCCCCACCAGACCCCTTCTCTGGGATGGGATGTTGTGTCCCAGCACACTTCCTGGCCTCGTCTCCGGGCTGGCACTCACCAGGTACAGCTCGCTGACCTTCTCCTGGCACTTCACATAAGCCTCGTAGTCTGCAAAGACTTTAAACCTGGAGCAGCGAAGGAAAGAGGAGTCAGGGGCACGAGGAATGGGAAGGTGGGAGCGTGGCGTGGTGCCTCATCTGGGGCTTCCTCTGACACAAATCCTCCAGCCAAATTCCCCCTCCCCAAGCCCTGTTGGTACAGAACCCCGGATGCTCCAGGAGGGCACCCAGGGAGAAGACTTCTCCGATCCCAATGCCCGTGGCTGCTCAGTGCTTTGGCCAGGAAAGCCCCTGAAACACCCAAAATCATCTGGAAGGGCTGCACGCCCAGAGGTCTTAGTGCAGCAAGCCTGAAGGGCCCGTACCTGGGGAGCATCGTCCACGTGCAGGGTGGCCCCACCACGCTGATGTGGTCATCAGGGCCAGAAAAGGGGGGATGGTTGGTGCCAGGGGCTGCTCTGCAGGGGAGGGACCCAGCCCAGGGGGTGGATGGCACCCCAGACCTCACCTGTCGTGGTGGAAGAGCATGTTGATGACGTCGTTAAAGAGGCTGGGCTCTTTGGGGGAGAAGAAGCCGCTCTTAATCTGGTCCACGGCTTGTTTCAGCTCGGGGAGCCGGTCGTAGTAGAGCTGGGCGTTGTACCTGGAGGGAAGGGGGTGACGTGAGGTGGTGCCAGCCCCAGCTGTCGCAGGTGGTGACACCCCTGTGGCGTCCCCAAGCCCCTCACCCTTTCCTGTCCAGCTCCGTGACGTCCTCCACCCTCATGCCGAAGATGAAGAGGTTTTCCTCGCCGGCCTCCTCGGCCATTTCCACGTTGGCTCCGTCCATGGTGCCGATGGTCAGGGCCCCGTTCAGCATGAACTTCATGTTGCCCGTGCCCGACGCCTCGGTGCCCGCCGTGGAGATCTGCTCCGACAGGTCGGTCGCAGGGATCACTGCCAACGGAACACAGGGGCGCGAGGGGCTCGTGGGGACCGGCTCTGGGTTTGTATCACGCCAAAGGACGTGGGATCTGCTGCCACACCTGGCTGTGACGGAGCCATGGGCTGGTGGAGGGCCACCCCCTCCCCACAATGTGCCCAGGGTACCTTTCTCTGCCAGGGAGACCCTGTAGTTCTCCAGGAAGATGACCTTCAGCTTGCTCCCCACCGTGGGGTCGTTGTTCACCACCTGAGCCACGGCGTTAATGAGCTTGATGATCATTTTGGCCATGTGGTATCCTGGGGCAGCCTGGGAGAGAAGCCACAGGTTGAGCCATGAGGGCTGGTGGCAGGGGCAGGTGAGGCACGCCCGGCTCCCACACATCCAGGGAAGAACCTGCTCAGCCCTGCTCCCACCATCGTATCCAACATGTGTTGCACCACCACGTTTTTGGGGACTTCTTCCACAATCACAGGAAACACGTGGTTGTCCCAGCGCCACCCCACCTCCCCAGATCTGGTGCCTTGTTTGGGTTGAAGCTAACCAGGCTCCTCCAGCACTTCCTGGAGAAACTTCATGGACACAGAATCGTGGAATTGTTTAAGTTGGAAAATTCCCCCAGCACTGCCAAGGCCACCACTGAGCCATGTCCCCGAGTGCCACATCCACATGTCCTTTAAATCCCTCCAGGGATGGGGACTCCACCACTTTCCTAGGCAGCCTGTCCCAACGCCTGACCACCCTCTTGGTGAAGGTATTTTTCCTAATATCCAACCTAAACCTCCCCTGGTGCAACTTGAGGCTGTTTCCTCAGTCATCTCACTTGTTACCCGGGGAGAAGAGACCAACCCCCAACTCGCCTTGCCCCCAATGATCACCGTCCTCGGCACGAACAGCTTCGCGGGGTCCCTCCTGATTCCTGGAGGGAAGAGCAGAGCGGTGTCACCGGGGCACGGAGGGGCACAGGGATGCCGGTGCCTCCCCAGCCCGGGACAGCCTGTGCCCCGGTGCCTTACGGTTGTACATGGTGATGATGTGCAGGCAGTTCATCAGCTGCCGCTTGTACTCGTGGATCCTCTTCACGTGCACGTCGAACATGGAGGAAGGGTTGATCTTCACTTTGTACTCCTTCTCCAGGTACAGCGCGAACTTCACCTTGTTCTCCTGGCCGAGGGCAGGGAGCGTCTCAGCCCCTGGTCTCTGTGTCAGCCCCTGGTCCCTGCCCGTGCCCCCCCCCCAGCCCACACCCCTCACCTGCTTCACTTTGGCGACCTCCCGGATGAACAGGTCGTCGTCCACGAACTCGTGCAGCTTGGTCAGCTGGCTCAGGTCCCTCACGTAGTCCTCCCCGATTTTCTGCAACGGGAGCGCAGGGCGTGTGCTGACGGTGGGATGGTTTGGGTTGGAAGGGACCTTAAAGCTCATCTTGTTCCACTTCCCTGCCATGGGCAGGGACACCTTCCACTGGACCAGGTTGCTCCAAGCCCTGTCCAACCTGGGCCTGGAACACTTCCAGGGATGGAGCAGTCACGGCTTCTCTGTTCCAGGGCCTCACCACCCTCACAGCCAAGAATTTCTTCACAGTGTTCCATCTAACCCTGCCCTCTGGGAGTTTGAAGCCATTCCCTGTGTCCTGTCCCTCCATCCCTTGTCCCCAGTCCCTCTCCAGCTCTCCTGGAGCCCCTTTAGGCCCTGCAAGGGGCTCTCAGCTCTCCCTGGATCCTTCTCTTCTCCTGGTGAACCCCCCCAGCTCTCTCAGCTTGTCTCCAGAGCAGAGGGGCTCTGGCTCTCTAACCCTCCTTGTGGCCTCCTCTGGACTTTTTCCAGCAGCTCCACGGACATCCTTATTACGTCAGTGCCTCAGAGCTGGAGGCAGCACTGCCAGTGGGGTCTCCCCAGGGCAGAGCAGAGGGGGAGAACCCCCTTTCCTCATCCATCACCTCCTCAGCCCTCAACCATTTAGAAGACGTAAATGGTTTAGAAGGTGTAAGTGGTGGATGTTCTCCTGGCATCCCCAGGCTCCCTGGGATCAGGATGGAAGGCTCAGGGGGCCCAGGGCGCTCCCCCCGCCACCATTACCTCTGCGATGAGCTCCGCCAGCCCCGGGTTGCAGAGCAGGAGCCAACGCCGGGGGGTGATGCCGTTGGTCTTGTTCTGAAACTTCTCCGGCTCCAGCTCGGCGAAGTCCTCGAAGCTGCGGGGATGAGGAGGGGACAGCTTCAGCCTCACCCCCCGAGCACCACCACCAGCACCGCTCCCGCCTCCCTGCCCGCGCTTACACCTGAGTCTTGACAATCTCGGAGTGGATCTTGGCCACGCCGTTGACGGCGTGGGAGCCCACGATGCAGAGGTGGGCCATGTTGATCCTCTTGGTGCCCCCCTCCTCGATCAGGGACATCCTCCGCAGCCGGTCCACGTCGTTAGGGAACAGGGATGCGATGTGCTGCCGGTGGAGCCGGAGAGGGGGTGAGCGGTGGTGGCACTGAGGGACGTCCCACCCCGTGGCTCACGAGGAAGGGACCGTGGCAATATCTCCAGTGCATTGGAGTGGTGGCTTTTACGCTGTTGTGACGGTGCAAACCCCCTTCAAAGGATGCCCTTCCCCAGCACGGATGTCTCTGGACAGAAGGAACCCCCAAATCCCTCCCCCCCCAGATGGTTTTTGGGGCACACATTTGGCCAGTGAGGCCGTTTTGGCAAAAGCCTCACGCTGCCAGACCGGGAGGTCAATCCACCATCTCCTCTGCACTTCCAACCTCATCCTTTCCCAGGAAGAATTTAGCGTTTAGCAAGCAAAGAAATGCCAACAGGGGGGTCCCTGGAGCAATGGGTGAAGCCTCTGAACAGCCACTAACTGCAGGATGGCAATATGCTGGTGGGAAAGTACTTCTCTCTACCCCAACCTCCCAAAATAGCAGCTGGAATCACCCGCCCGCACCCCCCAACATCACCAGTTTGTGCATCCCCCTCATCCCGACACTACATCCCTGTCCCCCCGCTCCGGAGTGTGCTCCTGCACGGCCCCCTGGCACTCACATCCAGATGTCTCTGGTTGATCTCATAGATGATCTGCAGGTGCCTGGGGAGCAGCTTCTCCACCAGGTCCACGGGCCAGCGCTCCAGGGCCTCGGGAAGCACCGTGTGGTTGGTGTAGGCGAAGGTCCTTTTGGTGAGGTCCCAGGCCTGGTGTGGGGAGAGAGCCGGCGCTCAGCAGCACCCCCGGGTGCCGCCACCCCACCCACGGTCCTCCCACCGGCACGGCCCAGCCAGCTCCTCCCAGTGCCCACCAGTTAAACCCACCCTGGCTGCTCCACAGCCCTCCCAGCAGCCACAAAACTGGATGCCCGGCTCCTCCCACCGTTGGCGGGGTGGGTGCGAGTGGAGGAGACCCAAAGAGCCGGGTGGGGTCTCCCTACCTTATCCCACGGCAGCTTCTCGATGTCCACGAAAATCCTCATCAGCTCAGGGATGGCCATGGCGGGGTGCGTGTCGTTCAGCTGGATGGCAACCTGGGAGAGCAGGGTGGGGGCACGTGGGGGACACCGGGCATCCCACCGGGCACAGGCACCCACGGAGGGTCCAAACACCCCTCCAGCATCTGGGAGGTGTTGGGACAAGCTCCAGGGCACACGTCAGAGCAGCCCTGTCTGGTACCTGGTCGGGGAAGGAGTCAAACACGGTTCGGACGGTGTCCGTGCTCCCGAATTTGGACGCTTTGAAGCGGCGGATGATGTCCTGGAGGGTGGCAGCCACCACAAAGTACTCCTGCTTTAGCCTCAGCTCCTTCCCCTCGAAGAACTGTGGGCAGAGGAGCAGGGAACTGCAGGATTCCCACAGGATTCACTGCGCTTTCCGGTGTTCCCTGTGCCCAGGGACCCACACTGGGGTCTGAGCACCCTGTGCACCAGCTCTAATCCCAACATCTTCTTCCTTCCCAGATTTCAGCACAAGGGTTTGAGACGTGCTGGTGCAAACATGTTAAATCCCTGCCAAGCATCACCAAAACCTGCTCCCCTGGTTTGAAAATTCTGGCTGCAAGGAAAGGTAGTGGGACATTGGGAAGGGAAGCCACAGGAGCTGTAACACACAGGAGCTATTTCTAGGACAAGAATTAAACTGTTTCATTGTGGTCGGGAAGGGCTGCACATCCCCATCACACCTCCATCACGTGCCAGCGCGCAGCACGGCAAGAACAAAAGGTTTGGGGTGCAAAGGGCAATTTGAGGCACAACCTCTGGGGTCCCAGGGCTGCAAAGGAACATCAGGGAAAACACCAGCAGCATTCAGCAGTTTGCCCTCCCGTTGTATTTTGAAACTCAAGGAATGCTGCTGCAGCAGGGCTTGCTCGTCCCCGCTGCCTCCCGGCAAATCTGTGCTGAGGGGAAGACTCGTCCTGGTGAGAAGCAGCAATCCCCGTCCAAGCAGCTTGAAACACAACTAAAAGCACCTCTGAAGTGTCCTGGAGAGAGGGGCTGCTCCACTTCCCGCTCTGTCTGCATGTTCTTTGGCCATCCCTAAAACAGGGACCCCTTCCCCTAAAACAGAGACACCCCCCTCCCCATCCCGCATCGTGACTCACGTTGTCGTTGGGATAGAGGACACGGGAGATGTTCTCCGCCAGGTTTCTGTCCAGCACGGCCTGGATGTAGTCTCCAACGTTGACTGGGGAAGGAGCAGAGGGATCAGGTGGGCATGGGGCCCCCTCACCTCGTCCCACCCCACCCGGCACCCCACCAGCACCCACTCACAGTCGCGCAGGTTGAAGTCGTTGGGGGCCCGGGCCGACCACAGGCGCATGGTGTTGACGGTGTTGTTCATGTAGCCGGGCACGGGGGTGTCGTAGGGCAGTGCCAGCACCACCTAAGGACAGTGTCAGGGCAGCTGGAGATGGGCTGGGATCCCTCCATGTTCCTCCGGGAGCCCCCTCCCATCCCGCAGACCCGGGGCGGAGCTCAGGGATGTGTCCCCCTCCGTGGGGTTGTGTGTGTGTGGACGTGCCTGGTACCCCCAGGGACGCACCCCAGCTTCCCTGGTTCTAGTGGAAAGTGTCCCTGCCCATGGCAGGGGGTGGAATGAGATGGGCTTTAAGCTCCCTTTCAACCCAAATTATTCTATATGATTCTATCATCATCCAAGCCTGGCCATGCTTCTAATCCAATCTAACCCTGCCCTCTGGCAGTGGAAAGCCATTCCCCCTTGTCCTGTCACTGCATCCCTTTTCTAAAGTCCCTCTCCAGCTCTCTTGGAGCCCATTTAGGCACTGGAAGGAGCTTTAAGGTCTCCTCAGAGCCTTCTCTTCTCCAGGCTGAACACCCCCACTTCTCCCAGCCTGCCTCCAGAGCACAGGGGCTCCAGCCCTTAGAACATCTCCATGTCCTTCTCTGACTCGCTCCAGCAGCTCCACGTCCTTCTCGTTCTGGGAACCCCAGAGCTGGACGCAGGTTGGAAGGGACCTTAAAGATCATCCTGTTCCACCCCCTGCCATGGGCAGGGACACCTTCCACCGGACCAGGTTGCTCCAATCCCCGTCCAAGCCAGCCCTGGACACTTCCAGGGACAGGGAAGGTTGGCTGCAGCTGAACCTGCCCCCATCCCTACATCCCCGCTCCCCGTCCCCAGCCCGTACCTGGGTGTCGATCCACTTGGCGCCGGTGGCCGAGTGCTCCACGCGGCCGTAGAAGTGCACGGGCAGCATGTACTCGGGACGGGCCTTCTCCCAGGGATTGCCGTGCCGGAGCCAGTCGTCGGCTTCCTCCACCTGAGGGAGGGAGGAGGAGCAGTGACAGGGCCACCCAGCCCCAGGGATCTCCCCAGCCGAAGGAATGGCTGGGAAAGGCTCTGGCTTGGGGTGGCCCCGAGCAGGGCACGCTGTGGATGGGGACGAAGGAGGGACGCCCTGTGCTTGCACCAGTTTAAGAAGCTAGACTCGTTCAGGAAATCATCTGACGAGCTTTAAACATCACAGCAGCAGCCTCCGAGCTCAGGAAGAGTGCCTGTGCAGCCTGAGCTAAGGGGGAGGTGAGTCTGGGGCTCTGGCTGCGCTGGGGGACAGCGAGGGCCACGCCTCCCTCCATACCTGCCACCCATCCCGGATCTTCTGGTTGAAGATGCCGTACTCGTAGCGGATGCCGTAGCCATAGGCTGCCAGCCCCAGCGTGGCCATGGAGTCCAGGAAGCAGGCTGGCAGGGAGAGGGGGAGCAGTGAGCTGGGATCCCCCAGGAGCCCCGGGAGATGGCGGATCCTTCTCCCAGGGACAGGCGATGGCCACGAGCGGCAGCCCCGCAGGGACACGAGGCAGGGCCAGCAGCCACCCAGCCCCTCTCGCTCCACACTGGAGAGGCTGGAGCAACAAACCCCCCAGCATTAGGTGCTCCCTGTGGTAGGTGCAAAGCCCCCAGGGGTGTGTCCCACCACCCGGGGGGGGGCTCACTCACCAGCCAGCCTGCCGAGACCCCCGTTGCCGAGACCGGCATCCTCCTCGATTTCCTCCAGCTCTTCCATGTCCAGCCCGAGCTACAGACGAGGAGGAGATGAGTTGGAGACTCCCAGGATGCCCAGCCCCACAGAGGGGAGCCACTGCTGGCACAAACTCCCTTCCAGGTGGGCTCCAGGAGGGGTAAAAGGGCACCCAATCCCACAAGACCCACCCCTGGGACACTGTGATTTGCACCCAAAAAAGCCCCTCTCCCCCTTGGCTGCAGCTCCACACCATGGCAGGGACCAGCTTTGGTGTCCACCAGCCTTTACAAGGCACACACCCCCCCATGACCTTGCTGAGGGCAAATTCTGGGAGTGGGGGGCACCCAGCTGTGACCAGGGTGCTGCTCTCGGGGTCCCAGACATTTCCAAAGGCTCTGGGGGCTTATTCCCAGCCCTGTTCTCCCTCTCCCTGGCTCTAGTCCCCCAGGGGCAGGCATCAGGTTCCTGCTCCCCCAGCATCCCCATCCCTTGGGCCAGTCACCCAGATGCCATATTCTCATTCTCACATCACTCTCATCCCTTGGGGCAGGCACCTGGATGGCTTGTTCCTGCTTCCCCAGCACCCCTACCCCTAGGGAAGGCACCTGGGTGCCGTGTTCCTGCTCCCCCAGCACCCCAATCCCCTGGGGAAGGCACCCAGGGGCCCACCCTCCTGACTCCAGGCATCACCCTTTAAGCTGAGAAGCACCTACATCACTTTTCGAGGGAAATTTAAATTTCCCAGCCTGGGATCCTGCGGAAGGAAGAGGTTTTGCCTATGCAAAAACTCCTCGGGGAGCTCAGCTAAGCCCCCTTTTTCCCATGGAAACCCTTGGCTCTGATGTCCCACGGTCACAGCAAGTGGAGAAAAATTTAAAAAAAACACCCTAAAAATACGTTCCTCTCCTTTGAACATGTTGGCACAAAAGCTGTTCCTGCTCTTGTGCAACCGCCCTGGCCGTGTCTGGCAGAAGGTGACAGGGTGGGGAGCAAACCAGCCACCCAAAAACCTCAGATAACCCCAGTGCCACCAGGTGCCAGCACCCAGCTGGGGTTGAGCAGGCCAAGGTTTTATTCCTCCCTGCCACTGATTATTGGTATGAACGGCCTCGTCCCTAGAACCATCGGTTGTCCTTCCAGTTTATGGGCTGGAAACGGGATCCTGCTGATCCCCCAAGATCGCAGCTGCCGGGCTGGGCAGCCCCAGGCCTTTCAAGAGCAGGTCTTGGAGCAGCATTGCCTGCAGCTCCAGGAGCTGTTTGCAGCCAGGGTGGCGAAACACGGACACTCCCAGGAGCTGGAGAGCACAGAGCCCTCCTTGTCCCAGTCCTCATCCCCACCTGGGGTGCTCACCTGGTACACGGCCTCGTCGCAGGCGTTCTGCAGCCCCAGGTTAATCATGGTGTTCTGCAGCGTTCGGCCCATGTAGAACTCCAGGGAGAGGTAGTAAATCCTCTGGAAGAGAAAACCACCCCCTGGTCACCTTCCCTGGGGGGCTGGAGGAGGCTCCCCGGGACACCAAAGCTGTTACTTGGGTGATATCTCACAAAGAACAGGAAAAAACCCGACTCTCAACAGAGCAGCGTGGTTTGCAAGCAGGAATTTGAGGGCTGGGAATCTTGTGCTCACCTGCTGTTTCCCAAGCTGGGAAGAGGCCGTTTTATTTGGGCGAGCCCCTCTGCCCTGTCCCAGAGCAGGGACAGACAGCTCCGGGACGTCCCCCCCGCCACACGCCCGCGGCGGTACAAAGTTAAAACTTTATTATAAAGAAAGAGCAGACGTTTCCTCCCCGTCACCCCGGAGCTGCAAAGCAAACCGGAAAACCACGCGAGGCGCCGGGGCCAGGCGGTGGCCGCGGGGGGACATCCTCTGCCCTTCCCGGGGGTCCGGAGCTCGGGATGCTCCCGCTGACACCGCGGGCGCAGGACGCGGCCGGTACGGCCCTGCGCTAAGCCGTGCCCTGGCGTCAGCACCCGGCAGGTTTTAAGGAAGGATTTAGGCTGCAGGAAGTCGCTGACTCGACAGGTTCCCCCCAGGACCTGCGCGGAGTCGGGCCGGGAAGGGAGATGGGACGGAACCCTGGAACCACGGAATGGTTTGGGCTGAGAGGGATCTTAAAGATCAACCTTGCTCCAACCCTCCCGCCACGGGCAGGGGGTGCTGGGCAGGATCCGTGGGGATTTCTGGTTTGACCGCAGCGGAGCTGGGAGCAGTGACTCCGGGCAGACAGCACGGCTTGGCTATACGGAAAAGTCCCAAATCCAAGCCCTGGAAGAGGCTCATTTTTCTCACCCCTTCGCAACACGGGGGAGTGCTGAGCTATCGGGGCTGGCACGGTCCCAGCGAGGTGTTGGCACGGAGGAAATTGATGCCGACAGGGACATCCAGGTGTCAGGAGAGGGATTAGGGCTTAATCCCCCCGGGGCAGAGCCCGGAGCAAACCAGCGGGACGAGCAGCAGCAGCGCAGCAACTCCTGCACAAACCGGATCTCTTACGCTTGGGATCACTTGTGTTAAACAAGACCTGTTTGTGGTTGGCTTCGGGTGCCTTTAAGCCTTTCCAATAATTCCCCCGGGAAGGCTTTGGAGTTGGTTTTGGTAGACAGCACCCACGCCGGCGCCGCGGGACAACAAACGGCGTTCCCATGCCCTGCACCCCGCTCCCGGCCAAGCCGCTCTCTGTTTGTTTTGCAAAGCAAAGGACAGTGGCCTCGCTTGGTAAAGTCCAATCCCTCCGCTCGGAAAAGTTACCGGGAAAGAGCTCTAAATACACGGAAAAAAACCCCGAGCCTCCCCAGTCTCCATATTCCAGCGCGGAGGGAGGGCTCACGCACCCGCGGGGTTACGATGGATCCCACCCCGGCCATAACGCAGGACCCAGCGCGGGGGGGTTCCCACCACACAGAGGGGTTTCCCTCCCCCCCGTCCCGGCATCCCAGCGCTCCCACCTTGGGATCCTTCTCGTAGTAGTACTGCTGCGTGCGGATCCAGCGCCCCACCAGGTGGTCGCGCACGGTGTGGGCCAGGGCGAAGTAGTAGTCGCGTGGGGTGGCCACATTGCGGTCCTTGACCAGGGTGAAGTGCAGGTGCCGGTTGAAGCCCCGCTTGAGCTCGGCCACGCTCTCGGCGCCCACGATGCCGCGGATGCTGATCTGCTTCCGCCGCTCCTGGTCCGACAGCGGCCGCGACATCGCGGCGGGGCTGCGGGGACACGGGGAGGTGGGGGCACACGGGTTTGGGCTCCGGCGCCGCGTTCCGCCTCCGCCCCGCGCTGGCACCGCCCCGGGAGGGGACGGCGTGGGGACGGGATGGGGACGGGCCCCGCAAAGGGCCGCCCACGCGTGGGGAGGAGCGGCGGCCGACACCCGGGGGCACAAAGAGGGGGGACCCCGGGGACCGCCCCCGGGGGGGAGGTAAAAAGGGAGGGGCCTCGGGGATGGACAGAGTGGGGGTGCAAAGCGGGGAGGGGGCACTCCGGAGGAGCACGGAGGGACGTGCGAAGGGAGCGAGCCCCGGGGGTCTCAGAAGGCCGTGCAAAGCGGGGACCCCGCGAGTCACAGAGGAGAGCGCAGAAGGGGCGATCCCGGAGGTCTCAGAGGGGTGTGCAAAGGGGAGGACCCCAGGAAGGTGGAAAGTGCGTGCCCCGGGGATCACCACCTGGGGTAAAAAGGGGGGACACTGGGGACGGACAGAGGGGCGTGCAAAGGAGGGGGACCCCGAGTATGGACAGAGGGGCGTGCAAAGGGAGGGAGCTCCGGGGGGGTCACCAAGGAGGGTGCAAAGGGGGGGGGGGACGACCCCAGGAGCGTGCAAAGGGGGTGCCCTGGGAACCTCCGCCTGAGTTGTTCAGAAGGATGTGCAACGGTGGGGACCCCGGCGGACCCCAAGGATGGGCAGAGGGGTGGGCAAAGCGGGGAGATCCCGGGGGACGGGGGGGGGTCACAGAGAAATGTGCAAAGCGGGGGGACCCCAGGAACGTGGAACGTGTGTGACCCGGGGACCGCCACCTGGGGGTAAAGCAGGGAAAGACCCCGGGGGGGCACAGGAGGCTGTGCAAAGGGAGGGATCCCTGGCAAGTGGAATGGGGGTGTCCTGGGAACCGCAGCCCGGGGTGCACGGAGGGATGTGCAGAGGGGAGATCACAGAGAGCCACACAGGGGTGTGCAAAGGGGAGAGGGGGGGGGATTCCGGGGGTCTCAGTGGGGCGTGCGCAGGGGGCGCAAAGGGGAGGAGCGCGGGGGGCGCACAGAGAGGGAGTGCAAAGGGGGTGCAGCGGAGAGGGGCACGGAGCCGCCCAGGGATCGCACCTGCGGCGGACGGAGCGACCCCAGCCACGGCCGCTCCGCCGCCCGTGCTCTTACCCACGCCGGGACCGCTCCCCGGAGGGGCCGCCCCACGCAGGACCCCGCCCGCCCCACCCGTGGCTCCTCCCGCCCGGGCAGCCGCCCTTGGAGCACGTACAAGGTCCTCCCCGCCGGCCCCGGAGGGAGAAGCCGGGAAGTGTTGTGATGGGTTCCTTTCTCCCCACCCCGTGTCACGGTCCATCCCCGTGTCTCGGTCCTCGCCTTCCTCCCCTCCCCCGCCCCGTGTCACGGTTTCCCCCCTGGTGTCACGAACCCCCCCGTGCCGCGGTCCCTTTCCTGTGTCACGGTCCCTCCCTCCCTCCCTCCCGCTCCCCGGTCCCCCCGCATCCCTCTCCCGGTCCCCTCCCCTCTCCCCCCACCTCCTCACTGTTCGCTGCCCGCCCGCAATCCCTCTGGAAATGGCGTTGGATGTTTTCCCCTCCTCGGCTCCGGGCTCTTCGCAGCTGTTCCCGCACCGGGGCTGCCCGCAGGACCCTGCCCTGCCCGCCTGGCCCTGCCTCCCGTCCGTCCCAAGGGCAAGAAAATCCGATACGAGCTTCCAACGCAACACTTCCTTCTCCTCCTCCTCCTCCCCAGCCGTGGCTCCGCAGGCTTTCCAGCCTGTGTGCTTTACCTGCCCAGTGTCCTGGGCTCATCCCAGGGGAAAGGGGATTGTGCCCCTCTGCCCTGCTCAGGTGAGACCCCACCTGTGCTCCAGCTCTGGGCCACCAACAAGGGTGTGGAGCTGCTGGAACAAGTCCAGAGGAGGCTGTGGAGATGCTCTGAGGGCTGGAGCCCCTGTGCTTTGGAGACAGGCTGGGAGAATTGGGGGTGTTCAGCCTGGAGAAGGTTCTGGGGAGACCTCAGAGACTGTTCCAGTGTCTAAAGAGACTCCAGGAGAGCTGGAGAGGGACTTTGGATCAGGCCCTGGAGTGCCAGGACAAGAGGGAATGGCTTCCCACTGCCAGAGGGCAGGGTTAGATTAGATTAGAAGCATGCCCAGGCTTCCACTTGGATAATAGTAGAATCATACAGAATGGTTTGGGTTGGAAGGGACCTTAAATATCATCTCATTCCACCCCCCGTCATGGGCAGGGACACCTTCCCCTATCCCAGGTTGCTCCAAGCCCCGTCCAGCCTGGCCTGGGACACTTCCAGGGATCCAGGGGCAGCCACAGCTTCTCTGGGCAAATCGTTGTCTCTAAGCAAACCACAAAATCCTTCCATTCTGAGCAATCTCCAGATAAAAAAATTTGACTCCATCTCCCAATCCCACACCGAAAAATAAGCTTTTTTTTTTTTTTTTGGCAGCAACAATTTTCCAGCTTTGATGGAAACCCATATATAATTTTCGGCTCTCAGAAATCCTCCTCTTCGGGAAGGATGTGATAATCTTAGAAAAGGCTTGCTCAAATCTGCCCAGGGAATCTGGCCCAGCTGTAAATACAAGCCACGAGTCTCATCCCAGACACGCAACATCTGCTGATTTCAAGTCACTCCCTTTCCTGGTGTGGAGGCCCTGGCAAAGGTTGCCCACAGAGGTTGTGGACTCCTCCATCCTGGAAGTGCCCAAGGCCAGGTTTGGAGCACCCTGGGCGGGTGGAAAGTGTCCCTGCCCATGGCAGGGGGTGGGATGGGTGGTTTTCAAGGTCCCTTCCAACCCAACCCATTCCAAAGGGTCTGTACAAACCACCTCAGGAACTGCAAGCGGAGCTCTGGTGGTTTTACCACACCTGAGGCTTTGACCTCTCCCTTCCACCTCCTGCAAGAGCCCATTTCAAGAGCCCCGTGTGAATAACAGAATAAAAAGCTCCGCAAAGATTCCGGTGGAGGCTCCCGAAAGCTCCCTCTTCCTTCCCCAGCCCCAGGGTGTTTGGTGGGGTTATCCTCGGAACCCAGAGTGCCCTGACCCCCTGGCTCGGGACAGCTGGCACCCCTGGCTGGCAGGAGGTGTTTGATCTGCCCTCCTCGAGCCTCAGGCTGGGATGTTCATCGCTCCTGACTCAGGGGAGGTCAGGCATTTCCTCCCGGCTCCGGCCGGGATGAGACCATCGCCCGACCACTGGAGTGGCTGGAATTGCCTGAACATCCTGGGTGAGTAAGGTTGGCTATTCCTGGTTAGGTTTGCTCCTCCTTGCAAGCATTACCTGTTAATGGCCCTGTTTACCCTGCCCGGGTTGTGACTGCTCTGCCTGGAATCTATTAATAGCCAAGTGGGGAGTTTATGTGGGATCCAGTCCTGGATGGACTGCGGAGATTTACAACCACAGCACGGGAGCTGGACGTGTCCCAGGGGATTACGAGGAATTCCAGCAGCAGTGGCAGTGTGGGATCACGTGGGGCAGGTGGAGCGGAGCTTTTAGCCAACCAGGTGGTTTGTTTTGTTGGGTTTTTTTCCTATATAACAAAAATAGAGAGGCAAGATTCCTTCCTGATTCCAGGGAAGCTGCCCATGGATTACAGAGCTCCTCCTCCCTCTGGCCCAGCCCAGTCTGGCTACAGAAAGTCATGGAATCATTTGGGATGGGAGGGAACTCAAAGATCATCTCATTCCACTCGCCCTGCCATGGGCAGGGACACCTTCCACTGGTCCTGCTGCAAACCTGGCCTTGGACGCTTCCAGGGATCCAGGGGCAGCCACAGCTTCTCTGGGCAACCTGTGCCAGGGCCTGCCCACCC
>JAWMRA010000161.1:61872995-61893902 GCA_035584735.1 Pseudotriccus pelzelni | reverse complement strand
CCAACCTGGCCTTGGACACTTCCAGGGATCCAGGGGCAGCCACAGCTTCTCTGGGCAACCTGTGCCAAGGCCTCCCCGCCCTCACAGCCACGAATTCCTTTCCAAAATCCCATCTAAACCTTCTACCTGTCAGTTTGAGGCCATTCCTTTGTCCTGTCACTCCAGGCCCTTGTAAATGATCTCTCTCCATCTTTCCTGTCAGCTCCCTTCAGGCACTGGAAGGCCACAATCAGGTCACCCCAGAGCCTTCTCTTCTCCAGGCTGAACTAATCCCAATTCTCAGAGCCTTTCCTTATGGCAGAGCTGCTCCATATCCCTCTGATCATCTTGGTGACCTGCTCTGGACTCGCTCCAACAGCTCCATGTCCTTCCTGTCACCCCCGGGCTCCTTGTGCCGAGCCACCCTCCCCGAGCCAGGAGCACCCACAGGGACAAGGACGATGTCCCCAGCCAGGTCCCTTGGCCGTGTTGCACATGCAGGACAGACCGAAACCACGAGTCCTCCAGCGCTCCCAGGCCCAGGTGACCTTCCCGTCACCCAAATCCCTGGATACAAACCACAGCATCCCAGCACACGGTCGCATCCTTCCAGATCGAACTCCACAGACACAAGGAAACAGCCTTAAAATCTCTGCTTTCCCCCTCCCCCCACCCCCAAATTAAATTTTCATTTAAATGATACGATTTAGAGCTCTTAACTCAATTTTTTCCCAAGCCTGGGGCGGGCTGGAACACCAGCGTTTCCACACTCCCTGACAGTTTGACACCAGCAGCACAAAGCAGCTTGTTCTCCAAATCTCCGGTTTGATCTAAATTAAAAGAAGCAAAGACTTTGGCGTTAACCAACCTGTCAAAATGCATTAAAAATAAAATGCCTCCCAGGCCTGCCTGGTGCTGGCTCCCTACCTGCACCCCGTGCCCTTTGATTTCCTGCCATTCCAAACCCAGCTGACAAACGTGTCCCCAAGGAGGGCTCTCCGGCTTCACTCGTAATTTCCCCGGTGACAACCCCAAATTCAGCCCTTTCTAGAAGATTTATTTACATTTCAATCAAGCTGGAGCTCCTCAGCCATATGATTCCCCAATAAATGCAGAATGCTGGATTAGTTCTGCTTCGCTGGGGTGCTGGGGTTGCCTCCTGCTCCGTGCCAGCTCCTCTCCAAGGGGCTGGAAGGGATCGGAGCAAATCCCACCCCTCGCCACACACCACAATGCTCCCTCCCCCTTCTCTCTCCCCAGCACCCACTGACCTGTGCTGGGAAATTCCATTAAGGAATGCCCGGTGCAAGAGCTGTCATCACCCATCTCCCTCCAAGCATTAAGAGCTTTGGAAATGAGAGGTGGAAAAATAAAAGATAATCCATCAATCACATCTCTTCAACCCTGTGGTTTCTGCAGCCTATCTAAGGGGGAAAGGTGTAATTTTGCTGGCAGGCTGCTCTCTCCACAGTGGGATGTTCCAGCTGGGATTGATGCTCCAGGAGAGGAAACCTGGAGTTTCCCCTCTCCGCCCTTGCTAAGCTGTTTTCTCCTTGGGGGATTTCGCTCCCCTGCTGCTCCAAAGACAGGATTAGGGATTTACATACAGGTGTGATACCAGCTGGAGCTGCAGGAGCCCAGCCCACACCTCCCAGTGCTCCCAGTACCACCAGTCCCTTGTGCACTGGGAGGTGGGGGGGGGGGGGGCAGATGAAGCTTAACCACATTTCCTGCCAAGGGAAGCCTAAAAAGCTACATTTTCAAGGCACACTGAGACAAAGCAAGATAAAAACAGGACAGTGAAGACTCACAGCACTGCCCCATCCCTGGAAGTGTTCAAGGCCGCACTGGACGGGGCTTGGAGCAATCTGGGATAGTGAAAGGTGTCCCTGCCCGTGGCAGGGGGGTGGAACATGATGGTCCTTAAGGTCCCTTCTCACCCAAACCATTCTAGAATTCTCCAACCGGCCCCAGCCTGGTTTGCCAGGGAGTTCACCTTGTTCAGGAACACTTTGGACCAGACTGACTGTTTCCTGGGAGAAAGAGAGAGCAGCTTCCTATGAAACCACGCTCACCCCAGGCACAAGGAAACAGAATGGACCCAGAACACTATAAAAATCACCATTAGTCCCAGCAGCAGCATTAAAGCAGCCATTTGAGTGCCTGCCCACAGCCATCCACTCCTAAAGCATCCCTGGCCACCAGAAGTGCTGCGGGATGGCAGAGACCTCAGCCCATTTTGCAGCCCTGAGACATTCCGAGCATCTGAAGTGCTGTTATAGCTCTCTCCACGCAGACATCACGTGTCCCTCCGGGCATTTAGATCATGGTAATGGGATATAAATATCTTAGAGCTCTGAAAATGCCTTTTCACAAGGCTCCACAACAGACCTCAACTCTCTTTCTCCCCCCCCAAGTCAGGTTCTTCTGCTTGGGGGGCCAAGCTCAGCACCTAAAAAGCACTTTCTCTAAGTTCCTCTGTGAAAGAAAATGTAATATTTTGGACAATTTTAGTATTTACCTGGTTCTTGGAAGTGCTCTTCATTTGACAGGGTTCTGGATAAGATGAGGATAAGTGCTTCTTTAAACTGATCGAAGTGGACCTGTGGGGGGAAAAAAAAAAAAAAAAGAGGAAATCAGCTGGCTCAGGTGGGTAAATATGAGGGCAATAATCCAGCAGGGAGATGGGCAGCAGCGGATCTCACTCAGACCACGCTGAAACACGAGTGCCTGTGTCTGCTGATGACAAAGCAATCTCGGCTCCTGCAGTCTTGGAGCCTGGAGATGTGACAGCAAGGGACATGAGGACACAACCAGGCTCTTTGGGCACGTGGAAAAAACTTACTGCTACCACAGAACGACCCAGAGCCACCGTTCCCACGCATTGGTTGCGTTTTTCCAGCAAGCAAGAAGCCGAATTAACATGTCCAAAGGAGCAGGGAACATCTCCATTGCTTGAGGTGACCTGGCCAGGGTCAGGGAGATACCATTCCTGATCAGGGACGAGAGATTTGGTTGTGGAAATGCTGTGCTGCCCTAATTAAAACTTCAAAACCCACTGGATGGCAGAAAACAAACAAATTAAAAAAATCACACCATTTTTCCAGGGCAGCCCTGCCCCAGCTCCCGTCGTTCCATGAGAGCTGGACTGGGAATACCGGGTCTGAAGCGCGGCTGGGAAAAACACAGAGGGATGATCCTGCCACTGAGTTCCACCCCCCTCCCCTCTCCTGCCTTTTCCATCTGTGCTTTCCTTCCTGGAAAGCCTCCTGCCTCACGGCCACAAACAGTCACAAAGGGGCTCCGGCTCCTTCACAGCCATGCCGGGGAATGTCAGCAATCCCAGCCGTGGGGGACGGAAACCCAGGGACAGCTGGAGAAGCTATTTGACATGGGTCAGTGGTGAGGCAGAGGCTGGCTGCTCTACGATTTCCTTTCGGCTAAAGAAATCTTGGAAGAATTTTCAGCACTTGAACAAGGGATTTTTTTTTTTTATTTGAAGAAGCCACCGAGGCTGCTCTGGCTGAAGTTCGATTGCCACGGATCCAGAGCCACAGAGGGGGGTTTCAATGCTGCACAAGCAACAGGGTTCGGGTTTGAAGTTCTCCCCAGCTTGTTTTTGGGGTCAACCAAGCCCAAAGAAAGGCCAATGCGCTCCATGGCAGGGAGGGGAGACAGGTAAACCATGGGGATGCAGGGAAGCACCTCACTCAGGCAATGCCAGCCACCCCTGTGGTTCTAAACGTTTTTAAACACAGTTAAAAATATGTTCAGTGAAGAAATCCGTCAGGGATGCCTTCATCTGAATACTAATTGCTGCCATCCATTTCCAAAGGCTGGTGTACTTCCAGAGGACAGTTTACAGAGAGAGGAAAATTCCCCCGATTAAAAAAAAAAACCAAACTTGACATTTAGACTAAATGAGGATGAATAAAAGATGAGGGCGTTCGAGCAACAGGTTCTCTCCCCCCTGGGATCTTCTCAGGAAGGGAACAGTGACAACAGAGCTGGTCCCTCAGATGGGTGCTGGGGCTGGGATGGGACGGGACCTCACACAGCAGGGAGAAAATAAAACAAAACTCGCTTTGCATCACCGGTGCAAACACACTGAATTAAACAGAGCCAAACGAACCTGGGCAGGTGTGAAGCACCACTGACACATCACCTGCTCTGCCCCAACAAGCCCCTGAGTGGAGAGGAGGAAGGGTGAAGGGGCCGAGCCCTCTCTCAGCTGCACAAGGGACAGATGGCTGCGGCACCGCCACCACCGAGCGATTTTACCATGACCACGACATCCAAAGGAGCCCATGGAAGATTAAGCTGAGGGGCAGGACGCGGCCCATCCTCCAGCACCCCCCCCCATGCCAGTGCTCTGCTTGGCTGCACAGCAGGATTTTAAATGCAAATCAGCAGCAGAGGGACAGGAACAGGAGTTTCCCCCCCCCTTGTGCCTTCCCAGAGGCAGGATCCCACTCTGGAAGTGGAGTCTCAGCTGGCAGAGGGGGAGATTTTCTCTTGAGGATGGGCCAGAAGTTTTTTTAACACCAGATAACCAGGAAAAATTAAAAAAAAATCAGTCTCTGTGGTGCACATCTGACCTTGGATGTTGCATGTTTGCACACAGAGAGTGCTTAGAGAGCTAGAGAAATACAGCTGATAAAATTAGGAGCTGGGCTCGAGTACAAGGCAGTGATGGGACAGCAAAGCCACAAAAGCTGCAGAAAAATCCTTGAGTGAGGGTGGGGAGACCCTGGCACAGGCTGCCCAGAGAAGCTGTGGCTGCCCCTGGATCCCTGGAAGTGTCCAAGGCCAGGTTGGGCAGGGCTTGGTCTAGTGAAAGGTGCCCCTGCCCACGGCAGCAGGGTGGAGCTGGATGATCTTCAAGGTCCCTTCAAACCCACAACATTCTGAGATTCTATTTTGGAACTGCCAACTTGTGCATCTGCTCATGGGGGGGGTTCTCAAACAGCAACTCAAGGCTGATCCAAACCAGTCCGAACGCAGCGGAATTTGGGATGCGACGGCACAACGTTCGTGCCCACCCGGAGATGTGGATCACAGGTCCCTGCGAACTCCCCCCAGCAGAGCCCTCTGAGGGCACCATCAACCCCCTGGGTGAGGAGAACTCTCCCAGGACAAGTAAACCAGAGGCAAACAAGACCAAACACCAACAGAGGCCGTGCCAGCCCAGCCCAGCCCAGCCCAACCTCCCCACGGGAATCAGGGACCAACCAAGCTGCAGCTGCTGAGCAACCCCAGCTCCTCGGAGAAATCCCGGGCCTGCTTTGCAGCCACTTCCCTCTGAAGCCGTGACTTATTAGCACTAGAAAGAGCATGTGCCTGTGCCAAGGTACCTGCTGCTCCCGCTGTCTGCCCCTGCAAGGCAAAGCACTTTGCACACCCGGTCTCTGCGGGGCAAACCGGCACCGGTGGCTCCTTCCAGCTCCCTCTCCTTGATCTTCCAAGCACAGCCCTATTCCCAAAGCTCTGCCCCCCGTTTGCAAATTCCTGCTGGCGGAGGCAGCCAGAAGGTTGCAGAGGGAAGCGTCTAGCGGGGAAGACAGAGAATCATGGAATATCCTGAGCTGGAAGAGACCCACAAGGACCATCCAGTCCAACTCCTGGCCCTGCACAGGACACCCCAACAATCCCACCCTGTCCCTCAGAGCGTTGTCCAACCCCTCCTGGAGCTCTGGCAGCCTTGGGGCCGTGCCCACTGCCCTGGGGAGCCTGGGCAGTGCCAACCACCCTCTGGGAGGAAGAACCTTTTCCATCAGGAGAGATGAGAGCCACTCCTGGGTGCTGAGCTGCTCTGCTGGAGCAAAGGTTGACCTGGGTTTGGGAAGAGAGGAGATATAAAGAAGGGAATGTGGGGGATTTCCGTGGTGTTGCATAAAAAGGCCCAGAGGAGGCAGAGCTGGAATCTCATCTGAGGCTCTGCCTCATGCCCCCTTCCCCACACCCTCCCTGATTTTAGTCGGTGTTTATCAGCAGCATCAAATTCTGCCCTTATCTCCTGTTTGTTCCTCTGTTTGAAGGCTCTGAGGAGGTCAAGATGAGAGGCACAGCCAGGCTGGTGTGGTGACAGATGTCCCAGCCTGGGGTCAGATGATGGGACCCCTCAGAGCCCAGCGAGGGGGCTGTGTTTGTGTGCAGGGACGCTGTGTGCCCTCTCTGGAGTTACTAACAAACTTCACAAACACATCAGGATCAATCCCTGTGCCAGCTTGGCTCATCAATACTTCAGAGCTCCCTCCCTGCCAGCCTCTTTGAAGGGATTATTTTAATATGCACAAGCTCCTCAGATGTGAGTGAGGAGGGTCAGGACGGCTGCTTTTGTCTGCACAGGACGTGTCTGCAGCTGGGCTTCTCCCTCGCTCCCTCCCTGTGGGCCTGGCAGAAGATTCCTCTGCAGCTTCCCAGCTCCTGGACACCTGTGGTGCTTCCTGACCTCGTGCTGTGTCTGTCAGCTGCTGTGACCGGAGAAAAGCCAAGCACTGAGGACAACAAACCTGTCCTGGGGCTGTGGGGACAGAGGAGGTCCCAGAGCACCTCTCCCTACAGGAGAATCCCATTTCCCGATGCTCTTGGGGAAGGTAAAGATGACCCTTCTCATTTTAGGCCAAACCAGCTGCAGGATTTGGTTCAGACTGGGATGACAGTGGGTCGATAATTTTGGAATCCTCCTTTCCTGATAAGGTCCCTCTCCCTTCGTGCTGCTCCGTGAAGGATTTGCCCCTCCTGCTGCTGAAGTGGAATTGACCCTGAGCCACCTGCTTGCCCCCTGCCAGCTTCCCCCAGCACGCCAGGCATGGGGCAAGCAGAGCCCTGCTCCCAGCGCTGGTGGATTTTGGGATGAGGTAATGGCAGCAACACTTCTGGGAGAGCTGGAGTTACTGGAATGCTGCATCCCAGCAGAGCTGGGTGTGGGCATGAGGGGGGCTGGGATGGAGCCAGAGGCCACAGCAAGTGGCTGTTTTCCTTCTCTCCGTGACAAGCTGGAGGGCTCGGGCTTGGGTTTGTTTGTTTTTCTCATCCTTGTTTGCAAACTCATCTACTGTAATAACAGCCCTGGTTTGAAGGACAGGTTTCCACTTTCCAAGTGATTGCACATCTCAGGAAGGAGATTCAATGGTTCAGGAGCAGCTGCAGAAGGGAACCCTCTGCCATTTCAATTTTGTTTCCCTCTCTCCAGCCATACCTGCTCATCAGAGAGGGATTAGAGCGCCCTGGCTGCAGGAAATCTCCATGAAGATGCTCCGAGGGCTGGAGTCCCTCTGCTCTGGAGCCAGGCTGGGAGAGCTGGGGGGGTTCACCTGGAGAAAAGAAGGCTCCAGGGAGACCTGAGAGTCCCTTCCAGGGCCCAAAGGGGCCCCAGGAGAGCTGGAGAGGGACTGGGGACGAGGGACGGAGGGACAAGACAAGTGAATGGCCTTAAGCTAGCAGAGGGCAGGGTTAGATGGGACATTGTGAAAGAATTCCTGGTTGTGAGGGTGGTGAGGCCCTGGCACAGGTTGCCCAGAGAAGTTGTGGCTGCCCCTGGATCCCTGGAAGTGTCCAAGGCCAGGTTGGAGCAACCTGGGCTAGTGAGAGGTGTTCCTGCCCACATCAGGGGTTTGGAACTGGATGATCTTTAAGATCCCTTCCACCCCAAACCATTCAGGGACTCCATGATTTTGTGGAAATGGTGCCATAACTCCTGTACAGCGGTTTGGGGAGGGGTGGTGGCTCTCAGAGCCCATCAGTCACCCCACGGCACGACGGGGAGTGTGACCCAACCCTGGCACACGCGATCCGCCAGCGTTGGGGCGTGGGAGTCACCGGGAGCCGAGATCAAAGGCCCAGCCCTGCCAAACTTCCCCGGACAGATGTGGGCTCTGATAAGGGAACCGAGCAATCATTGCTCCACACCTCGAGCTGCATGCCAGTCATTAAATGATTATTAAATCCTTATTAACTGCCAGGCCTGAGAGAAAGTGCGAGGAAGAATTCGCTC
This sequence comes from Pseudotriccus pelzelni, assembly GCA_035584735.1. Taxonomy (NCBI): domain Eukaryota; kingdom Metazoa; phylum Chordata; class Aves; order Passeriformes; family Tyrannidae; genus Pseudotriccus; species Pseudotriccus pelzelni. The sequence continues at coordinate 61,885,927 of JAWMRA010000161.1, read as the reverse complement.
GTGGCTCAGCCCCAGCACCGAGGAGGTCACGCCTTGATGTGTGGCAGAGTTTGGGTGGCTCAGGCCAAAGAGGTGATTCCCAAAGAGGAGGATGACAACCAGAAGGGATGTTCCTGCTCCAGGGCATCCACCACTTTCCTCTAAGACTGTCTGTGAGGAGATCCTTGCCCCCATCTCGTCGTGCCGAGTAGGGTGTGTTGAATCCCAGGAGACCATCCCCATGTCCTCAACTGCCATCCCATTATTTCCAGCTCGCTTTGGAGGCTGGGAGAGGGGGCTGCCAGTGGCACTGGTGGCAGCTGTAGGGTGACACCAAACCGTGGCCACCAGCCCTGCCCTCAGCAATGCACAAAACCCACAGTGACGGTGTCAGCGCTAACCCCATCCTGCTTTTTTGGGTTTTCTTAAATCCCAAAAGGGTTGCAATACTAAAGTCAATAAAGAAGCCAAAATATCCTCAAGGAACGTCCTACAGGCTGGAGTGGGGCACGTTCTTCAGCTTTCCATTCTTCCCCCTGACCAGGTGAAGGGTCCACGAGCCACCAGCGAAGAATCAGCTGGGCAAATCAGTTGGCTGCTCTCAGCATATCATGGCTCATCAAGGAAAACTTCCCAAAAACTCCTTTCCCACAGCACTGCTGCAGGGATGGAACCCAGGGCTGCGAGATGAGCGCTGGGGTGGGGCTGGGCATATTTAAAGCATGTTTTGGGGGATCCTCTTATTTGGGATGGTTTGGAGGTCAGACCTCCCGGTGGGCTCGTTCGAGCGAGGACCTGGGTTGGGGGGGGGACGACTGGTGGCCCCCTGGACAAGAGCCTGCGGGGGTGTGTTTTCCGTGGGGGAGACCACGGAGCGTGGGTCTGCAGGAGGCGTGCGCAGGCCGGAGGGCGCTGCGGGGCTGGAGCGGGGGCTGGGACGGGCGGGGTGCGGGCGGCGGGAGGGCAGGGACAGGCAGAGCCGGCTCAGCCGCTTCCCACGCCCGCGCCGAGGCACCCCCGGGCTGGAGGCATCGCTTGAGGGGCCGCGGGGGCTCCTCTCCAGCTCCTCTCTCTCCCTGCCTGTCTAAGGAATTCGCCGCGGTTTGAATCGCCCGGGAATCTGCGGGGTTGCGCCCGGGGCGTTGTGGTGCCCGGCTGGGATGCCCCCCCTGAAGCCCAGGGAAACCCCTCCTGCCCCACCTCAGCCCCCTCAGGATCGAGCAGCGCTGGCACCACCGGGGGCACTCCCCTCCCTACATTCCCAGGTTTTGTGCACCGTGTCCGGGTGGGGGGCTCACAGACACCCTCCCGGCTGGCAGAGGCTGGTGATGCTCTCCGGGTGTTTGCAGCAACCCCCCCCCCCCAGCTCTTTTGCCACCACTTTCTATGTCCCTGTCCTTCCCCCTGTCCAATTTAAGGACAAAGGGAGCTCCCAGGCAGCCCTGTCCACTCCCACCCACCTTCCCAAAGAATCAGAGTCCTCATTCCCGGTATTTTTGTGCAGCACCTGGCTCGTGGCCCCTGCTCCCAAGGAGGAGAGAGAGTTCCTGGAACGAAGGGAGGTGGCACTGCCACATCAGGTGACATTTTGCCAGGAGGATGCTGGAGGCAGTGGCATCGTTGGCCTTTGGGACTGATCCACAGGCAATGGCACTGCAGTCCCCGCTCCAGCTCTACAGGGAACGTGGCTGATGCCAGGGAATCATGGCTAACGCAGCACCCCAGGCTCTCTTCCTCCACGTGGACAAAATTAGCTCGTTTTCTTCCAGGAGATGGGGGGAAAAAAAAAAAAAAAAAAAAAAAAGGGGCCAAAGCAAACATCTCGGCCTTTGTTCAGGGAGACAAGGACCACAGCCCGCTCAGATGGAATTTATTTTGTGCTCAGTAATTCAATCCATGCGGGCTCAGGATGTGGCCAGGAGGGCTGAGCCAAAAAATGCAAGTTTAAAGCAACTAAATTTTATGCTGTGTATACAGTTAAGTTCGGGGTTGGCTGAGACAAGCAGTTTCCATGGTTTTTGCAATTTCTGTTGTAGCAACGAGCTCCTTATGCAATGGAAGGGCTGGGGAGCATGTGGACCTCTGGAGAGGGGCAGGAGGGAGCTGGGACAGCCTGGACAGAAGACAGGGCTTATCACAAGATGATTTATCCTCTCCTGACAGCGTGACCCTTATTGGGGACAACATGCTTGGCAGGGGTGAGAACATCCCTGTGGTCTGGCCTGGAAAGGGTTGGATGCTTTTCTCCAAGTCCAGTCCCTCGACTTCCAAATGCCTCCAATGCCATGAAAACCTTCTCCTGGTGCTGGAATGTGGCTGCTGAGCCAGGCTGTCCCTCACTGAGTTGTCCCTCTCCCTGCCATTAACGTTTTTATCTGAGGGCTGGAAAAGCTGAGGGTTGCTGAGCCGCAGCCCAACAGCTGGGCTGCAGATGTGGGAAAAACCCACGCCAGCCTGCAGCATCCACGTGTGTGTCCCTGTCCCCTCCAGCCTCCTCTGCCCTCCACGCACATCCCCGAGCCACGGATCGTCCTTAATTTCCACAGCACCTCCGTGAAGCTGCAGAGCCGCTTTGCAATCCAGCCTGCAATTAAAAGACATGAAATCAAACCCCGGGCAAACCCCCAGTGCTCTCTGAAATAACACATTGTCTTCCCCTTGACCCATGGAATTATTATTTCAGCTGGGCCAGCTCGCTCAGACCAGCCCTGCTCATCCCTCAGCCGGGCTTTTGGCAGGAAGAGCTTCGTGTGCTGCCTGGTGGGAGCTCAGCACTCCGCTGCCTGGAAGGGCACCAGGGCCTGGGCAAAGCAAACCTCTGCAGGGAGGTTTTCCTGTTGGATGGCATCAAATGGCCCCTTCTTGCTTGGGGATCATTCCCATAAAAGTGCTGTTTCTTTCAGGAAGCTGATCCCAGTGGTCCAATGGAGCCCAGAGCACAGCCAGTGCCTTGGCCGTGATTTAATCCCTAATCCAGTGATGGGCTGGGTGGGATTCTCCTCCAGCTATGCCCCATGTTTTGTTTGCTGCAGTAATCAGAGCCAGTCAACAAAAATACTATCAGTTTATCAGGAATGTGCAGAAATGAGCCTTCCAGCCACCTGAGAGCTGCTCTCCAAGCCCTCCCTTCCTTCTCTCAGGCTTTGCACTTTTGTCTGCAGAACTGAGTGTTGTTAATAGACAAATTAATCACCGAATCATGGAACAGCTTAGGTTGGGAAAGCCCTTTAATTCTCCCAGCCCACCCTGTCCCACTGCCAAAGGCTCAGTCAGTGATGGACACTTCATCTTACCTGTCCAGCTCCACGGCTTCCTGCTGGGGCTCCTGGGAATTCAGCAGTCCGGTGGGTTTCTATCCCGTGAACTTCTCCGGTGTCCTCATGAGCTGCGGGCATTCCTGCAGTCCCGTGCTAGGGAGCTCAGCAAGTCAAACGGGGGCTGTTTGGGGACCCACCTTCTTTTGGGTGCTGTGAAAAGGGTTTTGGTGCCTGCTCGCTCCTGCGTCAGCACTAACTGGGCATAGCTCCTAATTCCCGAGGCCGCTGAGACTCCACAGCTGCTCTTACCTCATCCTGCAGCCTCAAGTCACAACACAGAGGGCTCCTTTGGAATTGTCCATCCTTTCCCTGCTCTCCTCACCTTCCTGCACTGTGCCACCCTGCCCTGCCGGTCCCAGAGCTTCCCTTCCTAATAGAACCTCATCTTTGGGGTTCCATCTTTTCCTGCCCTGATCCGTATCCAGCCCGACACCTGGCACTTCCCAGGGGATAGCTCTTCCAGGAAGCCTGACCTGCAGCTTTGTTTGGCCTGGAAAGACTCTCAGCATGTGCTGAAAGTGCCTGGTGTCACTTCAGAGGCTGTTGTTGGCCACACGTCACGAGACAACATTGGGGTGCTGGTGTGTTGTTTCAGCCTCTGGCAAAACCTAAAGGCTGAGAGAACTGGGGTTGTTCAGCCTGGAGAAGAGAAGCTTTGGGGTGACCCAATTGTGGCTTCCTGGGACCTGAAGGGAGCCTGCAAGAGCTGGAGAGGGACTTTGGACAAGGGTTGGAGTGACAGGACAAGGGGGAATGGATTCAAACTGACAGAGGAGAGGGTTAGATGGGATATTGGAAAGGAATTCTTGGCTGTGAGGGTAGTGAGGCCCTGACACAGGTTTCCCAGAGAAGCTATGGCTGCCCCTGGATTTTTGGAAGTGTTGCAGGCCAGGCTGGATGGGGATTGGAGCAACCTGGCTTCGTGGAAGGTGTCCGTGCAACACAAGCTGGGTTGAGACCCCCCAGAGCTGCCAAATAACAGATTTCCACAGGCTGGCCCGCAAACTGTTAACACATTAATTAAAAGAAGAAAAAGGAGTTGGTCCCATTAAGCTCCCCATCTGTTTTAATTATCCACTGGAGCTCACAGAAAGCTTTGTACACACTGTAATTGCATAATTAAAACGAGCTGTTGGGAGATAGATGGCACTGAGATGACTGGGGAGAGGAAAGCGGCCCTTGCTCCTGCTCTGCTGTCACTGATGAGCAATAAAATTAAGAAAAAACAGCGAAAAAAACCCCCTTTTTGGGCTGAGCTTAGCATTGCACAGCCCCTGTTGAGTTCTGGGAGCTCTCTGAGGGTGTTTGTGTCATCTCCACCCCGAGCAGAGGCAGCAGCATCGTTGAGCCCCAGTGAGCTGACAGCGGGATGAAAACCCCGTGTGCCGCTCCGAGACGTGAACCAACTGTGCAGATTCCGAGTTTCCAGCCCGAATCACCACCTGGATGCTTCTCACCTCCGTTCCAGGCACAACCCACCGCGTTGCAGCTCCTCTCCTGCCTCGTGCCCACGGGTGGGGAGGGGCCCAGCAGAGCCACAGCGGTTTGTTTGGCGGCTCCCAGAGCCGGGCTCGTTCAAAGGGAGCACATCCAAAGCCCAGCTGGTTGCTCTTGGACTCGGAGTGGGCTGCCTCGTTCTCGTGACAGGAGTTTCAAAATGAAAATATTAGTCTTAAAAAGCAAAAAAAAACCAAAAAACAAACCCCAAGCATAACAAATTTCCCGTGAGCGGCAGTGGGAATTCTTCACATGTTTGGGAGGGGGAGGTTGTTTTGTGGGTTGGGGTTTTTTTTTTTGATGTTTGTGGTATCAGACTGATATTCTCACATCTTACACCTTGCTTTTCCCAGCTTGCTGCTTTTCCACATTCCCTGCAAACTTAACCTTTTGGATTAAGACTTTTTTTTCTTTTTTTTTTTTTTGACATTAAATTTCAGGTCCGCGCTGGGAAAATGCGATGAAGTCATTGCCAGTCCTGAAAACTGGAAAAAGTCCTTCTGGTTGGGAAGCCTCCTGGGGCAAGTCCCTGACAAGGAGGAGGAGATCCAAACCACGAGTGCTCATGGACAAAATATGACTCCCGCAATCTGCCCACACTGGATCAGGCCAGCAATGAATTCATGTCACGGAACGTAATTAGAGCACAACTCTGTAGCCAGACAGAACCTCCCCAACACTTGGAATGTCAGCTCAGAGACACGTGGATTGCTTGGGAGGGTCTTCTGGAGCCAAGGTAAACTTTGGGGGATTGGGTTTGGAGCAGCGACATCCTGGTACCGGACAGTCGGCTCAGGGCAGCGCCTCCTCCTTGGCGTGAGCATGATGGATTATTTCTGTCACATCCTATCTCCCAGGGGCTGGTATTCTGTTGTAAAGCAATTTTCCTGGCAGAAAATTAAGATTTCACCCAGGCTGAGGCGTTTTGCAGGAACATGGATGACCCTCCCGGCCAGGGCACGTTTTGACTTCTCCCTTAGGGACAAACTTCTCTCTCCATGAGGAGAAGGGTTATCTCTTTAAATCAGAGCTGGAATAAAAGTTCCAGATTCATCCCAGCGCTCAGTTTCTGTTTGGAAAGTTGTTTCCTGGCAGATTTCAGACTGTTTTTGAAAGGAGTTTGCAAACATGGAGCACACTCCCAGCAATCCTGGCAGGCAGCAGCTCCCGACATCCTACGGCAGCGCACCCCAGGGAGGGGGAAAAACCCTCCACCTACAACAGTTCACTCATGGGCCTGACCCAAGCAAACCTTCTCTTGCAAGTGATGCTTTCCCCTCTGGTTTTTTCCTTTCCTGGAGTTTTTTTCCAGACAAAAAGCTGGCACTGGTTCCTCAGCTGTGCAAAGGACTTCGGGGAAGGGAAGGGTTACACGTCACATGCGGATGTGGCATTTGGGGACAATGTGGTGGGCTTGGCACTGCTGGTTAATGGTTGGACTCAATGTTTGAGGGCTTCTCCAGCCTTAATGATGCCATGATTCTAAGGAGAGGCTTGGGAAGCCTGTGGTTTTGGGGATTGTGGGGCTGGAATTTGCTGAAGGGAGATGGTGGGTACGGGGGACCAGCTGGGATTTACCCAAGCACACGGTCAGGCTGATGCTTTGTGAGCCAGGCCCAAAGCTGCTGCCTGCAGACACCCCTTTCTATTCCCATTTCAGGGTGGGAGGCTGGGATTTAAGGCCTGGAATCAGAAATAAAGCCCAAGCAGGTGCCACTGCCAGCCAGCACGACTGACTCAGCCCAACTGTAATCCTGAGGGCAAGATCATCCTTTAACATCCCCTCCAGGAGAGTCAAAAGCAGTGACTTGCAACCCAAATGGTGCCAAAGGGAGTGTTTTCCCTCTCACCACACTGTTGGACCGTGCAGCTCGTTGCTATGGGACACTGATTCCCAATTCCAGCCCCAGGAGTCTCTGATGACTTGGGGAAGCTCAGCTGGGTGCAGAGGCTTCATCTTGTCCCTCTTTTACAACCTGAGGTCCTGCTGCCTCCAAGTTTCCTTTATTTCTCATCACTGAAGAGTCTTGGAGAGCTCTAAAGGCATTTTTAACTCCTTCAGGTGAAGGCACGGATACCTCTCGGGAGGTGCAGGGATTTATATCTTTCCAAGGTCACGGAAAACATCACGATTTAAAGAAAGGAAGTGGAGTCATGGGGGCAACCAGGGTGTCAGAAGTGCCCAGTCCTGGGTGCAGCAACACACACTTCAAGGTCCTGAAGCTCCCAGATGGCAGAAGAGAACCTGATTGGCATTTTCTTGGATATTCCACAAGTGCATCCCTGTCTGCCACGTCTGGACCTTCGGATCGATTGCCAGTGTGAGCAGTGACCCTGTTAGACACCAGTTTTGGGGCTCTAGGGAAGTGCTTGGAAGGGAGTCAGAGCCCACAGCCATGCCAAGCACCGGATTCCCGTGAGTGATGCTCACTGGAGCATCCAAAATTATGGATGCTGCAGCTGAGCCCCCAAACCAGCAAACCCAGACCCCAAACCCCTAAGTAGAAGCTTCCACGTGACCCATCCTGCAGCCACCCCTGAATCCCAGTGCTTTTCCCAGGCTGGGCCTCCTTGTCTGGAAAACTCCTGGCCTGGGATTGGGAAGTAAATTTCATGGATGGCTTAAGCTCAGATGTGTTTTGCCACAGGCCTAATACTATGGAAAATTAGGGTGCAGGTCTCATCTTCTCTCCTTTCTTCTCTCAGGCACACTTTGAAATTAATTGAGCGAAGTGTTGGAATGAATTAATTGTCCTGCCCTGGGGGAGAAAAAAAATCCAGACAGATTTTTCTTTAGAACACTCAGAAAAAGGACTTTTTAATCCAAAACTCTCCCTGAGACACTTGGAGTGTGCTGTTTGCCAAACCAGGGCTCTCTTTTGTCAGCTGTGGCAATGGGAATTCTGTCCTGGATTTCTCCCACCACTGATGTGCTCTGTGGTGGCCTTCCCTGGAGAGCAAAACGTGGCAGTTCACCCCAAATCAACTGCTCATGGATCAAAATAGCGAAGCATCCTTTGGGAAATCTCCTCCACCTGGAGAAAGTCTTGCTGGGGAGGGCCATCAGTAGTCACCAAAGTTCTACTGCTCCCTGAATACAGGAATATACGAATACATAAATATACGAATATAAATTGCCGTGATCGCCACAGCCAAATAAAGGAGCCAAAAATGCAGCAAGAAGAATAAAACCGGACTGAGGGTTGATCAACAGCACAGAATCCCTGAATGGTTTGGGTTGGAAGGGAGCTTAAAGCCCATCCAGTTCCAACCCTTGCCATCGGCAAAGACACCTCCCTCTAGCCCAGGTTGCTCCAAGCCCCATCCAACCTGGCCTTGAGGAATTCCAGGGATGGAGCAGCCACAGCTTCTCTGGGCAACCTGTGCCAGGGCCTCCCCACCCTCACAGGCAACAATTTTAATGAGGCCCTCAGGATTCTTGCAGGCTTTATTAATTGGGATGTTGTTTTTCTATTAACATGCATGAGCAAAAGAATCCCAGGGAAGAGGAAGAAACAGGAAAGCTGTGGATGCTTCTGGTGAAGGGGCCAAGCCAGAAAACTGGAAGGATGCTGGTGTAGGGGTTCTGAACCGAATGTGCTTTAGAGTTCTCAAAAAAAAAAAAAAATTCAGATTTTTGAGGGATTTTTATTCCACTACTTTTACAAAAGCTCTGAAAAAAGGCTTTGTCTGGACCCACCCAGAACTGCTCGTGGGATCAGCGCCGAGTTTTTTGCTCCTGGCGTCAGCTCGTTGTCCCTTTTGTGCAGCAATTTTTCCTCCCACTGAGGTCAGCGCTGAACAGAAAGCGCTGGTTGTTTGGGAGCAGAGAGTTCCACGTGGAAAAACATCCAAATGAAACATTTCAATGCTGGGAAACCTTCCCTCCCACCCACTCCGGCCTTGCTCGGTTCGTTCGCACAGCTCGTCCCTGTCCCCCTGCTCTGTCTGGGGTATGAGCCACCTTCCCGCTGCATATCCCTCTTTCCAAGCGCGGAGATACAGCGTGCCCAGCTTTGTGGGAAGCCCAACGAGGCGGCTTTTTAGTGGAAGTGACGGTGACACCTCCGTTTTCCTTCCCAAGCCCAAAGCAGGTGTCTGCCACGCTTGGCAGGTGCTACAGAGGAAAACAAAGCCATGGGGCTGGAACTACGACAGCTCAGGTATCACTTGCACTGAAATTCTCTATCCCCATGGAATAATACAGGGCAAACAATTCCCAGCCCGTCTGTTTGCCGGATGGAGATCAGACGGGCGGCGAGGAGCACGGACTGATTGCGATGCCGGTGGCACGGCTCTGTTCCAGAGGGACATTCCTTCATGACGCTCCTGGCTGTGTGCTCCTCACCCTCGGGACACTTCTGCAGAGCCCCTCTCCAGGCATCTCCTTGGCCTGCAGCCCGTTGCAGAGGCAGGAGGAGCTGGTTTCCCACCCTGGCGTTGCTTTGAAGTTGCTCTCCCTGGATTGCACTTGTTGGTCACTGCCCAGTCTGGCGCAATCCCCCTGAACTGGTCTTGCTCCTTTCCATGCTGGGTCCACCCCAGTTGATTGCAGGATTTCTCCTGCTGGAGCTGTGTGTAAACGTTGCCATTAAAGATCTGGTTTCTTTCTCTCCAACTGCCACTGAGCTCCAGCAGGACAAACCTCCGGAGCCTTGGCGTGCACAGATCGACCCCTTGTCCTCCCTTGATGATCCCAAACCCGAGGAGGCTTTTCTGCCCCACACTTTGGCTGCTTCACACCCCACGCTCCTGCCTTGCCTCTGCCTTCTTTTCCATGTCATCCACAAGAAAGCAAAGGGAGGAGATAGAATTACAGAACCACAGAATGGTTTGGGTTGGAAGGGACCTTAAAAAACATCTTGTTCCCACTCCCCTGGGCAGGGACCCTTTTCACTAGACCAAGTTGCTCCAAGCCCCATCCAACTTGTCCTTGAACACCTCCTCCAGGGATGGGACAGCCACCATTTCTCTGGGCAGCCTGTGCCAGGGCCTCACCAATGTTTCCTGGATGTCTCCTGGATGTGTTATCACCCTGCAGTGACCTGGACATCACAGGGCCCCTGGCATCCAGGGGCTGAGGTGGCTCACCCAGGATGTTCAAGGCACGTGCAGTACCCCATCAGCCAGGCCTGCTGGGCAATCCCAAGCAGTGTGGGTTGTTCCTGGTGAGCTCCTGGCAGCACTGGGGCTTTTGGCCTTGGGAGAAGCTCTGGAACAGAGAAGAAAAACACAGCGTTAATGATGCTTCTCATGGAAATGGCAGCTTCAATCCCAAATTGCAGCTCCAGCCTCCAGCGTGGCCCTGCCCAGCCGTGGTTCCCAGACCACAGGCTGCTTGGAGTTCTGTAGTCTTCTCTAGTTTGTTTGGTTTTCTTCTTGAACTACTGCCTTTATCAGCCCATTTTAGTGTTGCAGGTCTCCCGAGGTGAAACCTTCAGCTACCCATCAGAGCCAGAGCCAATCACCCTGTGGGAGCAGGATGGGTCTGTCCATGCCACGTATCTGTGCCCTGTCACAAGTCAGAGCCATCTGGCAGAGCCCTCTGGGGCTTCTCAGGATGCTGAGGAATTCAGGATGCTGGGGAGCTCAGGGTGTTGGGGAGCTCGGGATGTTGTGGCTCTCTGGATGATGGGAAGCTCACGAGGCTCTGCTGATCTCCTGGAGAAACAAACAATGTGGCTCTTAGGGACATGGTGTAGTGGTGGACTTAGTGCTAGGTTAACGTTGGACTGAGTGATCTTAGAGGTCCTTTTTCCAACCTCAGTGATTCCATGATCCTATCAAACAAAACCTGGGGAGCTCATCATTCCTTAAACTGTCCATCTCCATCCCATGGCATATGTCATTTCTTAGCGTATCTCTTCTACGAAATACATGCCAAGATCAAAGAGGGAAACCTCGAAACCAGACAGATAATTTAGGAAAAAACTACCTTGGAATGATCTCCTCAACTGTATTTCCATCATCCTCCCATACCAGCTGCAGCACAAAGGAGGGGAAATGTAATAAACTGTTTAAAAAGCCATATTTCAAGTTAACTAACCTTTTCTGATGCTCCAGAACAGCCTGTGCTGGGCTGAGCCGGAGTCTTGGAAGAGAAGTGAGGGGCTGTTCTTGCTTGGTCTGAACTGGTTCGTTGAGTCATGCTCTTAGTTAATCCCTGGCATCGGCACAGCGCGATCCTGCTGGAGGGGAAAAACTCACTCAGGGAAAGTTCAAGCCGTTCGTGCTCCTCGGAACGGGGCCGAGCAGACAAAGACTTCTTGTTTCGCAGGAGGTGGGGGGAGAGGGAAGTGAAGGAGGGTGACGGATAGTGGGATGGTGCTAGAGAAGAGGCGGATTCGGGATGCCTGCCCACGGCGTGCAGCCCCAGCCAGCCGGGACACATTTTTGCCATGCTTGAGCTGCGGCAGGAAGAAGGAGCATTCCCTGTGCCGGAGGGGCGCGTGCCAGGACGAGACAAAGCTCGGGTCTTGGAAGGGTGGGAAGAGCAGGATTTGGGGAGGAGCATCGGGTCCGTGGAGAAGAGCAGGATGGGGCAGGATGAGACGAAGTGTGGGTCTTGGAAGGGCGGGAAGAGGGGTCCCTGGAGAAGAGACATCAGTGGTTCAGGGAGAAGGTGGGATGGGAAGAGGCGCGTGATGTCCGGGAGATGGACAGGCTTTCCTGGGCAGGTGGATGGATGCTCCATTGGTACAACAGCTCAGAGCAAGCAGAGGCTGGAATGTCCCTTCAGGATGGACGCAAAGCATCTCCCTTGGGAAAATACTGCAGGGACTCTGCTCGCTTGGAGAGCCACCTCCACCTCTCCCACTGCCCCATCCCATGCAAGGAGAGGAGTGGCCACTGAAGGACCTCTGCCCAGCACACACATCCACCCTGACCCGAGCTCAGGCACCTCAGGAGGTCTCGGCAGGTCGGGGCTGTGACGGGACACGTGGCACAGCTTCAGGCAGACCATCCTCCTCCTCCTCCTCCTCCTCCTCCTCCTCACCTCCACACCTGCCATCAAAGGGTGGCAGCAAGATAAGTGCCTCCTGCTCTGCTGGCTGACATCTAGGCCTCCATTAGAAAGGCAAAACTGGTTTAATTAGGGTTGCCTCCAAGGTGACCATCGAGCCAGACGCTGGTGGGTGTCCAGGGAAGATTTATTAGCTCGTGCTATGGAGGATCAGAGGAGCTATTAGCCAAATGTGACCTAATAAGCAAATAAATAATCTGCAAATCAACTGCAGCTCTGACAAGTTCCTGCATTTGCAGTGCCCTGGAACTGCTCAGGGCAGTGAGGTTGGGTAATTCCTCCTGCCTCAAATTCAAACCTGTGTTGCTATAAGAGGAGAAAAAAAATCTGCAAAAGCCGTGGGAGGGAAGGGCAAGGGCTCTATGAGCAGAGCTTTGTACCAGCAGTTCTCCCGCTCACCTCGTGCTGCTGCCCCTCAGCCCCTCGTGCTCCTGGATAAGGGAATGTGTCGATGACCAGCTCTCGTCCTCTGCTCCAGCCTGTCCTATCCAGCACGACTGTTCCCTGTGGATTGAACACAGCAAACCACAGGTGAACTCTGTTTGGGCAGGGGATAATAACTAAATTACACACACTACTATATAATATACAATATTATATAACCCATAAAATCATGCCACTGCACCTCATATTCTCTTTGTGCCTATATTGCCCCGCTCATCTCAGTGTCACTGATCACCTAAGCCTGCACCGACTCCTCGATCAGCTCGGAGACAGATTGAATCATTAAAGTCAGTTTGCATTGGCTTGCTGCTGGAATATTCATAGCCTTAAATCCTTACTCAGCTTTAAGCCAGGTTTTTCCACATTTCAAAGGGGTGTTCTTTTTTAATCCCACCACGCTTCCCAAGCCAGCCTTCCTCGGTTGCCTCTGCTGGGAAACGAGGCCGTTGTGTAGCTGTGAGCACGAAAACTGTGCTCAGACAGAGTTTGGATTTAACAGGTGATAGGAAGAGTGGAAATTTTCTCTTGGAAAACGGAAAATCAATTCCAAGGCAAGCTTCCACTCTTCCCTGGGAGGGTGGGGAGGTCCCAGCACAGGTTGCCCAGAGAAGCTGTGGCTGCCCCTGGATCCCTGGAAGTGTCCAAGGCCGGGTTGGACGGGGCTTGGAGCA
>JAWMRA010000161.1:61847431-61866572 GCA_035584735.1 Pseudotriccus pelzelni | reverse complement strand
CTTTCTTTCTTTCTTTCTTTCTTTCTTTCTTTCTTTCTTTCTTTCTCTTTCTTTTTCTTTCTTCGTTTCTTCCTTTTTCTTCCTTTCTTTCCTTTTCTTCCTTTCTTTCTCTCTTTCCCTCTTTCTCTCTTTTCTTTCTTTCCTTCCTTCCTTCTCAGTGATTGTGTTCACTGAATCGTGTCCTGAGTAAGTCAAGGAAGAAACTAAGGTGTGATGTGAACTTAGAAGTTTCTTTGCTGGAGGGTATTTTCGATATAGCAATGAATCTTTGTGAAAAAAGATTTTTAAGCAATGTCCTGCCTTGAGTGAGGTATTAATAAATAGCTAATTCTATATAAGGATAATTCAATATTCTAAACAATCACAGAGTAATTTTTTTTTCTTTAACAGTGAAAGCACGAACTGCCCAATTAGCCAAGATAAAGTGGGTTATAAATATTGTCTTCTACATCTTACAGGTAAGTAAATACTTTGTTATGAATACAAATTAAAGCTAACCCTCAACAGTGTTGCAGTTGTCTGCTGCTGATAAAGTCTGGGAGTTGAGGATGGAAGGAGTTTTATGTTTCTGGTTTTGGGGTGGAAGGGTAGCAGTCTGTCTTGACTTTTTAACCACTGGGTTTTTTTTCATTAATTTTACATATTGCACCGGGTCCATGAAAGTTCTGCTCCATGCAAATGTATTTTATTTGTATTTTTGAAAACAGAATGTACCCTTGGTGAGGATGCAAATCTCCACTTGCAGCTGCCACGCATTTCCCCGTGATGGGATTTCTAGCAGGCAACAATTAAGGCTAAAAAGAGTCATCAGAATTTACCAAGTGCTCTGACTGTGTTTGTCTCTGCTGGACTGGGACCAGGGTCTCAAAAGAAAACACCATTTTCCATGTTCTGCTGCTACCTCTTAATGCTGTGCATGAATTTCAGCTCATGCGGGGTTTAAAAATATCTTGAACTTGCTTCAGAACGAGATAAAATACCAAAGAAACGATTCCCTTTAATTAGGATTTATTATTTACCGTTTCAGAGTAGCGTCAGGAATGCACTTCGATGTGTGTCATTCCCCAAGCTGATAAAACTTTCCGTTCCAGGCTGCCTTGATGATCTCCCTGATTTGGAAGTACTACTCTGAGCCGGTTACTGTGCTTCCAAGCAAATGGTTGGCTCCCCTGGAGAGGTTGGTGGCCTTCCCTACAGGGGTGGCAGGTAAGGAAAAGGACATTCCCAGGCTCCCCTGGATTAACAGCAGTGCTTCTGCACCCCCTTCATTCTGACTCCCTGGTCAGCTGCGTGGTCAGATCCTGTTTGTCCAAACTGGAAACTGAAATGGGCTGGGTTTTGTCCCTTTTATTTGTTTTCAAACAGCAGCTTTATCTCTTTATCTGTATTGAATGGGAGATTTCAATGAGAAATATTTTTATATTGAGGAGTCCACTGGAATGGTAGAATTGGCTTTAAAAATGGGTAAATACTTGGGAGGTGTGGATGTCTTACCTGTTTTTCATGTAAATTGCTGAGGTTTCATAGCAGTAACTCCGGAATGGTTGTTCCCTGTGAGGGTGGGGAGAACCTGGCACAGATTGCCCAGAGAAGCTGTGGCTGCCCCTGGATCCCTGGAAGTGTCCAAGGCCAGGTTGGACGGGGCTTGGAGCAACCTGGGCTAGTGGAAGGTGTCCCTGCCCATGGCAGAGGTCTGGAACGAGATGACCTTTAAAGGTCCCTTCCATACCAAACCACCCTGGGACTCTTTGAAACTCCCCTGAACCCGGTGAAACACGGGACCAGCCGCTCTCGGCGGGCAGAACAGCTTGGGAGGAGCGTCTGTAGGACGGCTCCTTTTAAACAATTAAAAGCTTCTCCAGCTCATTTCCTTCCATGCCCTCACAGAGCAAAAATCAGCTTAATTAGCAGTGTTAGTGAATAATTAATTTTCTCACTTTTTGGTTGGTTTTTTTTTTGATAGCTCCTTTAAACCAAGGGGGCCGGAGCTGCTCCAGTACGGCATCAGCTGCCGCTGAGCTGCTCTGGCACAACCACAGCTCAGCCTGATTTCCAGGTCCTGCAGACCCCAACACCCACTTGCTCCCTTTTTGTTGGTGGAAATGGCCAAAAAATGGCTTGAGAGGGGAGCAGTGGCCTGGAGCAGTTTTCCATGCAGTTTTCCACCCCCAGCATCCCATGGAGACAGATGCAGCGTATCGATGCCCTAACAGAGCGCTGATGCATGGCCTTAAAACCTGTTGCCCCCCCCTTGATCAGCCAACTAATAGAGGGGGTTTTAAGGCCCCAAAGCTGTAAAAATCAGGTTTATTTTCAGCTTTGCCTCTGCTTTTAATAACAGGAGGGTCTGCCTGTTGTTTAGACCTGAGCAGAGAGACTTTAATTACTACCTGGGTGCCGAGGATGTAAATACGGACTCGGGGAAGCAGCGAGGGTTATTAAAGCAAAAGACTGTAATTGCTGTGCCCCTCCCTCTCCATCAGATTTTCCTCTCGCTCCGGTTTGGAGAGGACCGGCTGATCCAGTCGGGCTGTCTCTGGCCAGGGGTTGAAGGCTCTCCCCGGGGAACTCGCTGGCAGGGAGGGGGAATATCCAGCAGCACCCACCCAAGTCAGGTCTCCTGTCACCCCAACACTCAGCAAGGAGGGAATGGCCTTTATCCAGGCAGGAAAACACTGTAGAATCCCTGTTTTTTAACATGGCTAACCAGAGATAAGTGTAGTTTGATGAGCAGGACAAGAATCTTGGGTGGATTTTCCCTTGGGAGATCTTTTTGCCATCAAAGAAACTCCCATCCCAGCTGTAAACAGCCTCTCTCTTGGATGCAAACACTCCTATGTTTTTTGGTTTTGGTTTTTTTTTTTTTCTTTTCCTTCACTCTTGTCTTTGATTTCATTTAATAATGGATGAATTATCAGAAATATGTGCTGGCTGGGAGCCCAGGTTTTTGTCAGGAGGCGAAAGTCTTCAGGAACGTATCGGTTGAAAATATTATAAGAGAGAAAAAAAAGAGAGAGAGAACAAATAGAATGAAAAAAAGAAAAAAAAATTAAAGTAAGACTGTGCAAAAGCCTCCGGGGGTGGGAAAAAACCAACTTGACTGCAGGAAGTTTTTTACTCTCCCTTTTCCTTCGTGCCCGTGCAGGGAGTAGGACTCCTCTCACGAACTCAGAGAGCACAATGTCAGCTGAGCGTGGTCCGAGAGGGAAGACGGGAGCCTTGCCCCTTCTGGAGGAGCAAAGTCTCCTCCCAAAATTCAGGCACAGCCTCCTGGAGACGGGGGTGCAGGGAGGTGACGCCGCCCAGCCCCGGGCGATGCTCCCGACCACGTCTAACCCTGAGCCCCACTCCTCGCCACGCACCCAAAACTGTGCATCCCCTGCCGTGCCCGTGCCCCGGGGCAGCACCCAGGGAGCAGGGAGTGGGTGCCAAGGGGCAGCTGGAGCCCGTGGGGTGAAGCAATCGCGCCCAGTCATCGGGCAGGAACGAGGAGAAGCAGAGGGAAGGCAGCACCTCCCCGCCGGCGTGCGCCGACACGCCGGGCAGCGCGGCCGGAGGCACCGGCACCTCTCCGGCTCGGGAAGGAGGGCATGGCTCAATCCGTCCCCACAGAGCCGCCAGTTCAGGCTGGGCAGGGAAGGGGTTGAGAGCAGCGCTGAGGAGAAGGACTTGGGGGTGTTGGTTGGTGAGAAGCTCAAGATGAGCCGGCTGTGTGTCCTGGGCTCATCCCACAGCGTGGGCAGCAGGTGAAGGGGAGGATTCTCCCCCTCTGCTCTGCTCTGGTGAGACCCCACTCAGAGCTGCCTTCAGCTCCGGGGATCCCAACATCGGAAAGACGTGGAGCTGCTGGGACAAATCCAGACAAGGACATGAAGATGCTCCGAGGGCTGGAGCCCCTCTGCTCTGGGGACAGGCTGAGAGAGCTGGGGGGGTTCACTTGGAGAAGAGAAGGATCCAGGGAGACCTGAGAGCCCCTTGATGGGCCTAAAGGAGCTCCAGGAGAGCTGGAGAGGGACTGGGGACAAGGGCCTGGAATGACAGGACAAGGGGGAATGGCTTCCCACTGCCAGAGGGCAGGGTTAGATGGGATACTGGGAAGGAATTCCTGGTTGTGAGGGTGGGGAGATCCTGGCACAGGTTGCCCAAAGGAGCTGTGGCTGCCCCTGGATCCCTGGAAGTGTCCAAGGCCAGGTTGGACGGGGCTTGGAGCAACCTGGCTTAGTGGAAGGTGTCCCCACCCAACAGGGGGTTGGAATGAGATGAGCTTTAAAGTCTCCACCAACCCAAACCATTCTGGAATTTTACAATTCCGTGATCCCTTTACTCATCCCGCTGGCTCTGGAGGCATTTGCTGGCTTTGGGGTTGGTGTTTGGGATCCCAGCTATGGTGATAACATCAGCTACTCCCACAGGAATTTGGCTGCGTGAAAGGAGGATTTCCCACCTGCCCTGCATTTGCCTGATTTTAGGGTGAAAATAGGGAGACAGGGAAATGCATCCCAAAGGCCTGAGTCCCTTCCAGCTGCTCCCTCCAGCTGGCAAATCTGGCTGCATTTCCCTCTAGAAAGGCATCCCTCTCCTGCAAAGAAAAGAAAGCCCAGGTGAAGATCCCTGCAGGATCCTCGGCCCTGGCAGGTCTAGGATCGGTCCCCATGTCCTGGCAGTGTGGAATAGACAGGAGATGTGCCAGATTTCATCCCACTCCTCACAGCCTGACTCAGAGTGAGTCAGCCCTCTGGATTGCTCTCCTGCTGCCCTGAGCCAACCCAGCATATTTATTAGTTAATTAGTTTTCATTTCCTCCTCCTCTCTTTCCCTCCCTGTGCAGGGAGCCCTCTACCCTCCTCTTGCCTTCAAAGCCAACTTTGGGGACCTCCATCCCATCAGTACCCACATCCCCCCCTCCCAAAAGCGTCACCCTTCCTGCAAAGACCCTCTGGGACATCAGTTCTTGGTCCCCTGTCCATTCAGGGGGTGGCAGGGGGGACACATCCCGCTCCCAGCAGGAGATCCAGGGGGCTCTTCCAGCCTTTTCACACCGAAGACCCTTCAGAGAACACCAAAAATGTCAGGTTTTGAGTTATTTTTCTGGCCATTATTTGCCGGCAGAGGAGCTGGCGTGCGCCGAGGCACAGGAAGGGTGCAGGCTGTTATTGTGACATCCCCATGAGTTATGAGGAGACAGGGAAGCGCGTTCAGGATTGCAGGGAAGAGGAGGAATGCTCAGTGGTTTGCAAACATCTTGTCCCCGGGGCTGGTTTCACTCTGTTTCCGTGCTCTTCATGGACTCACAGAATCCCAGAATGGTTTGGGTGGGAAGAGAAATTAAAGATCATCTCGTTCCAAACCCGTCATGGACAGGGATGTCACTCACTAAATCAGGATCACTCTTCCCTGCTTTCTGGAGGGTTTATCCCTTGGGAAGTGGCTGAGCAGGACTGTCACCCATGAAAACTCAAAACCCACCTGGGATTTAGCTAAAAACCTGTGATTTATCTAAAATCCCTCCAGCTGCTGGAGGAGAGGGTCTGTCCCCTGCTGGGATGGGGGTGGAGGTAGCAATGGGAATGGGGAAAGAGGTAGGGATGAGGATAGGGACAGGAACAGGAATGGGAATAGGAATGGGAATGGGTACAGGAATGGGTATAGGAACAAGGATAGGGATGGGGATGGGAATAGGGACAGAAACAAGGATAGGGATGGCAATGAACATGGAGAAGGGAATGGGAACAAGGATGAGGATGAGAATGGGGATGGGAACAAGGATGGGGATGGGAATGATTCAGGGAAGGAAATGGGAACAAGGACATGAACAACGATAGGGATGGGAATGGGGACGGGAACAAGGATAGGGAAGAGGAAGGGAATAAGGATGGAAACAAGGATGGGGACAAGAATGGGCACGGAGAGGGGGATGGTGCATAAAGGGAAAGGGAGCAGCCTCCTGCCCGCATTCCCACTGCCTCACTGGCTCATCCAGCTCCAGTAATGAGCAGGTTACTGCCCTCGGCTCCTCCACCTGGGTGGGGAGGCTTTTTCCAGCACTGAGGGTTGGCAAGTGAGGCATAAAGAAAGCAGACAGGAACAAGGAGGTCATTTTTATCCCCATGAACTGAGCAGTGCCATTTCACTTGGAAAACACATGAATTATCCCGCTGTTTCCCTGCTCCCTTTGTTCTTCCTCATCTTGTTTCCCACAAGAGGAAGGGAGAGACCTGCAGGAGCTGGGCAGTGTTAATGGGGCACGTTAGATCTGATAGGAATCAGGTCCATCTCTATCTCATCTCTGCTGGAAAAAAATCTCATTTTCTTTGGCTTTGCTGATTAAAGTTTAATTACCTCTAATGCAAATGATTCATCAAAGGAACACAGATTATTTTTTTTTAAAAGAAGTTCATATGTAGCCTGGGAAGCAAAGTGTTTATCGAGGTGTTCCCTGAGCAGGGTCTGTTCAGTGTAAGGCAAAACATTTGGGAAGAGGCAGGGAAGGAAAAAAAGTGCCTTTTACTTCAGTCCCAAATCGCTTTCCCCTCCATGGAAGATCTCCCTGAGCACTTGACGGCATCACACAGCCCATTGCACAAGTGACTTGTATTTTCCCGGTCTCTCCAGGTTTGCTGGGAGTTGTCCAGACTGC
The DNA here is from genome assembly GCA_035584735.1 of Pseudotriccus pelzelni. Lineage (NCBI taxonomy): Eukaryota > Metazoa > Chordata > Aves > Passeriformes > Tyrannidae > Pseudotriccus > Pseudotriccus pelzelni. The sequence goes on along the minus strand of JAWMRA010000161.1, from coordinate 61,859,935 downwards.
GGGAAAACGGGACCTTTGCTGATTTTCCATGTTCTTTGTGGAAGTTCACACTCTGGGAGATCTGATTGCAAAACCAGTCCTGGAGGCAGAGAGGCAGAAGTGCAGGTGTTCCCATTGCACTCCGAGCGCCTCTTCTTGTGTTTCGGGGTGTTTAATTCCTTTCTCTTCCTTATCTTTCCTAAAGATGCCTCTTTAAACAGAGAGTGAGACTTGCTGGGCAGCCAGCAGTGTTATCAGGGCTGGTACGAACTCCCTGCTCCCCCAAAATTAAAGGGAAGGGCAGTGTGGGAACGCAGCTTGGAGTATGAGCAGCCTGTGCTATGAAAAAGCACCTCAGCTTTGCATCCTGATGGATTTAAAGGGCTGAACATCACTGGGGAGGGGTTGCCACCACCATGTCTTTTCCTCAAAAGCCCAAGAGCACTGGTCCTGCTGGGATGGGGCTGGGGAGGGGAAAGGATTGCTCCAAACAGTGAAAGCCCCCAGAAACAGAAAACTAAATAAATGGTGTTGTGTTCCCTGCCCTTCCCAAACCACCCACATGCAGAATTTCTGAGGCCTTTGGAAGGCTATGGGTTGGCCCTGTGCTGCTTGTCCAGCTTCTCCCCAGTCTCCTGCAGGTGGTTGCAGGAGTGAGGTGCTCAGAGGATGCCAAACCCCCCTGATAATCCCAGCCTGGGGGCCGCGGATCCACCGGCACAAGGATGCTGCTCCCCACGCAGCAGTGGGAGCCTCGGGGTGAGGGGCAGCCAGGCATCCATCCCCCAGGAACCAGACACTCCCAAGAGCAGATAAAAGGGATGGGGCTGGCTGCCTGCCTGTGGAAAATCCCAGCTCCCTCCTCAGCGCCCAATCTTCTCACCTGGAGCTGTTTGCAGTGTCTTCTCCCCGCATTAGCATAAGCAAAGCTGAGCTGGCCGGGGGCTGCTGTGGCTGCTGCTGCTCCTGCTGCTGTTTGAGGCCGTTTTTAATGTCCTTCCCTACTCTCCCAAGGCACCTGGAGCGGGAGCAGCAGCGCTGAGGCCAGCCTGGCACGTCCCAGCCTCCAGCACGGGCAGACAGACACATCCCAGTGGCCTTTCATCAGCTGGGCACCAGCGGGCTCAGCCCTGCCTCGCAGCCGTCGCTCCCATTCCGTGGGTCAGCCATGGAAATTCCCGTGCCAGCCATTCCCTGGGCTGTCAGCTCATGCTGGTCCCTGTGGGAATGATCCTTTTGCATCCGTGAAACACCCGCTTTTCCAGCCCACAGCACAAAAAAATTATATAGCCCGAGCCCCCAAACACCGCAGCACTCCGCAAACTGCGGAGGCACTAAAATAATCGATCTGCTGGTGTTTATAATCCATTTGCATGATTCAAAGACATTATTAATGGCCAATTAGTCATCAAACAGGACTAATGGCACCTGGCACAGGTGGAGAATATGCAGCTGGGCCTCTGCAGTTGGAAAAACACCCAATGCTGTGTAATTAAAGGTCTTCTCCACTCTCACCCCACCCGGCTGGCCGGGGCACTTCTATGGGAAGCTTCCCACACCGCCGGGATGGGGCAGTGCTTGGATGGGGCAGCTCCAGGATGGGATGCTGCTGGTCCCACGGCTGTGTTACCCTTTCCTGCTGATGCTGGGGTGGCTGGGAAGGAAGGCCCCTCTCCATGGCGTCTGGGGCAGCAAGGAGCAGCACAAAGCCCGGGAGCTGGTAGGAGCTTGGAGCAATCCCTGTGGAGGCGATTGCGGCGTCTGGGGGATGGGATGAGATGAGGTATCGGCTTAGGCTGGGTGTGAAGCCTAATACAGGCCTAGTATTCCTCATGCAACAGCTTAAGATCCAGTCCTATCATAAACACAAGCAGGGGAATGAGATAAATCCCATCCGGCTCCGCAGGTAGGGCTGCTTGCTGAGCTCGGTGATGGAGAAATGGAAAGGGCTTTTTCTGCCTTGGAAACTGGAATGAACACATCTGAAAAACAAGGATTTATACTTGGAAAAGTGCGCTGTGAGCGTTGTTTTCTCTGCTTTGTTTGGCTGATCACCTCTTAGGAGCACTGGCTGGGCAGATGCACGTCTGCAGCAGCATCCCGTATTCCTGAAGAAATATTCCCATATTCCTAGGAAAGCCTCAGCCAAGGGACATATTGTTTCCTGGCCGTGCTGGAAAGAGGGGAAAATCCCCACCATGGGTGAGGGTAGATGAGGAGGTGGCACCAGCCTGCACCCCAGGGTGAGCTGCCCTGGCACAGCCAGGGGTACAGCCTGTGCCAGGCACAGGGGTCCTGGCTGTTCCAGGGAATGCTGCAGCTCTTTCCTTACATACAGAGCACAGAATTTGAGTTTTATGATTTTTCAGTTGTATTTGGGAAGGTTTTCTGGTTTGTGGGTGATGAGTTGGAGCAGCTGGTGCAAGGGTAGCCCTGGGGATGCCCGGGCTCTCCAGAGCACCGTGGTGCTGGTCAGAGCCCTCAATTCCTGCTCTCACAGGCCAAATCCTTCCCTTCTCCAAGGCTGGTCATGGATGGGGTGATCAGTCACGGGGGAAAGCAGAGTGCAGAGAGGGGCTGTGCACAGGACTGACTCTTGTATCCCGGGGCTGCATGAGGGAGGAGGATCCATCCCAGCAATGACGTTCAGGAGAGCTGGATCCTGCTGGATCCCACTGTGGGAACAAGTGACTCTCCAACTAACCCAACAAGAACCAGCGTACAGACCAAAGGACGTGCCATTTCACATCGGGACACGCTGCAGCCTGGGTTGCAGGATGCTCCCAGCCCACCTCCAGCCTTTCCCAGGGAGAAACCACCCAGCTCCAGCCAGCGCTGCTGCCCAATGCCAGGGCGCTGGGATGCCCCAGCCACGGGAATGCAAAGCCATCCCGGGCTTGCCGACGGTTTGCTGGCTGCATCCTCAGCTCTGACACGCAAAGTGCTGGGTCAGCACAGAATTCCCGTCGTTAATTAGGCTCCAGGGCAACGCAGCATCTCTCTGATCAATGGTGATGTAAAACCAGTCACTCCATGTGTGTGCTGAGGGTCTCTGTAAATTGGGGGAGAGGGATGTGCTGCCACATCCAGCAGAAGGAGGGATGGAAGTGACTTCCCACTGCCAGAGGGCAGGGTTAGGTGGGATTTTGGACAGGAATTGTTGGCTGTGAGGGTGGGCAGGCCCTGGCACAGGTTGCCCAGAGAAGCTGTGGCTGCCCCTGGCACAGGTTGCCCAGAGAAGCTGTGGCTGCCCCTGGATCCCTGGAAGTGTCCAAGGCCAGGTTGGACAGGGCCATGCACCGGAGAGAAGCAAGGCTGGAGCCAAAGAAGGCACCTGTGCCACATGCTCTGGATTTTGGAGCGGGATGGGGTACAGGGATGAGTCAGGATGGGGGTTATTGTGTAGGATAACACAACAGGACCCAGGTCCCTCTGAGAAAAATACACTAATCTTCCAGGCACTTTATTTTTAGTATTTTCTTAAAAACAACAACAACAACAACAACAAAAACAGTGAAAGTAATCTTCTGGGATGGATGACAGACATGGCACTGCATTTCACGCTCCTGCAGCAACAAGTGTCAGGGCTCTGCTCTAAACCTGTGTTTCCCAGGGCTTTTTTATCTGCATCATAAAAATTCGGATGAGGGGGGAAGGAAAAAAAAGCAATCCCATGAAAGGAGGTAGCAGCCACAGCTGCTTTTGCTTTATTGTGCTCACAGAGCTCATAAACAGCTCAGGTTTGGAAGTGGAGAGGGCAGGGACCAGCAGGGTGGAGACGGCTCCTGCCACTGCCATGTGGGGTGTTCGGGGTAGAAATCCAGGGATTTTTAGGGTGCCATGGAAATGAGAGCACAGGAGGGAGTGGAGCAAGGTTTTGGTGATTGGGGCTTGCACTAATGACTCCCTGTCCATGGGCATGGATGCTGTGGTACAAATCCCCCCTCTGCCAGGTATGGAGGGGAGGGCTGCAGCACCCACTGGTGGGGTGGGACCCCAAAGAGGGGGTAGAAACCCCAAAGAGGAGGTAGAATCCTAAAATGGTTTCATCTGGAAAGGATCTTCAAGACCATATTTTTCCACCCCCCTGCCACGGGCAGGGACACCTTCCACTATCCCAGATTGCTCCAAGCCCTGTCCAATCTGGCCTTGGACACTTCCAGGGGTGGGGCTGTCAGGGTGGTGAAGGGCATTTTTGGGGTGGCCCAGATCAGTCCCCAGAGCTGTGATTCCTCCCTCCTGCCTTGCACTGGCTCCCAGATGCAGCCTTGGGGAAGGGCGAGCCACCTCTTTCCCTCCCAGTTTGCTTTAACGAAACCACTGCCCGGGCTCCTGGTGAGCCCTTTGGCTTCCTCCAGATCCTGGGAAGGGACAGAGTGGGGTCCTCAGAGGTCTGAAAACTGATCAGACTCCCTCCTGGAGGTGCAGGACCCCGGGCTGGGATCAGCACCATGTTCCCTCCTCCATCTGCAGGATGCCAGGGCACCCACAGCACCCAGCAGTGGGGTGGCTTGGGCACTGCATTCACCCAGGATGTCCCATCCTGATCCAGGAATCTGGGATGGAAACCATCTGGTCTTCCCCAAGCACATCTTCCCCAAGCACATCCCTGGGCCTGACCTGGCCTCGGTGTCCACCCCAAATCATCTGGGTGTTCCACACGCCCCAGACACGAGGGAATGATGTTATTTCAGGGCCATGTTTCCCAGCAAGTTTAAATTTGATGATGGTCTGAGAGGCAACATCCTGCCCCTTTCCTGCTTGCCCTGCCTGCCTTCCTATGCTTCCTGAGGGGGTTTCACTAACTTCCCGAGGGATAAACGCCCTTTTGCAGCAGGATAAGCCCACTGGAGGTGATCGTTTGGGCACAGGATCGTGCCCAGGGCTGACCCACCATTTGAACACGTTCTTTCCTTCGTGCCATGGACTGGGAGCCACTTGTGGAGCTGGCAGGGGAATCCCGCCGGCGGCCGGAGACGGCACAGCCGCCACTTCCCGGGGAAATGGCGTGTCTGGGAAACGTCTCCACTGAAAACTGCCCTTAAAACCAAAACAAAGCGTCGTGTTTTCCTGCTGCAGAGAAGAGAGGACGGGCAGGACATACTGGAACCGTGGAATCATAGAATCCCAGAATGGATTGGGATGGAAGGGACTTTAAAGACCATCTCGTTCCAACCCCCTTGCCATGGGGAGGGGACACTTTCCACTAGACCAGGTTGCTCAGGTTGTATATATATGACCAGGTGGTATATATATCTATATATCTATATATATTTATGTATATCCACATGCTTTCCCTGCCAAAGGAATGCCCCAAAATACTTCCTGGCTGAACACACTGCAATAATCCACCGTGGTTTTACAACCCCTCAAACGCATGTGCTCACTTACAGGTTTAAAAGGATGTTCCTGAGCCTCCTGATCCGATAATAACTCTCAGCTAAATAGGTAAATAAACACATAAATCCGGTGTTTGCTGCAATAGCGGGGAGATATTTGGAATCAGTGCTTAAAGCCATGGGGTTTCAAGGCTTTTCTGGGCATGGTGTCCCCTCCATCCTCCCCCAGGGGTGCCAGAGAGCTCAGTGGTGACACGTCTCTGGTGAGATTCCCAAGGAAATGGCCCAGCATGCAGCTCAGCCAAAGCCTGTAGTTGTTTCTGAGCTGGTGCCCGGTGCCAGTTCACTGTGCAGCCCCATGAATGGGATTTTTGGCCCCAGTGGGTGTTGGAGCAGAGCGGGATCCCCTTGGGCTGCAGGCGGGGTGGCACGGAGAGAGGGATGGGGGAAGGAGAGGCATCAGGTGGAGCTGGGAGAAAAAAGCAGGTGGCCAGAGAAAAGGGATGGAGGGATATGGGGACCACAGCAAGGTGCTCAGGGACCCTGGGAGCTTGCAGACCCCAGGAGCTCGGGGACACATGGAGCTCGAGGATCCAGGGAGCTCAGGAACACAGGGAGCTTGTCTGCAGCTGTCTGGCTCCCGTGTGCCATTAATAAATACAGAGGGATTAACAGGCTATTTGTGGGAGCCCATTAGACAAATATTAGCCGAGCTATGGATCCTCATGGAGGCGGCTCAGCCCATTCCATAAAAATCAATTTTGCTTTTGGCCGGACATTTAAAGGAGGCTGCGGTGGCTTCAAAAAGCAGAGGAATTGCACAAATCCTGCCTGGCACTGCCGGCACCTTTGGAACTCTTTGTGTTGGGTGCCTGTTCTGGTCCAGCCCCAACACCCCGGGGTCTCACCGGCGCTCAGGGGGTGGTTTTAGGCCGTGCCGGCCGCTGTGTCGGTGACCCCAGTAGGAAGCGCTTCCCAGCCTGGCTCCAGCAGCCACTGTCTCCAAAGGGGGTTTTCATGACTCAGACCCCTGGCAAGGGCTGTTGGCACCTGCCCTGTAATGCCTTGGGGTGCCAGAGCAGGGTTAGGTGGATGTGGAAGCAGTTAGTGGGATGTGGAATGAGAAGACTGGAATGAGATGGGCTTTAAGGTCCCTTCCAACCCGAACCTTTCCATATTTCCACTATTCTGTCCCCAGCTGCTCCAGGCTCCTTGAGTGTGGGAGGAGCAGGGCTGCTCAGGGTGAGTCCATGGCACTGCTGGTCTCTGTTTCACCCTGCCTTGTGGACTCCCACTCCCTGTCCCCCTCGGCATCCATCTGCTCCCTGCCAAATGGAGCACTGACCTTGGCCGGGGCCGCTGGGAAGCCCCGGAGCACAAACAGCTCTTCACAGCGGCGGTAAATCATTGATAGATGGGTGATGGATACGTGGGGCCACGGCCAAGCTCCGTGTCCCTGCTTTGTCCCTGGGAATGGTGTTGGGGGGGTGGGGGGGACGGGTGGCCTTTGCTGGCTTTTCCCTGCTGCAATCCCGCGTGTTGACAAAGCACGAGGTCGGAGTCCTGTTTCCCCGGGCAAAGAGGTGCCCACCCGCACCCCTCGGCTGCCCACCCTCCCTGGGGATGCAGACAGCACCACCCACCTTCCCAAGCGTCCCAGAAAGTTGTGTTAGCACCAGGCAGCTGAGGGTTGCTTCAAACCACGCCAACTGGGAATGCGCTTCCCAGCGTGCTGGTGCCACCGCGGGACACAGTGACGGGGATGGAGGGGGTGCTCAGCCCACACTGCTCCACACCGTGGGAGCCTTCATGTCCACTTCTGCTGGAATTGGGGTTTAAATTGCTTGACAATTCTAACCTAACCGATTTAGGACAGGAGGGTGCGGCTGGAGGATCTCCAGTTCCTCCAGTGTGAATGTGGTGCTGGTCCGTGACCTCTCGTGCACAGTTCATCCCTCATGTCGCTGCACTTTGCACAGGAACCCAGCAAATCCCGCCCTGCTCCCCTAACCCGCTTGGCACTGGCCCCTTGTCCCGGCTTTACCCCGGGGTGATGCTTCCCTGGGTCAGGTTTGCAGCAGAACCTGTGGCTTCACGACTCCATTCCCAGATTTCCCCCTGTGGAGAGGTGTGCTGGGTTCTGCAAGCTCTGAACCAAAACCTGCTGCCATGCAAGGCACGTGCACACAGGTGAGCTCGGAGCAAGGAGCTGGATCACCATTCTGGGAGTGGGGTGAGCCCCCCTCACCCCCTCCTCTGCAGCACCCACTGCACTCCGGTCCCTGCTGGGTGCCCTGACTCGCTGCAATCTTTCACCACCCAAATTGCACGAATTGCACTTGTTTTTTCCAGCAGAGAAACTCCCAGACCTGTTTTCCTCCCACCCCACCCCACCGGTGGGGATTCTCTGATGTCTGCTGGTGACCCACCCCGAGGGGGCCCTTCCTGTGATTTCCCCCCTGTTTCAGGGGACAGGAGCAGCCCTGAGGAATCTGCCCCTCCGTCATATGGGACTGAAGTGCCATTGAAGCCGGAAAGCCGGCACACAGACGGGCTAAAAATATTCCCAAGCTTCTGTGATCTCTCCTCCCCGTCCTCCCCTCCCCGCCGGCCTTTCCTGCTTTTATGCCACAATTCCAGGGGCTTTTCAGCAGCTCTGGCAGGCTGAGAGCAAACCCTGGGAATAACCCCCGGGCCCGGAGCCCTGAAAAGCCCTTTAGGGCCCCAGAAAAGAAAAAGGATAAGGGAGATGGGATGGGAGTGGAGGAAACAGGCTTTTCGAAGCGGGGGATGCAGAGATGCCGATTTAGGTGCGGATTTAGGAGATGTGGGGCTGTAGCAAAGCCAAACCTACCCCATGGCAAATCCCTGCCCGTCTCACCCCGGGTTTATCAATAATTCGGTAATAAACCCGGTTTGGTGTCCCGGGTCGGGCGAGGAGCCGAGGGTTCGGTGCGGGGAGGAGATCCCGCCTTTCCGTCCAGCATTCCCGAGGAATCTCACAGGCTCTAATCGCATCCGGCTGCTGCGACTCGATGCTAAAGAGGCTGCTGGGTTAAAGGCAGCTGTAAATACTGCGGGGTAGATTAACAGAATATACCGTATCAGCACTGCCGGCGGAGCACGGAGCCCGGGGGATGCTTCCCTGCCGGATGCACGCCTGGATTTTCGTGATGGTTCCAATACTTGGGTATTCAGGCTGGATTTTCTCTCTCTTTCCAGCCTCGTTGGACTTAAATCTCGCAAAACTCCTTTTTCTTAAAATTTATTTTCGTCCTTGCTGGCTTCCCAGGCAAAGCCTGGGCAGGGTAAATAGAGAGGGAGATTTGGGGGGCCCAGTTAAATATGTTAAATATACTGACACCCCCTCACAGCTAAAATCCTATGGCAACACCCCCTCTGGGAGCATTCCTGCCAGCATTCCTGCTCCAGCTCCGGTGGCTGTGTGACACTGCCAGCACGATCAATGGGCCGTCCTGCCCCCAGACACCACCTGGATACTGAGCTGGGGTGTCCCCAGGGGAATCCCAGGGATGCTCCCCCTTTCTCTGGAGCCAGCTGGGGATGCTCAGCACCATCCAGGGGTGGCTCCTGAACGGTGGGTACTGGATTTCCCAGCTCAACTGGGATGGGTGGAGTTGAGGCTGTAGGGAGGCCCCTTCCTCAGGGAAACAGGAAAGTGAGCCAAAATCAGGGCAAAACCCCTTCTCTGGGGCCCTAATGTGTGCTCAAGCTTTTAATTACAAACCCAATTAAACCTGAGGCTTGATTATGTCTGCGAAGTGGGTCTTTATGGCCAAAAATCAGATGGAATTCTCCTAAACGGCCCAGAAAGCGCAGGATGGGGTCCCTCCATCCTGGTTACTTCCATGCTAGGGGAACAGGGACATTGTCCTCCCCAGCCTGGATGGGGAGGGAGGAAGAGCTTCCTCAGAAATCTCCGTGAAATGCAGAAACCAGAGCAATGTCCAGCTCCTTGCCAGAGTTTAGAGCAATGCCCCGGCTGTCGTGGCTCCATGCCGGGGTTTCTTTATTTAATTTCTTCCCCTTATGGGCTGAGAAACCATCCCCATTCCCAGCCCAGCCCGCTCACAGTAGCTGGGATTTGTTTTCCTCTCTCCTCCAGGGAGGAATTTCTAAATCCCAGCTGCGGCCAGAGCTGGAGCCCTGATGCTGTGCCAGGTGTCATCGAGCAGCAGTAACATCCCTGTCCCCAAATGCGCCCCACGAGGCTCGTGGTCAGCGCTGAGGTCCCTGCGCTGCTGCTCCAGGGTGAATTTTCCTAGCAGGACATCCCAAAAATCCCTAAAAATGGATGCTGAGCACCGACAGCACAGCCTCAGGGGATTCATAGCTGATGCCTCAGCCTTTGGGAAAGGGAGTGGGTTGCGGAGACCCGGATGGGTTTAGTTGTTATTCTGTTGCTTTGTTTATAATTTTTGTGCCGTTAATGAAATCTGAGGGAAACTCTGAGATAAGAGAGCTCCCACATCCCTGTGGCCATCCCCGCCAGTAACAAAGCTGGCATTGAAAGGCTGGGATGGGAGATACTCGGGTGGTGATAATGCAGGATCACAGTGAGCCGCTGCTGTTTCCTGTCCTCTTCATATAATCACATCCAGTGTGATAAAAATCTGTATATTTTATGGGAATGGTATTTTCAGTCATGACCACAACACCCTTTCTTTTTTCCCCCCTAAAAGAGATATAGGCCTAGTGATGGCATTAGCTCAGTTAAACTGTATCAAAAAAAAAAACAAATCCAAAACCCAAAAACCAAACCAAAAAAAGAATTCCATTTATTACACTTTTCCATCTGTGTTTCCGCTTCTTGGGACTTTGAGGGAGATTAATTCCAGGATTGTCAGAGAAACATCGCTGGAATCTTCGGGCTTTTCCTTTCCCAAAGAGGAGAGACAAGGCGGGACACTGGCTAAGCTCCATCTTTCCGAGCCCTCCCCACATCGCAGAGCCTGGGGTGGCTCAGGCCGAGCGTGGCTTTTCCCAGAGATTTTCCTTTGGCCTCGGGAGCCTCTCCCATTGGTATGAGACGAGACATTTCTCCTGGGCTCCAGAGCAGCATTAGCACACGCGCCATCCACGTCGATGTTTATATATCGCCTCGCTGGCATTCGAGAGCTCTTCCTGCTGCTTTATTTAGCCTCTGCGGCAAGGCAGGCGCTGGGATTCTGTATTCCTGTATTCCATGAGGCCGGGGGGGAAAGGGGGGATGTGATGGGGCAGGGAATGCGCTCAGCAGGACCGATTCATCCTCCTCAGCGCTGCAGCGGCAGGGCCGTGTCCCGCTTGTGCCTCCCCCAACCCTTAAATTGGGACAAAAGAGCCAAATGGCAGCTTTGCCTGGTTATCGGCGGGATGGGTGTTTCCAGAGTGAATTCTGGGGGGAAAAAGGGTATTTCTGGCTGGAATGATGGGCCCTGCTTGGACGCGCTGCCCGTGCCCTCGGTGCCGGTGGCGTTTGGCCTTGGTGGCTTTGCAAGGACTCGATGCCACACAAGCAGGAGCTGTTGGGTAGAAACACTCTCCCAATCCCACACGGCATGGATGGGAGCATGAGAGCGGGCCCAAAGCCGAGGGTTTTCCAGCCCCTGCCGAAAGCCTGGCTGTTTTTTTCCATGAGGAGAGCAGCGTGTTGGATTCCCACTGCTGGTACCGTGCACTCACATAATGTAATTACCCAGCACGATCTGTTGAGCTGCAAACAGATTTCAGCAAAGAGTGTCAGGGTGTTCACAGCAGAGCTGCTCTTTATTTAGGCCTGGGAACAAGCGGCTGTTCCCTACCGGAGCCTCGTAGAGACTGCGGGGGCCGAGCCGGCCTCGCAGGTCATCCCGAAAAATGCCTGTAGACACTTGAAAGTGAGGAATAAATAACTACTCCAAAAACAATCTCACCAGATGGCACTTCTGAAGGAGGAGCAGGCTCGGAGATGCTTTGCTGCTAATTTATGGTGCTGCTGCTGTTGCTATTCCCGTCCTGGGTCACCTATGGAGAGGGATCTGTGTGTGCATCGGCTCCGTTATGTGCACCGAGGGGTGGCTGAGCCTCACACAGGTGAGCCCAACTCACCTTCATCCAGCTGCCGGGGCAGCAGTGGGGGATTTAATGGGAATGGGATTTGGCCCTAATTCTGCTCCTGCCTCAACCCAACTCCTGGTCGAGAACCAGCTTAATATGCCAGTGGCACAGCAAGGGCGGGGGATACCGAGATGGGTGCAGGGGGTGTTCGGGCTCCACTCTCCAGGGATGTTTGGGTCCCCACAGGGCACATGCGAATCCCTTCCCTGGGAGAACATAGGCTCCCAGGATGGTTGGGATTGGAAGGGACCTTCAAGACCGTCAAGTTCCAAACCTGTTTCATGGACAGGGACGCTTTCCACTACCGCAGGTTGGTCCAAGCCCTGTCCAGCCTGGCCTGGAACACTTCCAGGGATCCAGAGGCAGCCACAGCTTCTCTGGGCATCCTGTGCCAGGGCCTGCCCACCCTCACAGCCAGCAATGCCTTTCCAATATCCCACCTAACCCTGCCCGCTGGCAGTGGGAAGCCATTCCCCCTTGTCTTGTCACTCCAGTCCCCTGTCCAAAGTGCCTCTCCTGGAGCCCCTTCAGGCCCTGGAAGGTGCTCTCAGGTCTCCCTGGAGCCTTCTTGTCTCCAGGCTGAACACTCCCAGCTCTCCCAGCCTGTCTCCAGAGCAGAGGGTCTTCAGCCCTCGGAGCACTTTCCCGACCCTCCCCTGCACCCTGTCCCCGCAGGAGGATGCCCAGCTCCTCTCCTAAGCACCTCTAAGCGTCTTTACCCTCTGTCTAGGCTTGGATCCCCCTCCCTGCTCAATTCCCCCAAGGACAGTTCCCGTGTTCCCTGCCGGGAGATGCTCAGTCTCTTTCCAGACCCTGTTCGCGAATCCCCCCACAGGAACACGGGACCGGGGCGAGGGGTGCCCGACTTCCCACTCCTATCCCGGGGGCCAACACTCGGGTGCCTTCCCCGGGACACTCCGTTCCCTTCTCCTTCCCCCGCTGTCCCGGGGAGCGCGCCGGGGCGGGAGGCGGTGCCGGTGCCGCTCGGGGCGGTGCGGGGCGGCCCGGGAAGGGGCGGGGGCGGCGGGATGGGCTGGGCTGGGCTGGGCTGGGCTGGGCACGGCTCGGCTCGGCTCGGCTCGGCTCG
>JAWMRA010000161.1:61836203-61847421 GCA_035584735.1 Pseudotriccus pelzelni | reverse complement strand
GGGGGGGGCGGGGGGGCGGGGGCGCGGGGGGGGGGGGGGGGGCGGCCGGGGACGGGGGGGGGGGGGGGGGGAGGGGGGGGGGGGGGCGGGGCTGGGCACGGCTCGGCTCGGCTCGGCTCGGCTCGGCACGGCGGGGTTCGGCAGGGCTCGGCAGGGCTCGGCAAGGCAGCGCGGTCCCCGGAGCCGCAGGTAGGTGCGTGCCCGGCGCCCCGCACCGCTCTCCCGGCTCGGCTCGTCCCGGCTCGGCTCCGTTGCGTTTGGCTCGGCTCGGCTGGGCTCGGCTGGGCTCGGCTAGGCTCGGCTCAGCCCGGCCCGGCTGGCCCCCGCGGGTGGGCCCGGCGCGGCCGCTTGTTGCGCTCGGGGGTGAGTTGGAGCCGGAGCGGAGCGAGCGGCCCCGGCTGCAGGAATGCGAGTCATTTCCTCCGCCCGCCCGCGGGAGCTGCGGCAGAGCGGGGCCGGGCTGCCCCGCCGGACCCCCGCACCGACCCCCACGGAACCCCACGGCCCCGCCACGGCCACGCGGGACACGCTCCGGTGCAGAGTGCGCACCGGGGACGCGCTCGCCCGCGGGACCCCTCGCCCCTGGCTCACGCTCGCCCGCGGATCCCCTCGTCTGTGGGACCCTTCGCCCCTGCGTCTCACTTGTCCACGGGGTCCCTTGTCCCTGGGTCACACTCGCCCACAGGTCTCACTCACCCACGGGTCCCCTCGTGCCTGGGTCACACTCACCCACGGATCTCAATCACCCGTGGGACCCTTTTCCCCTGGGTCACACTCGCCCACGGGTCTTCTCGCCTTTGGGACCCCCTTACTCATGGGTCACTCTCCCCCATGGGTCCCCTTGCCCGTGGGTCACAGTTGCCCGCGGGTCCCCTCATCCCTGTGTCACGCTATAACCCACACAACCCCTTTGCCCGTGACACCCCTTGCCCGTGGGTTACACTCGCCCACAGTCTCCCTGTCCACAGGTCCCCTTGCCCGTGGCTCAGTTTCCCACGGGTCCCCTCATTCCTGCTCCACAATCACCCGCAGGCCCGCTTGGCCCTGGGTCACACCCACCCAAACATCCCCTTGCCCGTGGCACCCCTCACCCCCTGGCTCACGCTCGCCCACCCATCCCTTCACCCTCACCCATGGATCCCATCATCTCTTGGCTCCCTTACCTGTGGTCCTCTCATCCACGGATCCTCCTATTTCTGGGTCACAGGCACCTGTGGGACCCCATTGTCCGTGGGTGCCCCTCACCCCGTGGGGGTGCTGGGGGCTCCAGCTGCTTCCTGGGTAGTGTCACTGATGATCTGCTCGGTGTTTCTCACCGGGGGGCGGATGTGAATCCCTGCCATGTTCTGGAAGCGGTGGGGATAAATCCGTGCTGCTCCTAAATCAGGCTTTATCTGACACCGTGCCCTCGTGGCAGCAGGGAAACCAGGGCTGAGGTTTCCCAGGCTGGAGCTGAGGTTCCCCAGGACCATACTTGGTGTTCCTGTGTCCTTTGACTCACATGTGGGAGCAGGGCACATCCTGGCCCCTCCGTGCCCCCAGCTCCCCGCCACCTTCACTGTCATCTCCCATTCCCGAATCCTCCTTTTTCTGCCTGTGTCCAATGCCTTTCTGGCCACGAGGATGTTTTTCCCCCTCAGCCAAACTCTGCTTTTCCAGTGATAATTTTCCAGAGATGCTTCAGCATGGCACCGATGGAGCTTTGCTGCTCTCCCTAATTCCGGGCTGGTTTGTGTTGGTGTTTTTCCACAGGGCTCGCTCGCCCTCTCTGATTCTTGGATAGAGCTGGGATTAATTTGAGCTCTCTTGCTTGAAAGCGATGTTCCGTTTAAGATTCCCAATCCCGAAGGCGTGTTGGGGTTTGGTTCTAGGTGCTGGATTTTTACTATCGTCTTTTAAAGGAGTTTCTTTTTTTAAACTGGGTTTATTCAGGCTCTTTAAACCCCGAGTCTGTAAGCAATTATTCCATTACATGAAAGTCAGGACGCTGAGAAAGATTAATTCAGACCAGATGTAAAAATAAATGGGAATTTGAAATTAAGATGATGTCAGTTCCCTCCTGCTAAAAAAAAAACCCGGCAGCCTTTGGACTCCAGATGGAGTATACAAACCATGGCGCTGGTTAAAATATCTGCCTGCTCCTTAATTGAGTTTTAGGCTGCTATTTTTCCTCCTTGACTGAAAAGTGGGCTTAGGATATTTTTCCCGAAGAGATTTTCCCCGTTGCTGCTGGGGCAGGGAAGTTGATGGAGGCTGTGGAGTGGCTGAGGAGCTTTCCCAGCTGGAAAACTGGAGAGCGGCGCTGCTGGGGGAAGATAAATCCCCCTCTGCCCGCTCCAGGATTAAAAAAATAAGGAACTTGGTTTGGCTTTGTTTTGCTGGATTTGGAGCTGGAGGCGAGGACGCCACGGAGGGCAGCGGGGGCTCTGGATAGTCCAGGCTTGGGTTTGTGTGTTTTGGCATAAAATGGAGCTGGTTTTTGGGCTCTGGACTGTCTGCAGAGCACTTCACATCCTCTGTTTTTCCTCTCCATGTGCACCGAGCAGCGCACGTTCCCCGGAGTGGGAATGGGTTACTGGGCTCTGATCCCATGGAGAGGAGTGTGCCTGGGAGCAGGGCGTTGGGAAGGGTTTGCCCGGGGTCAGAGCGTCTCGGGGGTGTGTTGTTATATAAAGCAGCATGAATATTCATAACTGCACATCATGAATATTAATAACCGCACAACGTTATTAATTCAATTATATTGTTAATGATATTTAAAATATCATTCTAATTCATAAATGGGGAGTTCTACGGTTTGGAGACTCAGGGCTGTGCTTTCTGTGGCGCAGGGATTCGGGATGGTGACTCTGGCCCTTAGGGCTGCTTTGTGGTCCAGGGATCCCACAGCCAAATCCCAAGGGATTTATGGCAGCTGCTGCTGGTGTGGGCTGCAGCCTCCCCGTGGAGAGGGGAGCAAAGGCAATCCTTCACATCCATGTGTATCCTTCAGTGTGATGCCTGTGGTCTTGGGAGTGGGATCAGAGGTCTGGGAGGTTTAGGCTTGTTGATGCTGGGGGATGGTTCATAAAACTTCTGGGAATGCAAGGGGACGGGATCCAGAGCCGGATGGGAGAGCTGGGGTGTCCTGAGCACGACCCTCCCCAACCCAGTCTTGGTATTGTTCTAATCCCAACGGCTCAGGCAAAGTTTGCCGGAAGGAAATACGATGGAAGGGGCTGGTTCTATAGCAGGAGAGGGAAGAGGAAAAGCAGGCGCCGTCCCTCCCTCGCTGGAGCCCTTGCCAGGAGAAATCCATCTCTGTGTCCATCCTTGGCGGAGGCTGGGACACTTTATTTACACTGTAGTGCTCCAAAGTAAGGCCATGAGGGGGCCTGGGATGGCTCTTCCTTGGGTTGAATGGAAAATCTGCCCTTCCAGGCTGGATTCGGCTCTGTGCACAACGGAAGAGTGAGCAGGGGAGCAGTTTCCTGAGCTGCTGTGGCTTGGCCTGTGTTTTCCTACGGAATGTGATGTCCCACAGGGCCTGTCCCCAGCAGGACTGGACAGAGGGGCCATTATCCCGTTTTTGGGATGATGCATCCCAAGCACCCACTCTGCCTGTTGCTGTTGTCCCATTGCAGGAGGCAAAGGCGAGGAGGAGGAGGAGGAGGAAGAGGAGGAGTGTTGCAGGGGTGGAGACAGGCGAGCTCCTGGGGGAACCTTCCCTGGAGAGGCTTTTTGGATACCCCCAGCACTCGGGGGCATCTGCTGGGGCTGGTGGGGGCTGGCCCCTGGCTGCCCAGGCTGAGTTTCCAGCATCCAAATAGCTTTTGTGGCGGATGAAGTAATGGAATATTTATAACCGAGTCCTTTTTCCCAGTGAAGGTCCCTTTCATCTGCCTCCCTTCATTAGGAGGAAACTGTTGAGTTCATGAAGAATTGGAGACGATTTTAATTACGGGGCAACCGCAAGCAGGAATTAATCTGGCTTTTGGGTTCGGAGAAGCTGCATTAAGTGACGGCCTTAAAACTTGTAATAACAGCTCTGCACATACCTGAGCCCTGTGATGTGGGGTGAGACCCACTCCAAACGCTTAAAAACCAGAAATTCCTGCCCCGTGAATTCATCTTCCCATCTCCCTCTGCGCTCTGGGCAGCCTCTGGCTGCGGGATGGCCCATGCCTACGTGTGGGTCCTGTGCTGGATCCCTTCCCTCGCCCCTCTTGTGGTTCAGGAGGGCTGAAACAAAGGCCTGGGGGTGGGTTGGAATCACAGGATGGTGGAGTATTTGAGGTTGGGAAAGACCTCTAAGATCGGGTCCAACCGTTCCCCCGGCACTGCCAAGCCCACTGCTAATCCGTGTCCCCAAGTGCCACATCCTCACATGGCTTTTAAATCCCTCCAGGGACGGAGATATCTCATGGGGCAAATTTTTTTTTAAAAAAAAGAGTATTTTGGCAAGGAGGGGATGAACTTGGGTGATGGGAAATGGGCAGGATCTGCCTGGAGGTTGCAGCTCTGGCTGGGTCGAGCAGGGGGTGCTGTGATGTCTGGTGGGTACCACGGGGGGTGCAAACCTGACCCAAACCCATCAGGATAGAGACTTATCCACTTCTTTTGAATATATGGAGTGGGAAAAATGCTGCCTGTGCATCAATCCTCTTCTCATCCATGGAATCTGCACGCTCGGAGCAAAACCCCACCTCAGACGGCAAGTTCAAGCGATGTTAAATCCCCAGCCCGGAATTGCATCCAAATTTGTATTTCCAATGAGAGCCTGTCACGCTGCTCCAGCACCTCCATCTGAACCAAGCCCAGCCTCTCCCTGCCCTCAGCGTTTGCAGGATCCCGGGATGAATAAATCCCTCGCCGAGTCAGCAGCGCCGGCCCCGGCTGCTTTTCCAAGCAGGTTCGTGGCGTGATGTTTTCTTTACAGCAGAGCTTTGTGACAGGATTTATCCCATGGCATCAGCACGAGGGAGGGAGACAGTATTCCAGCAGCCTGGGCTGGAAAACACGGCGGATCGAGGAATTTTCTCTGGAGTTGCGAGGGGTTTGCAGCGTGTTCCTGTGGAGTTTTAGTGCTCTTTTCCCTATAGCATGGAAAACCTGGCTGGAAGGCCTGAACCTCCTGGAACTGCAAAGGCTGATCCATGCCCAAGTCCTCGTGTGTTTTTTCCAGCTGGATTTGTTCTCTGAATGGAAAACCCTTTGGAAAAGTGCCTGGGGTGGAGGTTCCCGCTTGGATTGTGGGATGACCTGTGTCACCCCCCTCTGCTGCGTGGCAGTCCAGGGGGGCTCTCGCTGTGGTCCAGGATCTTTCCAGCTTGGAGCCAGGAAGGTTGGACGAGATCTTGAAAGGTTTCTTCCAAGCCAAACCATTCCATAGTTCTCTGTTTGTGCCTCACATCGACGCTTCCGCCGGAGCAGGAGCGATTCCGAGGGCAGCGGCGTGGGGTCCCGGGGAATCAAAGCTGACATTGTCGGAATGAGCAGCAGATGCTTGGAAAGAATTTGCCGGCGTCTGGCTGAGGCTGCTGGAGGCACAGCACCCTGGAAAGGGCTTTGTGTGCCCTCTTGCAAAATCCGTGCAGCTCCAAGTGCCGGCAGAGCCCCCGGGGAAGCTCCTGGAACTGAGGGGGTTCTCCATAGGGACCATCCCTGTGTGCTCAGCTGATGGAATGTTCTCATTCAGCAGCAGGAACTGGGGTGTTTCTCTAAAGAAATACCAAAATGTATGGTTTGGGGGTTTTAACTCCGATATCCGTGCTTTTCTGATGGCAGCTTGCTGGGTTTAATCCCTGATGCTCTGGGAACAATCCAGGCTGCAGGAGGAGAAGGAAATACAGTGACTGGGGATGAACAGCCCTGGGATGCCAGAGAGTGACAGGACAAGGGGACAAGGGATACTGGGAAGAAATTCCTGGGTGTGAGGGTGGTGAGGCCCCGGCACAGGTTGCCCAGAGAAGCTTTGGCTGCCCCTGGATCCCTGGAAGTGTTCCAGGCCAGGCTGGGTGAGGCTTGGAGCACCCTGGGCTAGTGGAAGGTGTCCCTGCCCATGGCAGGGGGTTGGAACTAGAAGGGCTGTGAGGTCCCTTCCCACCCAAACCATTCCATGATTCTGAGAGCACCGTGGTGCCGTGGGGGAGCTCTGGGTGGGGGCCAATGCCTGGCAGAGGATCCCAGTGATGGATTCACCAGTAACTCAGGAGTGGCTGCAGTTCTGAGCCGGCTGTAGCCCACGGAGCTGCCATGGGAGGATGCTCTCATGGATCCATTGGGGCTGCAGGATGCCTTCGGATGGGAGCAGGGCACAGAGGGTGCCGGGGGGTGCCCTGGAACGCGGCTCCTCCTCACCACAACCCGCACAAGTCGCGTCACGCCCGGCCCCGCGCCGGGGCACGGGAGCTGCCGGGCACAGGGCCGGGAGAGGAGGTTTTGCCAAATACCTCCAGCCCCGTTCCGTTCACCGCTGGGGCTTTTAATGAACCTTGAAAGCAAGCCGGGCGCTGTTTGCTCTGGTTGGGATCAATCGTGTCCGGGCACGGGCCGGGATGCTCAGCCACGGCGCACAAACACGAGCGCAGATGCAACACGTGGCCACGGCCTACAGGAGCAAGGCACAGCCTCAGTGCGTGGATGCCAAAATGTAGATGCAATTCGTGGCCACGAGGCATGGGTGCAGGGCATGGATGCGGCGCGTGGAACGAGGTGCACGTTGGAGATACGTGGATGCAACGCACAGAACTCGCAGTACACGGACACGGTGCTGGGTGAGGGCCTTGGTGGGGAGATAAAGCATCGCCTCCAGATTTCCCGAGTTCTGCAAAACCCCAGGAACCACCAACCGAAAAAAAAAAAAGGCGCCTCGGGGCACTTTTTCCCTGCTGCGCAAACACGCGAGTTCCAGGCTTTCGGAAGCCAAAGGCATTTCCATCTAGACCAAAGCAAATATTTGGTGACAAGGGAGACGCTCTGCTGTCCTGGTGCCAGCGTAAACCTGTGGGTTAGGAAAAGGCTGAATTAGTTTAGAGTTTAAAGGTCCTTCCTCGTGGTGTCACGTGGGAATTCGCGTCCCTGCGGATGGTCGGTCGCGGGGTAAAAAGTGCATGGGGTCAGTGTTAGGATGGATTCACCAGCTCTGAATGGCAATTCCCACCTGCAAATCATTGTCAGTGCTCGGATGGTTTTATTCATCCCCAGCAAAGAGCAGGAACTGGAAGGGATGTGGGGGTCCTGTTATGGGACCCCATGCCCTCTCCTTGCCTTTCTGCAGCTGGCAGGGAAGCCTCCCGCATCCCACACCGCTCCTTGCTGGCACAGCCGGGTTGTTCCCAGCAGATAAACTTTTATTTGCTTTAAATATGCCAGGAAAGCCTTTCCTGAGGTTTTTCTGAACCCGAGCCTGGGGAACAAAACTGCTGGCTCAGGTTTTTTCGGGCTGGGCCGCGATCCTGCCCTGACCGCGGCGCCGGGCTTGGGGCGGGCGGGTTGGCTGTGCTGGGGTGTGCTCAGGGGTTTTGGGGGGACGCCCCGCTTCTGGTGGGGGTGGAAAGCGCTGAGGGGCGGGGAGGGGTGTGTGGAGCTGGGGGTGCCACGCGCAGGGCTCAGCCCCGCTCTGTCCCGCAGGGATGGCGCCCGCGGGGACCGAGGCCGCCCCGGCCCGCCGGTGAGGTGCCCCCCACCAGCTCCCCCCCCGAGCCCCGAGCACGATGAACAAACTGACCTTCCACAACAACAGAGTCATGCAGGACCGACGCAGCGTTTGCATCTTCCTCCCCAACGACGACTCCCTCAACATCATCATCAACGTAAGGCAGCGCGGGGAGTGGGGCGGGGGGCGAGGGGAGGGTCTGGGGAACCCCCCGGGCACTGACATTTTCGTCGCACCCCGGGGGGCTTGCAAACCGTTTGCACGCTCTGGTTTTGCTGCTGGGATTTGACTCCCAGCCTGCCTGCTCTCTCCCTGCCGGAGAAATGCACAGGAGTTATTCCCCCTAAGGCTGCGGCAGCGTTTCACGCTCTCCTGCCTCTTCTTGCCTCGGTGTTCTGCTGGCACCAGCGGGGTTTTCGGTGGGTGACCCGCTGCTTGGCATCCCCACGGGGTGGCACAAGCCCCCTCCCTCAGCCCTGCCTCCACAGTCCATTCTGGATGGCAGTTCAGCTATCCCAGGGAATAAACAGGAGAGGGGTTGGCTCTTAATTTGGATGTAGCTTGGAATGTGAAATTCCCCCCGCTGCCCAGCGTGTCTTTGGGTGCAGGAAAATTTTGAAATTGCTTTCAGTACTTAAAGGGAGCTTACAAAAAAGATGGAGAGCGACTTTGTGCACGGGCAGATCGTGTTAGGGTAAGGGGTAAGGGTTTTAAACTAAAAGAGGAGAGATTTAGAGTAGGTGATAGGAATAAATTTTTGCCTGTGAGGGTAGTGAGACCCTGGCACAGGTTGCCCACAGAAGCTGTGGCTGCCCCATCCCTGGAAATGTCCAAGGCCAGGTTGGACAGGCTTGGAGCAACCTGGTCTAGTGGAAGGTGTCCCTGCCCATGGCAGGGGGTTGGAACTGGATGGGCTTTAAGGTCCCTTCCAACCCGAAACATTCTGGGATTCTGTGATCCTATGAATGTTCTGTTTTCTGCCCCCAAAAACCATCTCCCCAGTGCAGGGCTCCTCCACCACCCACCGCTCCCGAGCTGCCCCGTGGTCCCCTGTGCATCCCCTCCCTGGCAGAGCTCTGCTCTGCTCCAAGCACCCCAGGCTTTTGGAGACTTCCATAATGACTCCATGGAAAACCGAACCCCACAGCCTAGCCTGTCACCCCCCATCCTTCTCGGGGTTCTGGTGAGAGGTTTGGTGGCGCCTGCCCAGCTCAGGTGGGCACAGATGCAGCCAGGACCACTCATGGGGTGTGGTTTGTTTTTTTTTATTTTTTGCAGGTGAAGATTTTGTGCCACGAGTTACTGGTGCAGGTGTGTGACCTCCTGAGGCTGAAGGACTGTCACCTCTTCGGGCTCAGCGTCATCCAGAGTAAGTCCAGGGGCTTATGCCGTGGGTTTGGTGGCCCAGCCTGATGCCCTCATTGCTCAGCAAGGAGAGATGCCACCAGGCTGGGGGGGAGCATCCAGGAGGGGTGCACGCAAATTAACCCTTTTGGCGGCCTCGTTAGGTGATGAGGAGGGCGGGGACGGGGCAGGGCTTGGCGGGATGCAGGACACGCGTGGGGATGCTGACGCCGCCTCTGCCCCACGCAGACAATGAGCACGTGTACATGGACCTGGCCCAGAAGCTCTACAAGTACTGCCCCAAGGAGTGGAAGAAGGAGGCCAGCAAGGTCAGCGGTGAGGTCTTGCATGGAGAGCTGACGGCAGTAAGGCCACCTCTGTCCCCGTCGCAGGTCACTTCCAGGACCCGGGAATGCAGCCGAAGGGTGGGAGGAGGGCACTTAGCCAGTGTGGGAGACGGGGCGGGGGGGTGGTGGGTGTGCAAAACGAGCAAAACCAGGGTGGTGGTTGCTGGTTTTTTCCTTCCTTCAGAAGAAGAAGAATTTTTTAGGTCCCTTCTTCCAATTTCTAAAATCAAGTTGGTTTTTTCCCTCTCTCTCCCCAAAGCACCTTTTCATTATTTCAGTGCCACGGGGTCGGTGTCAAGGCTCCAGTGCTGGCACTGAGACGGGGACTGGTGGATAATGGCCTGGGAGAGGGATAGCAGCAGTGGTGGGGGGATGCAGCCCCCCCTGGGGGTCTGAAACCCAGCCACCTGCTTCTTTAAATCCAAATCCCCTTCGAGTTCCAGCAGACTGGGGTGGTTGGGGGGGGGCGGAGAAATGAGTGTCAGACTCTTAACTGAGGAAAATAATGCCATCGGAGTGAACTCGCCCATGTGGGGCAAGGATTGGCCATGAAGGACATGACCCCCAGAGAGCTGAGGTGAGGGACTGGGGCACAATGCCAGGGCCTCCGCAGGAACCCTGAAAATCTCCTCCATTCCAGGGGATCGACCAGTTTGGCCCCCCGATGATCATCCACTTCCGAGTGCAGTACTACGTGGAGAACGGGAGGCTGATCAGGTAGGGAGCGCTCCCCTGTCCCTGCTCCCCTGGGCACCTGCTGGGGCGGGTGTGCACCCTCGGAATTCCGCTGGCATCCCAAACGCTGAAGCTGTTCGTGGGTGGGTGCCACACAAGGGCAGGTGGGGACGCTGCTCCCAGCCAGCGATGCAAAGCCTTTCTGGGGGGCCCAGGACAGCATGTTTAGGAATTTATTGGGGTTTAACGCAGGGCACAGCCTGATTTTAACTCACTGTTGTGCTTGTGGCTGGGTGGGAGCTTCAGGTCCTGTTTCAGGGCCAAAGTGATGTTCAAGGTTTTGGGGACCAGGTGGCATCTGGAGCCCTGTGGGGATACTTTTTGGGGGGTTATTCCACCTGGCTGCAGCGCAGATTTATATTGCTGAATGGGAAAAGTGAACCAACGACTCAGCAGTCAGCCCTGCTCACTCCCTAAGAGATTCCCAGCAGGAGGAAGGTGCTGGAGTGGTCTCCCAGCCCGTGGTCTTGCCCGTGGGGTACCCTGCTGTACCCCCTAACTCTGCTGCACCTCTTACCCTGATGTACCCCTTAATCCTGCTGTATCTCCTAACATTGCTTAATCCTGCTCTATCCCCAGCCCTGCAGCACACCCTAAATCTGCTGTGCCCCCTATCCCTGCTGTATCCCCAACCGTGCAGCACCTCCTAACCCTGCTGTACCCCCTAACCCTGCTGTGCCCCCTAATCCTGCTGCACCTCCTAACCCTCCTGTGCCCTCTAACCCTGCAGCACCTCCTAAACCTGCCGTATGTCCTAACCCTGCTGCACCTCTTAGCCCTGCTGCACCCCCTAGCCCTTCTGTACCCCCTAACCGTGCTGCACCTCTTAACCCTGCTGCACCCCCTGGTGCTACTGTACCGCCGACCCTGCTACACTTCCTAACCCTGCTGCACCTTCTAATCCTGCAGTACCTCCTAATCCTGCTGTACCCCCTAACCCTGCTGTACCCCATAATCCTGCAGTACCCCCTAACTCTGTTGTACCCCCTAATCCTGCAGTACCCCCTAACTCTGTTGTACCCCCTAATCCTGCAGTACCCCCTAACTCTGCTGTACCCCCTAATCTTGCAGTACCCCCTAACTCTGCTGAACCCCCTAATCCTTCAGTACCCCCTAACTCTGCTGTGCCCCCTAATCCTTCAGTACCCCCTAACTC